>CM053564.1:1079741-1197171 GCA_028646485.1 Cryptoprocta ferox | reverse complement strand
CGGGAGGATGGCCTGCTGGGAAAGGGCGCAAGGAGCCCGCCGGCCGCCTTGGGGGTGTCCGCCAGCAGGTGGGCTGGAGCTGCGTCCTGCTAAGTCTCTAGCTAAGAGGATGGTGCGCCTGCGCAGACTGGTAATCTCCGCGCCCCGCGGTGGTCGTCGCCCCTCCCAGACGCCGCCGGGCTGCCGTGCACCCCGGTTCTCCAGCCGGACTCCTTTCCGGGCCGGAAGGCGGCGCCCCGCCCGCCCCAGTGCTCTACGCCGTTCGGGGCAGCGTGGGCACCTCGGTTACAGGGGCCGCGGCTTCTGGAGAAGAGGGGCTGGTGCCCGACGCGCGTGGGGGCGGGAGCAGGGGAAACGAGGCAGGAGGGCCGGCCGGCCGGGCTGAAGGCCCTCGTCCCGAAGCCAGCGGGGGTGGTGAAGCCCGGAGGGACGGGGACACGCCTCTGGCGTGCTTTAGTTTTGTGTTACCTTCTCCTAGAAGTAGTCTGTGCGGTGGGCAAGACTGGGGGAGCTGCCAGCAGGAGGTCAGGTGGGGGGCCCACGGCACAGTCTGAGGACCCGGAGCCGAGCAGCTGCGAACGAGGCCACAGCAGAGGGAGGAACCGCGCTGTGCTGGGGGGGGGGGGTGGCCGTTAGAAGGCAGGTAGCACCGCGGGGAGTCGTGCAGGTTCTGGAAGCCAGTGCCAGCGGGGGTGGGGCGGGGCTCCCCAACACTGAAAAGTCGTCATACACGGCGTGCCCAGAATTCACCTCGTCCTGGCGTTGTCCACCCAGAGGCAGCACTGGGTCCCACAGGTCACGGGCTCTGTCCCGCACAACTGCCTCCCCTCCTCCCCCCGTGCTCCCCCCACAGGCCACAGAGTGGAGGGTCCTCCTCGGGCTCTTCCAGCTGGTTAGAGCGGCTCCCAGAGGTCAGGGAACCCCGTACTCACGCTCAGTGGCATGTGGAAGGAGGTGACACAGGACATGAGGCAGCAGCCAGATGAAGAGGCGCACAGCACGTCCAGGGGTCCCCGCCGGGCGCCACTCCCCGCACCCCTACCTGCCCGGAGGCCTCCATCCCAGCCCTTCTGGGTGGTTACGGAGGAGGCCTCGCTGGAGCCCTCGGACCAGTGGGTGGTCCTCCCGGCAGCCAGCCCCGCCCCGGGCGGAGAGCAGCACGTGGGAGGAGACACCTCTGTGGCCCTTCTCACGGGAAATTCCACGAGTCTTAGGCGCTGTGAGCCCCAGATATCCCCCCCAGCCGTCTACCCCGTGTAGTGTTAGAATCTGCTCGGTGTGAGCGCACACTTACCTGAGTGCCTGCTTAGCGTGTACAAGACCCCCTGTGAGCAACGCTCAGTAACAAGTGAGACGCTGCACGCACAGGCGGCTTTCCTTAACCCTTGTTCTCGCCTTTTCCTCAGGGGACCGTGAAACAGCTCTTACTGTTCTCCGAGGCGGAGGGGAGCCCGTGCTTCCTTGACATCGGTGGAAATTTCCTGGTTGTGGGGACAGACCTGGCTCACTTTAAAAGCTTTGATCTTTCCCGAAGGTACGGTTTTTGTCCAAAACAAAGCACAGACCTCTATCGGAGACATCGCGGGTTCGGTTTCGGACCAGGGCGGTAGAGTGAAGTTCGCAGGAAAGCGAGGCGGATCAAGTTGTTTTCTCAGTACGCGTCAAGGTTACGTCTGTTCTCTGCTAAAGTCTTTTAAGCATGCGGTAGCTTTGTGTCCAGAAAGGCAACGTCCGTGCTTTGAATAAAGAAGCACTTTATCGCTGAAAAACGCTAACTCTTATCTGAACTTGCAGCACCTGTAAGTGCAAGTCGCCATAACACATAGGACAGTGAAAAGGTTTGAGATGACGACACGAGAGTTACCAAAATGTGACACGGAGATACAAAGTGAGCAAATGGTGTTAGAAAACGGTGCTGACTTTTTGGCCACATTTTGCAAATCTTCCATTTGTAAAAAACACAGTGATCGGGAACTGCGGTAACATTAACGTACCACCGGGTTTTTTGAAATGCGTTATGCGTTGGCTTTGCATCTTTTTGGGGCCATTCCTGGGTTTGCGCTGCTCTCCGGTGGGTGCGCAGTGATGGCGGTGCTGCTAACGCCTAATCCCCCGCAGCAGCCAGAGCTTTGCTCTACCTTGGCACACTTTTTGGAAAAGCCGAGAATCTCTTTAAATTCTTTCTTGTTGTTGTTTGTGAGAGAGAGCGTGTGCACACGCTCCCATGAGCAGGGGACGGGGGCAGACAGAGTGTCCCAAGCAGGCTCTATGCTCAGCACTGAGCCTGATGCAGGGCTTGATCCCACCACCCTGGGACCATGACCTGAGCCGAAGTAGTCAGCCACTCAACCGAGCCACCCAGGAACCTCTTGGCTTAAATTTTTAATATTTACGTGGCGGGGGAGGGCACAACTGGGAGGAGGGTTGAGCAGGTAGAGCCCAGGGGAGTTTTTAGGTGGTAAACTTTTCTATGCGGCGGGGGTGCCTGGGGGGTTCAGTTGGTTAAGCATCTGACTCTTGATTTCAGCTCAGGTCATGATCTCACGGTTCGTGGGTTCGGGCCCTGAACCTGGTTGGGATTCTCTCTCTCTCCCTCTCCATGTGCTCCTCTCCTATTCGTGCGTGCATTTTCTGTCTCTCTCTTTCTCAAAATAAATAAACTTAAAAAAAAATTTTTTTTGAGGCACCTGGGTGGCTCAGTCGGTTAAGCGTCTGCCTTCTGCTCAGGTCATGATCTCACGGTTTGTGGGTTCTGGTTCCATGTCGGGCTCTGTGCTGACAGCTCAGAGCCTGGAGCTGCTTCCGATTCTGTGTCTCCCTCTCTCCACCCCTTCTCCCTCAAAAATAAATGTTAAAAATGTTTTTACGTGGCAGCGCAAGGCACCGCAGTTGTCAGAGCCCTTAGAACTTTATGGTACAAAACGAGCCTTAGCGTAGGTCCGCTTGAAAAACCTTGGGCGCCCTAGGTTAGAGTACAGAATGTGACGGTCATCTAAGTGAGCTAGAAAGGTGTGAAGCAGCGTCCTTAGAGAGGCGGTGCTGACCGCAGCCCTTTGGGGATCGGTGGTGGTGGTGGTGTTGAGACTGAGGGCCGAGGGCGGCGTGCCGTACACGGAGCTCCCCGCACCGGGCACCGCGTAGCCGTCCCGCACCGCCGCTCCTGTGCGCAGAGTGGAGGTGCAGGGCTTGGGAGCCTGGCAAGAATGAGGCTCATGGGGTGAAGGGTTGAGCAGAAGTCACGTTAGGCTTAACACCGACACAGGCAAATGCACATCGAGACATCCACGGATACACGCACGTGCCCCAGTTAGCCCGCACACGGGTCCTGGCTCTGCCAGCACGCCCGGTGCCCAGATGCGGTTTCCACGGCATTCTCCAGCAGGACGCCAGGCTCCTTGCAGGAATCCTAGGACGGAGGCAGGGAGTGTGCACACGAGCCTCGAGTCAGAGAGACACGGGGCCTGGAGGGGACCCTGGACACAAGATGCCAGGGAGACGCGGAGGGAATGGGAATTAAGTGAACACAGTCGAGATGAGCCCGCTGCCGACCCAGTACCATCTGTAGCAGCGACAATCCAGAAGCAAGGAAGCGGGCTAGTGCCATGCGTGTTCGTGTGTGGCACGTGTGACAGCAGCCCGTTCTGGCAGGACGAACGGCTTAAACGTGCCACGGGGAGAGCGGCTGAGTGCAGAAGTGGGGGGGCGGGGATACGTGTTCGTTTCTGTTCTTTAAACCTGGGAATTTTACAAACTCACCCAAACGTTGAATCGTTATGTTTATACGTGAAAGTAATAGAATGTCATTGTCAGTGACGACGCTTGCCCTGGACCCTGAGCTGGGCCCTCTGCCGCGGCACACAGACCCCCAGTGTGCAAGTGGCCACGCCCTCGAGGAGCCCCGAGTTCTGTGAGGGGAGGTTTCTGTTCTCCCAGAGAGCAACTCCGGGCACGGGCCTGCGCCTCCCCTGAGACCGCTGTGTCCCCCTGCAGAGAGGCCAAAGTGCACTGCGGCGACCGGAAGCTGGCCGCGCTGGTCCCGGGCGCAGAGGGCATGGCCTCGCTCAGGTGTAACGCCAGTGGCAGCAAGATCAGCATCCTCCTCAGCAAGGTGAGTGCACGGCGGCGGCCGGACCGCGTCCTCGTCGGGCGGCGCCCACTGTGCGCTTCCCCCTCACGAGGACCAAGCCCCCATCTGTCCCCGGTCCTGAATTCCTCTGAAACAGCGGGTCTCCTGTGCGGGGCTCTGCACCTCTTCTCTCTTCTGTCCCTTTTCACCTGCCAGCTGTGTCCTCTTGACACGAGGGGGACCAACATCCTCCGAGCCTCCAGCTTAGAGACGTGACGACAGCTGCGGGCAGAGTCTGACAGAGGGGAAGGGACGCGGACGTGTCTGTCCTGCCCTGCAGGCAGTGGGCCCTGCCGCCCACGAGTGCTTGCTCGCAAACCCATCATTCACCACCTACTTACCGGTTGCCTTCCGTGACCCACGCGCTTTGCCGGGCACCGCGGACGCAAGCCGGTGCATAAACAGGACAGCGCAGCCCCTCCCCATGGAGGAACAGATAGTCATCAGAGACTGAGTCTGACTGCGGGGCCCTGCTGGGCGGGCTGCTGGGTGGGAGGCTTCCAGACGAGCATGTCGGGCGGGGGAGGGGGGAGGCACAGGGAGATACGCCCGGAGTGTGAGCGGGTGACACCGTGGCCTGGCCGAGGGTCCGCCATCCCTGGCAGAGGGTCGAGGCTGAGACTGGCGCGGTCAGTGGGCCTTCAGCCAGGCACCAAACTTTGCGCAGGGGTGAGGCAGGAGCATCACGTAGCATCCTTCTACAGGTTTCTTCTCAGTGGGGGGGGGGGAGGTGCAGAAGTCCTCGGGGCCTGGGGATCCCCTGATGTGGGCACGGACGGGCGGGCAGCTGCGTGGAGGTGGAAAGAGGGACGGGGGGCATCTGTCTCTGTGTGGAATTTGAGGCTCCTCAGGGCAGCATGTGGGCAAGTGAAGACAGGCCTGAGTCTCGGGGGGAAGTCTGGCTGAAGATGGGGGTCCTCGGGCAGCAGGAGGGCAGTCCCACAGCCCACGGGCACGGGAGCAGAAGCGGGGCGAGCGTCCCAGGACGCAGCACCATTTCCCTGCTGCTAGGGGTGAATGCATGGCAGGGATGGGGACGGCGCGGTGGCACTCAGGGACGACACTAAGACAGGCACCAGGAATTCTTGTCCGTGGTGAAAGAAAAAATGACAAATAAAGTGCAGGGGGCACAAGGGAGCCTGCGGTGAAACCAGCTGTCCCCAGCCCACTGCCGCTCCCTGCGGGAGAGGGGTGCACTGTGGGAAGGAGGGGCTGGCGCAGGCAGCGGTCTGCCGCTCCCCTAGGCAGGGCGGCAGGAGGTGGGCTCCTTCAGCGTCGCTGACGCATCTCCCGGTTTGTGGTGGGTCTTTCCTCTCGCTGACGGTGTTTGTGACGAGTAGGAGCGGGTTTCTGGGTGGTCGGGCCTGTGATTATGACTGTTGCGCTGCTGTTGCACTTATGGTATTTTCAGTCTAAAATTTTGACAGATTTGCTCTTCTGGCCTCTCCGAGGTACTCAGGCTCCACTTACCATTCTGCCGTCTGCTAGGGTAAAGCCTTGAACGGTCTCCCCAAGTTGTTGGCATTCGTTGCCCCCAATAGCCAGGCTCCCTCTCTCTCGTTTTCATTCACCTGTGTGAGAACTGGCGTGTGGGGATCCACTGGTCCGTGTCCCCGTGGTTAATCCACCTCAGCGAAGCCCGTACAGATGACAACTGGACAGCGGGCGTCGGACCACACGTTCTAGACTTTCTCGGCCCCCTGAAATGATCTAGTACCCGCCGGACAGCTGTCTCCGTGGGATGATGGGACACAGACACGTTAGGGGTGCTGGAGTGGCCGGTGGGTCGTGGACACCACACGCTGGTTCTCGAACCCACGGCGTGCCGGCCCCGCCGTTCCATGAGCCCCGTTTTCTCTTCCCCTAGGCTGATGGCAGCCCCGATTCCAAAATCTGCTTCTACGACGTGGAAATGGACACTGTGACTCTCCTGGACTTCAAGACAGGGCAGATTGATCGGAAGGAGACGTTGTCCTTCAACGGGCAAGAGACCCAGAAGTAAGACTGGGGTTCGGGAGGATTTCGTTGAGAAACTAGTGAAAATGATAGTTCCTGGTCAGCTTCCGGGCTGGCGGTGGCTGAGTTATGCTCCAGATTTGCAGGCCCTCAGCAGTTAGCGGTGGAGAAAACCGCGAAGCCGACAGCCCTGGCGGTTGGGATGGATCTGAGCCCCTGGGGCCCTGGAATTAGCCGGCAGAAACGGGCTTCCGGACGGCCAGTGGCAGCCATGGCCACACGATGGCCTGGGTGTCGGGGGGAGCGGCCGTAACTCAGCCCTGTCTGCGCCGGGAAGGGAGCGCGTCGAAGCGGGTCTGTCCAGGTGGTGGTGTCCTTGTAGGAAGGTAATCACTGCTCTCCAGGGAGTGCGTATAACCCGTGTGTGAGTTCCCGCTGCTGCCCGCACTCGCTCGCCCTGCCCCACCGAGGGCCCACGTCTGACTGGACGGTGCGCTGGGCCGGCGCCCACGCTACATGCCCGGCAGCAGAGCCCATCGCCTGCTCCTTTTGCTCTTATTACAGTCCCCCCGCTCCACTGCTGAAACCCTTTTCCAGAACCTTCTTTCCCCTGGTGGCTTAAACCGGTTGCCGCTGGTGGCCCGGCCTGAACAGGCCCACCCCCACTTCTCCCCAGCCTCGCTCTCCTTCCTGGGCCCCAAGTGTCCGCTGGAATTTCGTGTCCTCACCTGCGCCTCGTTCCCAGAGAGCCCTCTTGTCCCGGCCGCCCGCTCTGGAACCTCGCAGCTCCCCTCTCCACCAGTCCCCTCATCTGTGACTCGTCCCATTCTCCCGTTTTCCCTGTTTGAATTGTGTCACACACGCTTTCCACCCTCCACCTCCAAGCCACGCGCTCCCCAGCCGGCCTGTCCCTCCTCCGGTGGCAGCAGGGACAGTGCATGGCCCCCCCGCAGACTCCCCTCCTGCTTTTGAGATCTGACCCTCCCTTTGCCTCCGGACCCACCTTGTCTGTGGGCAGCGTGCCAACCCCCCCGCACACATGTGCCCTGCAGGACGCGAGGTCCACGCCGGTCCTGCCGGGCGCCCTCCTTGGACCTCGGGAGCCAAAGCATCACACGCCGTCCGACGAGGCCGCCCTGGGCCCCCCGACCAGCTCTCTTGCGTCCGAGCGTGGCCCCGGCAGGCGGACTGTGGGAGGGGCCCCGGAGCGGGCCGCCTGCTGACCGCGGCTTCCCAGCCCTCAGGACTCAGGACTCAGGATTCAGGACGCACCTTCTCTTTCAGGGGCTGCGCCTTAGCAGAGGACAGACTGAGGGATCTCATTCCCGTGAGCCACTTCTGGGACCAGAGCGAGCCCAGGCTGTTCGTGTGCGAGGCCGTACGGGAGGCGCCAGGGGCCCCGCTGCAGTCCGGGGACAAGAAGTCCCCCGCTGAGGACAGCCCGGGCCCCACGGTACTGTGACCGCGCCGCGTTCGTCTCTCGGTGCAGGGGGTGGGCAGGTTCGCGGTCCTGACCTGGTTTACGGGAAAGCCGGAGGGAGGTCGGTGCCCATGGAGCAGACTGCAGCCTCGACCGTGGCCTGTGGTGCCCCCCCCCCCCGCTGTCACTCAGACTGTCCTGTTTTAGTTCTCCTGGTGCGTCCAGTGCTGCATATTACGTTCCCGGGGCCGAGCCTGCCACCCGCACAGTTAACAGAGCCGCCTGCGGTGGGCGTGTGTCCTGGGCCAGCAAGGGGCCGGGTACGGGTCAGCAAGGCCAGTTCCCACGGCAGGGGCCCCCTCGCCCTGGCTCCTGACCTCCACCCTACCAACCTCCCCACCGCACCGCCCAGGGCTCTGACACTTGTGCGTGTTCTAGAAATGTCTGGCACTTGCTGGGAGGGCCCCTCGGCCGTGCCTCCCGGTGACGACCTCGTTCCAGGAGGGGTCCCAGCAGGTCAGCGACGCCGGCAGACTTGTGTCCCTGCCAAAGGAAGCCCCCCTCCCCGGGGTGGCGAGGATGGGGCCCAGGATTATCAGCAGTCGGTGTCCGTGTACCTGCCCCTCAAGGGCCCTTCCCGGCACACCGACCAGGGGCCTCCTCCCACCGTCCTCAGGGAGGGGGAGCCTGCAGAGGCAGCGCGGGAGGGCCTCCTGCTGCGCCCGTCCCTGAGGGGCTCCTGCCCTGGCCCCTTGGCCCTCCTTCTGGAGGGCGGACGAGGGATTCCTTCTGCCATTGCTAATTATTAAGTGAGAGTCCAGGAGCCGAACAGGAAAACTGAGACACCAGAGGTCTTCGGTGTCAGTCACCAGCTGGGGTGCGAAGGACTGGGTTTTGCTACAAGAAAACCCGTCCGTGAGAGGGTCCAGCGGCTCACAATGCGGACGCGGCACGTCCTTCCGGAGACTGGGAGGCGCATTGCCTGTGCGAGGCTGTGCGCACACGTTCCGTTTTTCTCTGTGGAGTAAGCGTCCTGGCCGTGAACGTGGGAATTAGCTGCAAGATAGAAGGCGACATTGCCAGACCACAACCGTGTCTCCCTCTCCCTCAGGCGGACGTGCTGGTTCTGTCCTTCTTCGTCACCGAAGAGCATGGCTTCTTGCTCCAGGACAGCTTCCCCCGGCCTCCCGCCTACCAGACCCTTCTGGGGATCCAAGTGCCGCACTATTACTTCACGAAGAAGGTAGGAGCCCCAGGAGTGGGGGCCACGTTCCCGGGTCCTGGGCAGGGCGGGGGTCTCCTGGCTGCCACAGCTGTCCCCTCCCTATGCACCGCACACCATCTGCTCTAATTTGTGCCCCCAAACGCCAGCGGGTAGGAGGAGCCCCGGGTTAGGAAAATTACAAGATTTGGCTTTGCCGTCATGACAGGGTAGCGCTGACGTGGCGCGTCCGCGATCCTCGGGTAGGGGACCAGCGGCGATGCAGACGCAGGGGTGGCCCCTGGGCACAGGCCAGCGTGTGGCTTTTCAGGAGGCGTGTCTCACTCATACGTACGCCTGTTTATTTTTGACGGAACGGGATTGTTTTCGCGCACGTGCGCACTCCCAGCTAGGTTGTTTTGGAAGAGTTGTCTGTCTCCCTGGGGCTTGGCGTCCTTGTCGCCAGGGTCTCTGGATCCGTGAGCATCTCGGCAAGGCACGGCGGCTCTGCCCACACAACGTTTCTTTGTCTCCATGTTTTAAACTGTCCGCACCATCACGCTGGCATTTTTCTGGCTTTCGTTCTCATTTCGCGTTCCTCAGGCACATTCTTCTTGCCTTGACTTGAGAACTCAAAACGTTGTGAAGCGCATTTACGGTTCTTCCTATTGAGTTTTCCTCCTTATTTCCCTGGTTTGGTCTGAAGCAGGGTTTGAGAGCAGTCAGTCAGCCAAGACAGAATTCTTGAGACGCTTTGGGGCAAAAAGGTGGTTTTATTAAAGCATGGGGCCAGTGGGCAGAAAGAGCTGCACCGGGGTCCTGAGGCAGCCGATTCTCCTCGGGAGTTGGGGGTGGGGGGTAAAGTCAGGGAGGTTTCCAAAAGGCCTGTTGATACGCTGCAGACCCCAGGGTCCTGGGGGCCTGGCAGTCGTCCGGCTAAGGTCGTTGTCCCACCAGCAAAGCACTGCTGTGAAGACAGTCGGGGTCCTGGGGCAATGTCTGGCTCCGCCAGCCTCAAGTATTTGTCCGTGGCCACAGGTTAGAAGGAAAGTGAATTTTATCTGCATTTCTTTTCTTCTGCCTGTCATTCCCAGCACGGACTTCAGTTTCTCCTGCTCACGTGGGCCTTCCGTGTTCCCCTCTCCTTCCCGGCCTTGCGTCCCGGTCCCAGAGACGCTGCGTGTGCTACTGCCCCCTTATCGTCCGGCCCCTAGACTTTGCCTTTCCTGTATGTGGCTCCTTCTGCTTGCGTCCCACTGTCCCTCTGTCCCCAGGCTTGTCGGGGAGCCCGACGCCACAGCAGCCCCGGTGTGGGAGCCGCACGCCTACGTCGCTCCGCAGAGCCCTTGTCCTGGCTCAGACTGTGGCTTGAGTGGTCTGTCGCCGTGTGTGTGGGGCAAGAAATAGTTATGAGCTAGATGAGCCAACTAGGGAACCTTATTAATTTGGCCTCGAAAGTGCTAGCAAGGAGTAGTTTGGAAGCATTGTTTCTTTAAAGGCTGCCCTTCAGGATTGCTGACCTGCATCCAAGGCTGCCGGTACAGCATCTGGAGGTTCCCTCTCTGCACCCTCGAGGGTGTGGATGAGCGCGTGACAACCCAGGGTCTCCACATCAGTGCGCCCCTCTCGGAACAGAGCTGAGGCCCCGAAACGAGGGCAGCGACCAGTGCATGTGGCGGCTGAGCCAAGGCACTCTCGTTTCTGTGAGATTTCCCTGGCGTGACCACAGCAAAGCAGGTTCTGATCAGAACAGGGCACCGGGTCCACGGCATGGCTGAGCTCATGAAGTGGGGCCTCTGCCTGGCGGTTCATGCACATGTTTTCTGGAAGTTCCCACTCGGTGCCGACTCTGCAGCTTTCAGCCTCCTCCTGACCTGACCCAGCCTACACTCATCCACCCAGACTGGGGGCTGCTCCAGGTCCTTTACGTATGTTCTGCTCTGTGCCTGAAAGGGTCTTGCCATCCACATCTGGGTGTGACAAATCCTACCAGTGTTTCAAGTGCCCTGTAAAGTTGGAGGTGAACGTCGGAGGGAGCTGTGAGACCCAAGCGGGGACCGAGGGGTCACGCGGCAGTAGCAGCAGCGGGGATGAGGTCTGTTAGGGTTCCAGACGCAGTTCCACCATGCTGAGGGAGCCCCCCACGACACCAAGAAAGGCTCAGAGGCCAGACAGGTGCCTGGGGATTCAACTCAGCTCTTTGTTTTTTTAACTAAAAAAATTTTTTTGCAGAAGCGTAGTTAGCATCCAGTGTGATATTGGCTGCAGGTGTAGAGCATAGTGAGTTGAGCCTTCCATACACAGCTGTCTGCTCAACACGATCGACTCAGTTCTGACACCGTCCACCCAGAGACAGCGCCAGGTCCCACGGGTCACGGGCTCCGTCCCGCACGACCACCCCTGCCCGTGCTCCCCACAGAGTGGAGGGTCCTCCTCAGGCTCTTCCAGCTGTTTAGAGTGGCTCCCAGAGATCAGGGAACCCTGTACTCATGCTCAGCGGCATGTGGAAGGAGGTGACACAGGACACGAGGCAGCAGCCAGATGAAGAGGCACACAAGGCATGTCCGGGGAGGCCCCGCACCCCTACCACCCGGAGGCCTCCATCCCGGTCCTGGGTGGTTATGGAGGCCTCACTGCAGAGTCATGGTTACATCACTGGCCATTGGTGGTCAATCCAGACTCCAGCCCCTGGCCCCTCCCTGGAGGCTGGGGAGGGACCGAGAGTTGGAGACCTCTGATCAGCGGTTGGTCCTTCTGGGAACCAGCCCCGCCCCTGGGCAGACACCAAAAGTCACCTTCGTTAATGTGATAGAAGACCCCTCTGGGGCCCTTCTCCTGGGAAATTCCACGGGTCTTAGCAGCTGTGAGCCCTGGATCTGTGGTGAAGAATCGTGGTCATCTGAGTGACCGAGTACATACCTGTTGTCAATCACAACGTCCCCCGAGACCAGGGAAGAGCCGGGCGAGCTGGGTCCGAGGAGCGTGGGCCGTAGCCCCCTTTAGAGAGGGCCAGAGAACCGGGATGCCGGAGGCAGGGCACGTGTGGGCCCGGGGCCAGAGGTGAGCAGCAGGGCAGGAGGAGGCAGGGGGGAGGGGAGGGCAGAGGCGCTGTCAGCAGGCCGTATCTCCAGGCGCTCCTCCCTGCCACGCGCCTGTCCAGGGAGCGCTGCGCGGCGTCAATGATTCTTTTCAAAAACATCAGTGAGGACACACGACTAATTCGGATTGTGGCTTTGGAAAATGCTGCCGGAAATCTTATTGGCGTCACTGAGTTCTAGGGCCCCGTGCCCGTGGGAGAGTGCCTGGCTTGGGACCGAGCCCTCTCTCGAGGCTGCGGAGCAGACCCGGGGGGGGGACGTTCTCGTAGCCCTTCCATAACTGAGGGGTCGGCATCCGTGAGCCTGACGCTGAGGGACAGACAGGTCCCTACTCGGGACAGCCTGTGCTTCCTGCTGCCCGAAACCAGAGCCCACCGCTTGCCCGGCCCCCTCCGTGCCCGCCTGGGAGACCCGCACGGACACGCATCCTGAGCAGAGGCCGAGTGTGCGCATTCGCTTCCCTGACCCGACAGCAAACGGTGCACTTTGTCCCTCAGCCAGGAGAAGCGGACGGGGAAGACCCGGGGTGCCGCCGTGGCCCCCACGCGGTGGGCAGGAGGCCCCTGCGAGACTTTGTCGGGCTGGAGGGCTGTGATAAGCCCACTCAGGACGCCATGCTCAACTTCAGCTTCTTTGTCGCCGTCGGAGACATGGACGAAGCTTTTAAAGCCATCAAGCTCATCAAAAGGTGAGGACACTGCCCACCGAGGTATGAGGGCGTGCGCCTCCGGGTGTCCTTCACGCATCTCCGTACCCTTCTCTGGGTTCTGAGAAGCCGTAATTCTTCTGTGACTGTGTCACGGAGGGTCTCATGGCTTGTCGCCCCCGAGGCAGGAGTGGGAGGCCGCGCGGCCGGCGCGGGGCCCGCTCCCCGCTGCTGGGCTCGGAGTCTCGTGGGCTGCTCTGTGCTTGATTGGTTTCTGAGTGTTCTGGGTCCTTCCTAGTCGAAAGTTCTGCAGTCGCTAAATAGTCACAGTACCTGTTCCTCCGGGAACCATTGTTACTAAATAGAAGGGCTTCCGTAACAAACACCTGAAACAGTACAGAGACACGCAGGTAAAATCGCTCTAAAATTTTTCAAAAGTGATTGTTTTTGAGAAAGAGAGAGAGCATGAGCAGGGGAGAGGCAGAGAGAGAGAAAGAATGAATCCCAAGCAGGCTCCAGGCTCCAAGCTGTCTGTGCAGAGCCTGGTGTGGGGCTCGAACCCACGAACCCCAAGATATGACCTGAGCCGAAGTCAGACGCTTACACAGCTGAGCCCCCCAGGCGCCCCTTCTCTAAACCTTTTAATCACGGGCTGTGTGCCCTCAACCTCCTCTCCACGCCTGAGGACTCAGCAGCGCAGCTACAGACGGTCACCTCCGCAGGGCAGGAAAACTATCACATGGGGAAAGTGAGGCGGGAACACGGAGCTGAAAGCTTAAGCCGTCGCCTGGAACAGCCCCGTCGTTTGCAGTGATGCTTTTCTGCAACACAGAAGAACTTTTCCAAACAGCAAATGACTTCTGGCCTCTTGTCTTATCTCTAACGTGGCCAAACCTTGTTTGTGGTGAAGGACCGTGTCCACACCGGCCGTGTATATGGACAGGAGGCTCTTTGCTTCACAAGTGGACCAGAGTGGCCAGAAGGCACAGCCCAGCCATTCTCTGGCCTGTTTTCTTTTAATATAAACACAGTCACAGAGCATGACCAGCCACCGTAGTCATATAGGTAATGTTATGAAATTTTATATCTTTTACGTATATATATTTTTGAGAGAGCACAAGTGGGGGAGGGGCAGAGAGAGGGGGAGACACAGAATCCGAAGCAGCTCCAGGCTCCGAGCTGTCAGCACAGAGCCCGACGTGGGGCTTGAACCCACGAGCCATGAGATCATGACCTGAGCCGAAGTCAGACGCTTAACCAACTGAGCCGCCCAGGCGCCCCTGAAATTGTACGTGTTAACTATTGCGTGATTCTTTTAAAAATATTATTTTGAGCCCACATTTTGGGGGCTGGGAGGAGTCCATTGTGGAAAGAAGCTCGGAGGGAGGAAGGTCAGACTTGAATGTTCCTGTGAGTGTGCTGGGGTGGGACACACATCTGGTTGTTCCTACAGCGTGTGACAAGTTTTCTGTAACTGGCCAAGCTATAGGTGCTTTTCCATCGTTCTCAATTGCGTTGTGATCTTTAAAGCACCAGCTGCACCGCACCGTGTGTTCTTACGGAAGACAGGCTCCGCGCCGGTCACTTCATGCTCACCGAAAGGTGGAAAGCAGCTGAGGCTGAACGTTTTTTAGAGGGAAGCAGCCTCGTGGGGGGAGGCGGCCTGGTGTGGAGGTGGCTGCCTGGTGTGTCGGGGAGGCAGCCCGGTCAGGGGGAAGCAGCCTGGTGGAGGGGAGGTGGCTCGGGGGGAGGGGGCGGGGGGAAGGCGGCCCGGTAGGGAGGTAGGCGGCCCGGTGCGGGGGGAGGCGGCCTGGTGGGGGGCCAGGTGGCGCAGGGCCAAGCAGTTCGGCGCACAGGAAGCGTCCAGGTGGGTGCAGATGGCACACTGTCCTGACAGATGTGGTCAGGCATCCGGGTTCTGGAAGGTGAGGGCGGGTTTTGAACCCCTCAGCTGCAGCTCTCCAATGTTTTGCGTTCGGCCGGGGGAGTTAGAGCTGACTCACCTCCAGATCTAGGACCAGTGTCAGTCACGAAGGCGTCTATAGACCCACGTTTGGCTGAAGCTAGGCTGGAGGTTTTTACAGGGGAAAACGTAGGGCGATCTCCCTGAATTCCTTTAAACAGAAAGCTCCCCGCCACCTCGCCAGTGGCTGACCTGCTGTGTGGGCCACGGTGTTCTGTCTGCAGACCCTTGGTGCAGCGGGAGTGTAAGGGCACGAGGGACCCACAGCTGTCTTCCCACCGGGCCTTTAAAAATGTTCCAAGCCCTCTCTTCCTGCCGGCCCACAAAATGACGCAAGGCCAGACCAAATTCTTTTCACGCACGTGGCAGCGTGATGGATAAAACACGAATTTTACACAGTGGTGAGAAGTCTGCCTTTTATTTTAACTTAGAAAAATAATCAGGAGCAAAACGGACATTACTAACACAATCCTGTCATAAAACCGTAGCCATCTGGTTGTGAATTCTGAGTCACTCGAGGAAGTTCACGGACAGTTCCGGAAAATCTTCCCGGGTGTTCTGCTCTACCAAAGTAAATATGACCGAGGACCCACCCCTCAGCAGATACAGAATAAATTAATCCTAGACCGCGGTGCAGAGCGCGCTGGCTGCCGTCCGAGCACCTGAGGAGCTGGTGAGGAGCTGGTCCCCTGGAACGGGCGGGACAGTGAGGCCCAGTGGTGGGCGCGTCGGGAGCGTGGCGCAGCAGTGTATGACCACATAACGTGCTGATGCGTAACGGAGTAAACATAGCTGTGGGTCGTACGTGTGTATACAGGAAACCCTACGGATGGCCCGCACGGACAGCCCCGCGGCCTCTACGCTGTCTGCTTACAGCGGATAAAGTCCTGGGCAGGCGGCGCCCCCCCCGGCCCTCAGCACGGCGACTCCACATACTCGTTGTCCAGCCCACGGCGAAACCGCGCGGTCAGGGAGCGGCTGACGACGATCACCCGGGGCGCGATGCAGTCCTCTCTCCTGTGGAGAATGTTCCAGATGAGCATGGCGGCTGCCAGGGTGGCCAGGAGGCAGGCGCCGATGTTCAGGTAGCAAGACCAGGACAGGCTGGTGTACGGGCCGATTCTGTAGAACGTCACCAGCCCGATGACCAGGATGAAACCTGCAAACGAGAGAGAGGAGAGTTCAGAAAGCCCTGCGCGGAGCCAGTGCGGGAGGGCCGGCCGCTCGGACCGCAGAGCCCCGGGGTCACGCAGCCCCCGCCACCCCCCAAGGGCCATCGCCCCTTTGCGTGCCGCGCTTCAGCGTGGGGCCGCTTGTCATCGGGCCTCTGTGGGCCCTCATGGCCTTTGGGGACTGTCTACTGAACCCTGGCACGAAACAGTTTCCGGGGGCCCCTGGTCCTGGCGCGCTCTCCCTCTGCGTGAGCTGCTCCCCGGCTCGTAGAAATGCTCACTTCTCTCCAGTGGAAGTAGACCCGGAAATTCCCTAGATCTCACGTAGGAACAGCTCAGCACGTAGCTCACTTTGTCCTGTTCTTAGCGGCTTTCTTGTCCTTCGCGTTTGCTTCGGGAGGAGATGGAGGCCTTCTCTCCAAACTCCGCAGCGCCTGGCGCCTGCCGGCCCCGGGGAGGGGCAGGGGCCGCGCCACGTGCGCCCTGCGAACCCGCGTCTGCTCCTGCCTCTCCCTCGCACCCCCACGCCCCTTCTCCTGCCCGTTCCCCTCCACAGCCTCCTCTTCTGACTCCACACAGGGCCGGGGGCCGCGAGGGGACTGCAGGCAGGGTCCTGTGCAGCCCCCAGCACCCGGCTTGCTCGCGTTGTTACGCTTCACGCCACAGCGTCCCTCACTTCCCCTGTGCATCCATTCTTGCCTCAGGGAAACCCGGACTCCGTGCCCGGGGCCTGCCGGCCAGGAGAACAGGGCACTGATGTTTGCTGGAGTTCAGGGCCGAGGCTTGGGCCGGGCGCCCCTGCGGGCACGGAGAGGCCCCGCCATCCTGTGCGGCCAGGAGGGGCCTGATGAGGCCGCCGCGGGCCGTGGTGCCGAGCCAGAGCCGTGGCCGGACTGGCCGCCGGGCCGGGGAGGGCCGGGCAGAAACGGGGGCCCAGTGGCCCCACCCTGCCTCTGCCGTGGTGACCTGGGGTAGCTGTGTCTGGGAACCCAGAGCACCGGACAAGGACAGAGCTTCTCGTGGTGATCCCGAAGGGACCCTGGGCGCCTGCTGGACTCGCCCATGTCCCCCGCCCTGGGCTCTGGCCAGGCCAGCCTCCCGCTGCGGTCCCTCCCCCGCCCTGCGCTGTGACATCTGTCCCTCTGTTCGTGTGGTCCCTCCGTTCCACACAGCCTCCCCTGTTTTCCTCAGGAAACCAGACCCTGCGCGACCCCCCGTGGCCCCGGAGCTGAGCCGCACTGGTGCCAGCTCAGGGTTCTGGAAACTGTCATACATTAGTGCGGGGTGGGGGCGGGGGCGGGGCCGGCTTTCACAAGCAGTGCCAGGTCCTTATCACCGCACCTTCCAGAAAGTATGAATTAAACATTGATCCACCCCAGTCATGTGCTAAACAATAGTGGCAGTGACTAATCTCTGCTAATTCTCTACAGTACTTAGCAGAGCTTTTTATACACAGAAAGCTTCTGGATACTTCCCTTCTGTTAAAAATAACTGATTCTCTGTCATGCACACCGACAGAAACTTCTGGCATTTGTCTCTCGGTGAAGAGCGTGCCCCTTGCTCCCCATTCCTTGGCACCGAGCTTTGTGTTCTTGGGGAAAGGAGTTACACTCTGTGTTTTGTGCCATGAAAACGAAAACGCTTGGTGCGTGGTCCTCAGTTTTCTGCATCTTCAGGCCTTTCCTGCCCGCGAAGGGAGCCCCTTGTGCCCCGTTTCCACAAGGCCCAGCTGGATGGGGCAAGAAGGGAGCATCAGGAGCAACCACGCAGGCCAGTGTTGAAGTCACCTGGGAGGCGCCGGGACGGGTGCTCCCACAGGGCGGGTGGGCGCCGTCCACAGGGGGCCGGGCCAAGCAGGGGGTGCCAGCCAGGCAGCAGCGGTGCAGACCAGCACGTGGGAAGGGGTTCCCCCGAACGGCCACCGCGCCCCCAGTCCGCGTCCGCCCGTGGCAAGGCATCCGTTGGGCTTGCGCTGCGTAAAGGAGCATCTGTAAGCATGTGCCCTGTGGCCTGGGCCCCAGTTCCGCAGCGTCATGTGTCAGGGTGGACACCGTGAAGTCCGCCGCGAGCCCGGTGCAGAGCTGGCCCTGACCGGAAGGATCTTCGCGCCCTTGCTCGCCAGCGCCAGAAGGGAGACGACCCCTGTCACTCAGGTGCGGGGTGCCGGGGGCTGTGCGCCATTGCCAGGCCTCGAATGTCCGCCTCTGCCACGCATGGTGTCCCGTCGCCCTCTCGTGACGCTGCAGCCACACCAGCCGCTTTCCACTCCTCTGTGACCCTGGGTTCCAGCCTCTCCGAGCCTCTGCTGGCACAGCTGCCCCGAGCTCGCCCAGCCCTGGGGAGGAGGCCTGCGCTCCAAGCTCAGCCTGGAGGCCCGGCCCAGCCCCCCGCTGTCGGCCCCTGGGCTGGAGGGCGGCCTCCCGTGGTGCAGAACGAAATGCAGCGTGGGCCTCGGGAAGGAGGCGTGATAAAGAGCAGCTTCACGGTGACTGTGCCCCTCGAGGGACAGGGCTCGTTAGCCACAATCGCGTTGCTCAGTGTTGGAGCCACATCAGGACGTGCCGGTCCCGCTCTGCCCCTCGTGCTGGTTTCCACGCGCGTGTGCTGCGCGGAGGCTTGACTTGTCCCCGGGGAACTGAACCAGCATCCTTGGGTGAAGGCGAAGGTAACCCCCCAGGGCGGGACACCCGGGGCCAGCGTGGTGAGCGTGGACGGGGAACACTATGCCGGGGAGGCTGCCACAGGCCGGCATAGACCCTCCTGGGGGGTCCCCCCTGTGGACAGGGCACTCTGAACTCCAGGCACTGGAGATCCTGACCTGTGGGACCAGTGCCTGAAGCGTGTGGGCAGAGCGGCCGCCGGCTTCAACCCTCACCCAGCGCCCACACGCCACCCAGCCCTGAGTGGCAGGTGTTCCTCCGGCCCCATTGGCCAGCATCACGGGGTTACTTGACTGTCTTGGTGTTTGTTTTCTCAGGACGAGCGTCAGGTATTCCTGAAGGAAGGGTCGCTGTCTTGTTGCCGTCGGAGTCTGTCCCCTGTCCCTGGGGCTGTGTTGCCCACAAGGCGCTCCAACTCCAGCGTCAGGGCGTGGAGCCGCCTCCCGTGGAGAGTAACGTTTTTCACGTTGGAGATGAACAGGCGGGGGAGGGTAGATTGATTAAAGAGTATGAATTCACAGGTGACCCACCAGCTGCGCGTGGCTGCCCACGTCCCGCAGTCGTGGGCGACAGGTGGCCGATCAGCAGACGGAATCTTAGGGAGGCTGGCTGGCCGGCAGTAGGCAGCACGGGGCGGGTTTTGAGCACAGCCTGGGGTGCGTCTCACCTCTCTGGCCTGGTTCAGAGGCTGCACCATACTTGGCTCTTTTTTTCTAGAAGTGGGGAGAAAAATCTATAGTTCTGTACGCCTGTGTGAAAAATGGTTCAAAAATTTTGCATTTGCACGACTTACTCTATGTAAAGACCAGTTCAGCTCAGAATACATACGGTCAGAGAAGGGCCTGACTCCCCGACATTGAAAAAGGACTTCAGAAAAGCCTCTCCTGCAGCAGGAAGATGCAGAGAACCCGCCAGAACAGCAGCGCACAAGCAGAACGGCGGGAAGAGCCGAGCCACGCAGGCAGCATCCCAGGGGTGGCATGAACCGCACACACAGGCGGCACACGGGGATGTCCCATGTGCCCCGTGTCAGTGGTGGAGAGGCAGGGCCATGAAAAGCACGAGGCCTTTCCTGTGGGGGGAGGGGCCGGGTGTGGGAAGGAGCCCCCCGGCCGCCAGCCTTAAACCACTGGCTTCCTGGCTCTGGCACACGGCGTGGAGACCCCCTCAGAGTGTCCTGGAGGCCGTGCTCCAGGGACTTGCCGGTGACGGTCATGTTTGTCCAGAAGCACATGAAAGGGGGGGGAGTGTGAGCTCACACCCTGAATTCTGCACGTGGAGTCCATCCCGTCCTCACGAATCTGTTTCCAAAGCAAACAGCCCCTTCCTGTGAGCCGGCCGCGCGGGCGCCGTGAGTCCCAGCTCGGCCTGCAGAGCGTCCCTTTCCCCTCGTTTCCTGCCTGCCTGCTTCCGAGGGCTGCGGGCCTTCCTGCCGGAGTGACCGTCGAGCACACGCAGGTGGCGTAAGGAGAGGCCACGGAGACGAACCCTGGACCTTCACACTGCACACCCGGCCCGTGGCGTGCCTGTGACTCAGGTGTCGCGAGGCTCCCAGGGACTGTTCCCAGACTGAAGAGCGCAGCCCATCTCGGGGCGCGGCCGCAGCGGGTGCCGCGGCGCCTGGGAGCAGCAGACGGACAGGATCCACGTGCCCCTCCCTGGAGGGAGGGTTCTGGGAGACGGACGCTGAAGGTGCGAAGGGTCCGGTCACGTGTCCGCGGCGCTGCAGCTCCCGCGTGGCGCCTGGCGAGCTGGGGCGGGGCACAGGCGGCCTGCAGGTGAGCAAGAAGCGCAGGTGTGGTTGGGGTGCAGACCGGCGCTGGAGGAGCAGGTGTCAAAGACCAGAGGGCACGTTATCCAGACCAAGCCAAGCCCGTTCTTCGTGAAGAACAATGTCATGTGTTCTGCGAGAGGGTCCCCGAGCCTGCGAACAGCAGGGTCCCCACCAGCTCACGACCGCCAAGGCTCAGGCACACGGGGTGCTCAGTGTGTGCTAAGTTTTGCCGTTAACGTAAGAAAAAATGCTGATTTCCAGAAGCCGAGAGAGGAAGCCAGAGATGCGGAGGCCAGAAGGTTCCGCCGTGATTCTGCTCCCAAGGTCGGCCCGCTGGGGTGTGGGGGGCTTCGCGTGAGGAGGAGGCCGGGCCAGAGCAGGCTGGCGAAGGTTGGTGTCCAGCAGTCAGGCCGTTGTGTGCAGGGACCCTGCTCTCTGTGCAGCGCTGAGGGCTGGAGCACACGCTGGTGAGCTCGGGCCTGCTGGCCAGCCTCCCGAAGGTCGTGGGGCATCGCCGGAGAGGGCTCCCGAGCAGAGCCCGGTGCCGTCCCACGGGTGCTCGGCGCGACGCAGAACAGTGGCCTGTGCAAGCCGGTTGTGTGTCTGTCCTAGAAATGCCCCTTTCCGGGGTGGGATTGTGCTGTGCGGAAAACCGTTAGTCTGAAAAAGCTGCAGGTCACTCACATGACAGACGAGGAGGCTGGACTGAGATTCTGCAGACGTGGAGATGAGCGGCCACTTAGCACCAAAGCTAATAAACCGTAAACCAGGAGTCACATCAAATGCTATGAATGAAGTCACGGACACTTGAGATGGCGGAGGAGCCTTACACCACGGTAGATTTGTCACCAGTGGCCCCAAAGCCAGATTGTAAGGGAAGTGGGACTACGGGCCCCGTGCCGGGACATCACAGAGGGACTGGAGTCTTCCTCAGCACCCCTGGGCGTCTCCGACACAGCGGGCCTGGCCCGGGTCAGCCCTCTGGGGCCCTCGCTACAGTGCGGGGGGACGTCTCGGTTTCCGGAGGGTGGCAGGTGCCGCGCATGCTCGCCAGTGTGGAGGGGGTGTGGAGGAGGGAACGGATGGTCCTCGGGTCCCCCACCGCGTCATCAGGCAAGACAAGCGGCAGAGCCCGCCAGCCAAGGGCTCTCGGGACGGGGCCCTACGCCCCCGGGAGAGCCCGATGCAATTACTGACAGGGAGGCCAGCCACGTGGCACCGACGCCAGCCTGAGCGTGCGCCTGCAGCCACGATGCTCTGACACCTCGTGGGCAGGGGCCGGGGAGTGGCCCTGCAAAGGTGCAGCCTGGCCGAGGAACGGAGCCCTGAGTAGTCACGGGAGTCCCACCCGGAAGTATCAGCCCGGGGACAGACGTGGTGCGTCCCGCGGGCCGCTGGCTCCTGATAAGCCGTAGGTGGGGTCACACCGAGGAGAGTTTGGAGGCACCGGTTCTGGCAAGGAGGAGGCTCCCCTCCCGGCGCTGGCGGCTCCGGTAGGCTCACCAGGCTCCGTGGGGGGCCCTCGGCCGACCCAGGAGCACCGATGACGCGGCCGTGTGTCATCCCAAGCAGACGCGCGGCTGGAGGTCCGGATGATCATGGGGCAGGCGTGGCTGCGCAAGAGCACAGGGGTGAGGTGGCTCGTCGCACCTGGACGCTCCAGGAAGGGCCCCGGCGTGCTCAGGGACCCTCCAGAGCAAGGGAGCCTCACCCCGACGTGCCCGCTCTCGGCTGCCTTGCTCCAGGTGTCGCTTGGGGGTCTGAGGCGGGTCCGACGGCACCTGCCTGCAGAGATGAGCCGCGGGGATGAGCGGGGATGAGCCACATGGACGAGCGGGGATGAGCCAGGGCGCCGCGCTTCGTGCACGCGAGCAGGCAGAGCAGAGCAGATGCGGACGAGCGAGGGAAGGACGGCAGGGGTCTGCACAGCCAGCCGCCGGGAGCCTGTACGGGCGCGTGGCCATGGCAGGGGGCCACCCACGCCGGCTGCTCGCCCTGGGACGGGGTCCGCCAGGCCACTGCAGCCCCGCCGGGGGCCACGCAGACGTTCGGCTTGTGGGTGGAGGTGGAATAGGGACAGAAAGGAGGGTTTCCAGCTCGAAAGGACGTGAGAACTCCACGTGGAAGGTTCTCCCAGGAGGCGGGCGCCCACTGCCTAGTGGCTGGAGCAGGTACGAGGTTGGCAGAGCGGCCGGCGGGCAGCACCGCGCCCCTGTGGCCCCAGCTCGCCCGTGGACTCGCCCGCGCCTCCTCTCCCCTCTGCCCACCCTCTGGCCGAGGCTCTGGGGACTGAAGCTTCGCTTGCGTAACAGGTACCAGCAGGCATTTCCCCTCCTGGGACAGGATATCCCGGCGCCCTTCAGTCTGTCCCTGACCGTGGAAAGCGGACCGGAGCACAGGAAAAACCTAACTCTAAAATTAGCAGCGCGGTGGCAGGGAGGCACACGGCTGCGTTCTGTGCTGTTTGTCAATGAAACAAGTCTAAACACGGCCAAGTGCATTTCCTTTGTGGGCAAAACAGACCAGTGGGGGCGAGGGCAGGGCGCCACCAGGAGATGGCTGCAGAGACAGGAGGGCCCCCAGCGCCCCTCGGCGCTCCCGGCTCTTCCCGGCAGCCTGCGCGGCGGCCACACGGTCCGGGGACACCCGGGAGAGTGTGCCTGCCCCACGGGCAGGACCGGCCGAGGGACGCCCTGTACCTCCTGGGGCCCCCGGGTTGTCTTTTCAAACACACATTATCTGGGAACAACACCGCCTTGTTCTGAAATAAGGGTTCGCAGGAAGTGAATGTCCGTTTGACGCCAGACCTGCCATCTGTCTCCCGGTAATTCTAAGTAAAAGGTGCCGTGGTCCGTTTGTGCTGCTGCAGGGAGTTATTTCCAGGATCAAGATCTGTCCCTTTCCTTGCTTTAAGGCCACTGAGTGTCTGTTCCTAGTCTTCCACTTCCTTCCAGAAGGGATGGAATTTCAGATAAGCTCCACGCGATAGGGCTGGGCGGTCTCCGTGCGGTCTAGGACCCCATTTCTGCCGCGTGGCCCTCAGGTCAGCAGAGGGCAGAGGGGTCGTTTTCTGAACGGTCACTGTCCTTTGGGATGTCCGTGTTTCCACCCACAGCCGTGGACGAGGGAAGGAGGCCGAAGTGGCCAGACATCCCGGCTCACCCACCTCCTTAGTTCTCAAGACCAGCCCAGTGGGGGCCGACCGGGGGGTCGGCAGTTTGCCCCGACCCCCACGGATTGCAGGTGACAGAGCCCAGGTGCGTGTCCAGCCCCCTCGGCCTGGAAGCCGCCCCAGCGGCCCTCTCTTCTCCCAGGCCCTGTGAGTGACGGGGCCATGGGGAAGTGACTGGCCTAGGACCACCCGCCTTCTATTAAAAGGCACAGGAAGCCCTGTTTCCAATTCCTGATTCCCACCCGGGTCACTCTGCAGTGTGTGAGTTCCTGCCAGTCTGTCAGCCTCCCCCTCCAGAAAGATAAGGGCCCGGGGCCGTTATTCCCGGAATGATTCACTTCGCACTTCCTGCTATTTCTTTCACGGGGTCTGTTGGAACTGTACCTTCACCGCTGGGGCACGCGGCCGTTCTCTGCCGGCAGGAGAGGCGAGCGCGTCGGCAGCTAATGGCCCCACACCCTGGCCACCGCACCCCAGCTCGGGACCGCGATCCGGCTTCCCCAGCAGGCGGCGGGGCCCTGAACTGCCCCCAGGTTTCCGTGATCGGGAAAACTGAGCCAGCGGCCAGAGCAGTGGCCGAGGGGAAACCAGCAGAGCAGCCCCTCCACTCCCTGGGGTCACCTGGATGGCTTCCGTGGCTGCCTGCATGGAACTTCCCGGAACAGTCGCTTTCCTCCTTTACGACGCCACCACCCCTCTCAGCCTTTCAGGGCCACGGGTGCGTCCACACCGCCCTTTCTTGTTACCCCCGACAGCCGCCCCCAAGGCCTCACCACTCTGGGGCCCCCCAGCCTGCTCCTGTGGCAGCACGGGCAGTGGGTGTGGGAGCCAGGACACGGCGCGTGCGCTCGGGCACCGGTGTCCTCTGCGCTTTCCGCTGCCTGTGAGGAAGGGCCTGTGGCCGAGCCAGGCTGGAGCCACGAGCTGGCCCAGACCTCCCCGTTGGCATGCCGTCAGCGGGGAAGGCGGCGGCGGAGGCGCGGGCTCCGGTGGGGGCTCCCCCTGCCCGTGCCAGGCTGCGGCACCGTCACGGCAGGTCCTGGAGCCCAGACCACCAGCCACGCCGGCTGCAGACAGGCAGAGAAAACACCAGACGCCCCAGACTACGGAAAGCAAAGCACATCTCTCTGGAGTGCCCATAGCCGGGCCCAGAATGGAAACGGGCAGGAGCCCGGGGTGAACAGGAGTACGCAGTCGGACGCTCGCCGTGTCCTTCCTCCCCATGTGCGTTTCTGCTCGCTTCCGCCCCAGCGACGGGCCGGAGGGTGCCCCACGGGGTTGCGGGGGCCATAGAAGGCCAGCCCCCCACGAGCTGAGGGTGCGGTCGCCTCACCTGCCCGGGGCCCGCAGCTACTTACTCGCCAGCTGGAACGCGGCGGCCATGGCCTCCTCCCAGCACTGCGACTCGGGCGACATCAGGGGCAGGCCCGCCAGCCCCAGGACGAAGGCGAGCTGGCCCACGGCGAGCGCCACCGTGGCCACCAGGTTGCAGGCGCGCATCATGTCAAACTGCACTGTGAGGAAGACAGGGAGAGCGACAGGTGGTCAGCCCGGAGCCCCTCGGCCTCTCTCCCCTGCCCCTCGCTCCCCACTCCCCTCCCTTCCCGCACCCAGCCCAGGACCCAGGGGCCAGGGCTGCGGTGCTGCCACAAGGGGCCCATGGAGAGAGACTTCCAGCGTGCTGGGCAGCAGAGTACGGCCTGTGGCGTGTGCCCTCCGTGAGGTCGGACCCCGGGCCCACGGAGCCCCCAACGGGCCCCAGCCCTCGACGGTGTCTGACTCGCCTACAGGTGGGCAGGCAGCCCTCAGATCTAGCACCCGAGGGGCCCAGAGTGAGGGGACACCATGCTACTTCCTGCCCACCGTGTGCCAGCCAGTTCCTCCTCGCCCATGTCCTTCTGAGGGCAGAGGCTCTTGTCCTTTCCCTGGGTGCAGACCCAGGAGGGCTGTAGCAGTCAGGGAGGGCCCGAGGCCAGAGTGGCTTCTAGAAGGAGAGGAGGAGGGAGGGGCCGCTAGAGGAGGACAGTCGCCGGCTGAACACCTTCCGGAGAGGCAGCTGCCTCTGCCCTGGCTCGCCGTGTAGATGAGCTGTGTAGACAGGGAGTGTGGCCAGTTACGCTCTCCCCCACGGAAGACACCGCTGTCTTGCCCCGTGGGCTTCACTCCAGCGGCTGACAACTCACACTCGTGCTCTTCAAAGTCCCCGTGGAAATGTCCCTGGAGTTGTTAGAAGGTCTGACGCTCCTCTGACCCAGTAAACAGCAGGGGTGCCGGAGGCGAGCAGGGACTCCTGGCGCAGGGGGAGGCACCAGCACCGCATTTCCTCACCTCCCCGCTTGGCTGCGAGCCAGCCTTCAGGCTGATTTGCCCGAACCTTCCTGGCTGCCCACACGGTCCTGGTGGCACTACCCAAGTCCCGGCCAGCCTGACCAGTGGCCACACGTGCGTGCAGGAGACCAGACGGGCCCTGCTGTGCGGACAGAACCGGCTCCAGGCGGGTCCTTCCCAGGCTTCTGGAAGACCGACCGGCCTCCCTGTCCGTGGAGGCCATGCCCTTCACATGCTCGCTCTGGGTCTTCACACTCGGTCTTTGCTGTTGCTTGTACTGATCGATACGTGACTGCACAGACGTTCTTCTACAGTAAAAGGTGGTCGAATTTGGGAAGTGGGCGTGACCTCAGAGACGAGAGGTGGTAAACACGGTGGGCGCTAACAGCGCGTGACAGGGGGCACTGGGCTCAGAGCCAGACCCGGGGGAGGTAAGGCTGGAGGTGCACGGAGGAGAGGGGCCTGCGTGGCCCTGGGAGCCAGGCCCCTGCCCTCCCCCACGCGCCATCTCCCCAGCTCTCTGTCCTTCCTGGCGCTGTTAGTGCTCTGCCCAAGCCGCGCCCCCTGGCTGTGGCCCCACGTGCCATCCCCACCCCATCAGCCTCTGACCCCTGCAGGTAAAGGGTAAAGCACGGACTGCCCGAGCCCACCCCCTCCCCTGATCACTCCCAGGGGACCTGCTGGGCAGGCATCCGCCGTGCCCAGGGCATGTGATGGGTGGACCCTACTGCACGCATAGCCTGGGCAGCAGCGCCCAGCAGGAGCGTGACAGGAGGGCCTGAGGCCGGGCAGAGTGTGATCACACAGTTGCGCCCCCGGGCCCGGCAGCCCGCACCGTGCCGCCTCACTTCAGAAAAGGAGGGTCGGGTGCCTGATGGAATGCCTGGAATGCGGAGCTGGGAAACACGCCCGGAGAGCAAGGTTGCCCGGGACTCGAGTTGTGAGGCCTCCGTGGGAGCCAGGGGAGGCCCTTGGGGACACTGCGTCCCCACACGGCCTCACAGGGACAAAAGCCGCCTGAGCAGGGGTCCTGGAGGACAGGACCCCGTGTGCATGGAGACCCAGCACCCTGGGACACCCTGCCGTGGGGTCCCCTGGCGGAACGTCCCGGCGGGCCGTCCCTCGCCACGTTTGCTCCGTGAGTGCAGAGTGGCTCTGATGTCCGGAGTCTCTCAGGCCCTGCGATGGGAGCTCAAAACGGATCGAGTGCCGCCACACACGCTGGCCCGTCGGGGACCGAGATGGCCTCGGAGCCCACGGGTGTCTGACGGAGCGCCGCCGCCGCTCCCTCCTGCCCCATCCCGACACCCAGCGGAGCCGGACACTGGGTGCCGGTGTGATGTGGGCGGCAGGTGCAGGCCGGGGGACAAGGAGCCGGAGCGCCCGCGCGGGAGCCCAGGGCCACGCGCACATCGGCCCGGCTCGCACCCTGGAGCAGGTGGGAAGCGCGTCAGCAGCTCCGTCTCCCTCACGAGAAGCTTCTGTGGCGTTTCCCTCATTTGTGACGACTGTTTGACACTCAGAGACTGATTAAGGATCAGCTGCCGCAGATGCCGTGCCCATGGGAGGATGTTGTACAAGTCGCACAAGGAGCCAGTCGGGTGGTCGGGGACGCAGGTGGGAAGGTGGTGGGAAGGGGGTCTGCAGGCGGAGCACATCCCTGCCCGTAAATCCTCCCAGCCTCTGCCGGGGGACAGAGGGCCTGGACGCCGGGGCAGGGGCTGGGCCGCCTCTGGGACAGGACAACCTCAGAACCCAGGACGCCTGCTCTCCACCAGCCAGTGTCCCGGGACCCAAGTTCAGCTGCACTGAGTTTGGAGAGCTTGTGCAAAAGTTTGAACTTCCTGCTTGTGACAGAGGGGGAGGGGCTGACAGGCACAGCCCCTCCCCGACAGAAGACCCCAGACCCCGAGGAAGGGGCTGTGAGCGCCGGAACTGCGCAGGGACCTTGGCCGAGCACTTGCCTCCCGCAGTCCCAGTCTGTTGGCCTGTGGAACGGGCCCCACCCACCCCCGAGCGGGTCAGGGCTCCAAGCACGTGGCAGGTGGAGCTATTCACAGAGCTCGCCTGTGCGCTTTGAGGACTCTGGGGACAGCCTCCGAGAGCTGTTAGAGACCCCGGTCAAAGCCACAAGTTCTCTAAAGGACGCGCCCGAGCTCGGTGTCCTGCCGGTCTGTGAGTTAGACCGAGACCTCTGCCCGTCAGCCACTGTGACCGCATAGGTGACACGTTAGGTGACACATGTGAGCCCTTTGCTCCCCTGCACTCAAACCTGACCCCACGGTCAAAGTCCTGTTCCCACCTTCCAGAGCGGGAGAGCCACCAGCTGGGACCAGGACAAGCCCCCCCTCCAGAGCCGCCGCCCTGAGCCCCTTCCCTGCCCCCAGGCTGGTCCCCTCCCAGAAGTCGTCTGCCATCTTACCCACGTCACTGCCTCAGTGGCTCTCTCAAGCCATGGAATGAAGTCAAAACTCAGCCGTGTGTTTTTTAAGCTGCTTGTTTATTTCGCTCGCTGGCAATTCCACCAAGGAAAGTGTGTTTTCCTCGATTTGGTTAACGTATGTGCCCTGCAGCTACGCGCGAAAGCGGAGAAAGCCCACGCTCGCACAAGAATCCGTCCTGAGGGAGCCAGAGGCAGGCCGGGGCTCAGCAGAGCCATGGCTGGGGCTCCCCCTCACTGCACGCGCCCCATGCCCACAGCGTGCCCCGACCGTTCTACAGGAGGCAGAGAAGTACGCAGACTTACGTTTGACGGTGCCTCGAGCCTCCTGGAAGCCTGCCGCCTCGGAGCCCCAGCCCAGGGCCTCGCAGTCCCTCGCGCCAGCCGGCCCCGGCCGGGCCCCGCCTGCCAGCCAGCAGGACCTCCACAGCCCCACGCCCCGCTTGCGCCCGTCCTCCAGCGTCTGGTACACCCAGTTGGGGGTGAAGGCCGCCACGTTGTTGAGGACAAGAGAGACCAGGGCCACCAGCACCGCTGTGGCCACCAGTTTCTGAACAGTCATCGCTGACCCGGTGCCACCCACTTGTCGTGGAGAAAGTCCGAGCCCCGGGCGGTCGTTGTGGCCGGGGAGAGCCGAGAGCAGCTAGGGGCTGCTAGAGGACATCACCGCTCATTCTCAGAGGCATCGGGAAGGCCCACGTGACAGGTGCAGGTGAGCCCACCGGGGCCCGTCCTTACCCTGCCTCCTGCACCTGGAGCAGGGCCAGGCCCAAGCTGCAGCCAGCCTCTTGGCCCATCCCGGGCAGGGATCTGGGGCGCCAGCGACAGTCCAGGGTCGTGCGTGCGCCGTCTTCCTGAGAAGCCAGGCCTCTTCTCCCCGCGAGCAGCTGGAGACGCGGGCGGCGACGTGGGGGTATGTCCCGCCTCACGCCCGAGAACCAGCCTCTCGGCGCAAACCCAGCGGCCGGGATCCGAGCAGGGCCGGGGGGGGGGGGGGTGCCCGAGCGCTTCGGCCTCTGGCTGCCCGAGCCCCTGCCCTGTGCCTCCACCACGGAACGGCCGGTCCTGGACAGCAGAGGGCCCGCTGGGGGGAAGCGCGTGTGCCTGTGTGTCTGCGTGTGTGCAGGCGCGCGTGTGCACCCCCCTCGGCAGAGAGGAAATGGTTGTTTTTGAGGCTGTTTTTTGTGAGCTGGATGGAGGGCGTAGCCAACTGCAACAAAGAGCGGCCAGACGCCGACAGGACGCGCTTCCTCATAGGAGAGCAGGGGGGGCCTCTGAAGCTCTGGGCCCCCCTCTCCGTCCGGCCCCCCCCCCGCTCCAGGGCCCCCCCCTGCTCCTGCCCTCGCCCCCCCCGCTCCAGGGCCTCCCCCCGCTCCGGCCCTCCCCCCCACCCCACCCCTGCTCCGGGCCCTCCCCCCGCCCTCCCAGCACAGGCCACGGCCCCACCTGGCTGGCTCGGGCTCCGCCAGCCTGGCACTCAGGTACCACACACGCCCACAGCACATGCCCCTGCTGGGCCTGGGGACAGCTGCACCCAGCTCAGGGCGGGCAGGGCACTGGGGGCCAGTCACCCGCCTT
This sequence comes from Cryptoprocta ferox, assembly GCA_028646485.1. NCBI lineage: Eukaryota > Metazoa > Chordata > Mammalia > Carnivora > Eupleridae > Cryptoprocta > Cryptoprocta ferox. The sequence continues at coordinate 1,167,637 of CM053564.1, read as the reverse complement.
GGGGACTTGCGGGCTGTTCCCACCAGCCCACGGGGCCCCTGCCCTTATTGAAGGGCTCACAGACCGTGGAGGAAACAGCCGGGCGCGGTGGAGAACCCTCCTCGGACAGGCCTTTGCCTGGGTCTGGGCCACCCCTGCAGAGCCCGGCCAGGGCGCCTTCCTGGGGGTGCAAGGTGGTCCCCCGGCGGGGACGCGGGTGGCGGGCACGTCCCTGGCGAGAGAGCCGCCAGCCCTCTGTGCGTGCGCCCAGCTAGGGCCCCGGGCGCCGTCCGCAGAGACCTTGGGCCCCTGTGGCTGCTGCTGCCTTCACCAGCTGCCCGGCCCGCGCCAGGCGCCTCGTTACGGGAGAGGGGACCACACGCTTGCCCGTGTCACAGAGGTGGCGAGAGGGGCCCAGCAACCCGGAGAGCCATGTGGGACTGGCTCCGTCCCATTGGCTCCGTCCCGTCGGCGCCTGGGACATCTGCACCCCCCTTGCCTCCGCTTCTGGAGCTCCGGAGAATTCTAGTGACTTTGACACCAATCGGGCCTCACTCTACAATTCATTTAACAAGTGGTGGTCGTCAGATTAGTAACGGTTGTCTTCGAGAATTATTAACGCTTGCCGTGGTATCATTTCTCAAGGATGGTCAGAGACCTGGGGTCACAGACATTCCTCCCCACATGACGCATCATATAACTCAGACTCGGTTTACCACCCGCATTGACAAAAGCAGACCCAGGGAGAGACCTCGGTCTGGGGCCACATGTGTGGCGGTAACATGCCGCGTGCTCAGGCCGCGCTGATTATCACCACATCAGAGCAGCGGGAACGGTCAGGGCCCCAGACTCTGCATCCCAGTCTTGTAGGGGGCGCGGGGACGCCGCAGAGGGAAACCCCACCCGCCAGCCTCTGCCCCTGAAAGGCAGGGGGGTCCTTGGAGAATCACGGGTCACGGGACAACGTGTGCACTTTGGGGTTCCTCGTGGGCTTTGTGTCCTTGTAGCAAACGTGCCGGCTGACTTCTCCCCACCTGCCTTCGTCCCCTGGCTTGTGTCCTCTCCCGTCTCTGCTCCAGCCCCGGGGGCTGCGGGGGTCAGGGTTCCGTCTGCCCTGCAGGGGCACCCGTAGTCCTCCACACACGGCCCCTTCTCCCAGGGAGACCAGCGTGCGAGTCATTGTCCCTGAGCACGCAGTCCGGGGGTCACCTCAATGAGGCGGCTCGCCCCCTCTTCCCTTAAAGGGGATCAGTCCCCCCTCATTTATTTAAGCCATTTCTCCCAGGGTGGTCTTTGGTGGTTCCTGGGTCAGCTCCTTCCGGCTCCTCTACCAGGTGAGGCAGGGAGGCCCAGGCCACCCACTGGGTCCTGCCATCGGGCCATCGGCCATAGACCTCTCTCGTCCACCATGTGACCGTGGGGCCCACCCTGGGTGCCCGAACCCCAGAGCTGCTTGCGCCGAGCACTGTGGCGGGAGCTGAGAGCGGAGAAGCTGGGGCTGCTGGCCGGGCCGGGAAGTGTGACCCCCGCAAGCCTGAGGGGCAGGCCCGAGGAGAGGGGCCTCCGGGCCCGCTTCCGGCAGCTCTTCCCGAAAGGGGTGCCGTCTCCAGGCCAGGCCCCTCGGCAGGCGGCGGCGCGCCGCAGCGTCAGCGCCTCTCGCGGTGATGAAGTGCAGATGTGAGTGTGTCGTGGCAGGGCGGCTGGCGGCCGTCCAAAGCCCAGGGCCTCCAGGCCTGTGTGCGGACACAGCCAGCCGACAGGAGGTTCTGCCCCGACACAGGGCCCCCTCCCTCCGCCGTGCTCGGCAGGGACGTCCCGCTCTTCACAGCAAGGCTGTGGGAAGATGCGCTGGGCACACAGCCCCGGCCCGGGGGGGGCCCCGGGGCCCCCCAGACCCAGCTGCTCCCTCCTTGCCCGTGCTGTGCAGAGAGGATCTGAGCGCAGGGTCTGCGGCACTAGGACCCCTGAATTCTGTGGAGTGTTGTTTCCCAAGGCGGGGGGCTACGTCGAGGCAGAAGTTTTTAGATTCACAGGAGACTGCGACCTTCAAGGAGGGCAGGAGTCCCTGGTCAGTGTGGGTCAGCGTCGGCAGGAGAGAACTTGCTGGAAGGCCAACATGGGGGGAGGGACCCATGCCTCCGAACCTCCCCTCCCTGGGGCTGTGTGGAGCCACAGGGGCAGGTGGGTGTGAGGACAAGGACCGGGTCCTTGGGGATGTGCTGGGACCCACGCCTCTATTCAGCCCGGGTCAGGGGCCCACCAACCCCACGCTGGGCATCGTGTACTGGCCCCCAGGCGCATCGGGCTTGGGGCCCCACACCCCCTTCCCCAGGCCCGCTGGGGTGTGAAGGCTCTCCGGCCCCTTGTCCCTGTGGGCCCCCCTCCACCCAGCTGACAGCACGGGCAGTGGGGTTCAGAGGAGCCTTGGCACAGCAGATGGCCATCAAGGCAGGGAGGAAAACGGCCTGAGCCCTCGGCTGCAGGGGACACACCGGTGGCTTTCAGCCGTGGGAGGAGTCGGGGCCCGGTCTGCCGTGTGGCGGCACGCGTCTCTGTGGGGCTGGCCGCGCCAGGGCTCTGGGCTGACGGAGCTGCCGCGTCCCTGACACAGCGAGGCGGTCTGGGAGAACATGGCCCGCATGTGCGTGAAGACCCAGCGGCTGGACGTCGCCAAGGTGTGCCTGGGGAACATGGGCCACGCGCGCGGAGCCCGAGCGCTGCGCCAGGCCGAGCAGGAGCCGGAGCTGGAGGCCCGGGTGGCCATGCTGGCCATACAGCTGGGCATGCTGGTGAGCCGGGCGCCGCGCGGGCGGGCGGTTGGCGCGGGGGGCAGAGGGGGCCTGTCCCGCCGCAGAGGCAGGGCTGCGGCCGGCCCCACCGCGGAGGCCATCGTCCGCTTGTCTGGGCCCCGAGCTTCTGCCAGAAAGCAGAGCGAGGCCCCTGGGGCGCCGCCGAGGCCTGTCTCCTCTGCCGCTGTCCTCCCCGTCTTGGGCACGTGCGTCCGGGAGCCCAGGCGGGGCTCCTCCCCGCCAGGCAGGGGCAGCCCCCGCCGTCCTGGCTGATGCGTTCTCACGGCAGACGCACCGCCACGCTGGCCTGCCCCCCGGGGACGCCGGCAGGCCTCCTGGAGCGCGAGGGCCCACGCTCGCGCTCCCTCCTCCAGGAGGACGCCGAGCGGCTGTACCGAAACTGCGGCCGCTATGACCTCCTCAACAAGCTGTACCAGGCGTCGGGCCAGTGGCAGAAGGCCGTGGAGGCGGCGGAGCGGCAGGACCGCATCCACCTGCGCACCACCTACTACAACTACGCCAGGCATCTGGAGGCCAGCGCCGACCGCGGCCTGGCCCTCAGCCAGTGAGTGGGGGCCGCGGCGAGGGCGGGGCCGGGGCCGCGGGGAGGGCGGGGCTGGGCCCGCGGCGAGGGCGGGGCCGGGGCCGCGGCGAGGGCGGGGCCGGGGCCGCGGCGAGGGCGGGGCCGGGGCCGCGGCGAGGGCGGGGCCGGGGCCGCGGGGAGGGCGGGGCTGGGCCCGCGGCGAGGGCGGGGCCGGGGCCGCGGCGAGGGCGGGGCCGGGGCCGCGGGGAGGGCGGGGCTGGGCCCGCGGGGAGGGCGGGGCTGGGGCCTGGGGCCCCTGCTCTTTCCTCTTCCCCCGGGGAGGGCCGTGGAGGCACCACCTCAAGGCAGGTGGGGGCGTCTGGGCGGGTGGGCAGCTTGAGCTCAGTCCCGTCAGGAGAGGCTGAGGCCGCCGAGCATCTCACTCTGGGCTCCAGGCTCCAGGCCTGGGTCCCCGGCGGTGCTCAGACCGCGGGAGGAGTTGCAGCCTCTTTGTCGCCTTGCAGCTACGAGAAGTCGGACACCCACCGCTTCGAGGTGCCCAGGATGCTCTCGGAGGATCCGCAGTCCCTGGAGCTCTACGTCAACAAGATGAAGGACAAGTTGAGTGTCCCCGCTGGACAGGTGGTCGTGGTGCCCGGTGTGGGGGCGGGGGGGCGGGGGGGGGGGCATGAGGCGTCCGCGCTCTCCTGCAGCGCTGGGCCCTCCTGGCTGCCACTGGCGAGGAGCGCCGTGAGGGTGGCGCTGGGGCCCTGGGGCTCCTTTCCAGGGGTGCAGGTCCTGAGCGGGCTCGCGGGCTCGCCCAGGACCCTGTGGCGGTGGTGGGCCCAGTACCTGGAGAGCCAGGCCGAGATGGACGCCGCGCTGCGCTACTACGAGCTGGCGCAGGACCACTTCTCCCTGGTTCGCATCTACTGCTTCCAGGGCAACATCCAGAAGGTAAGTGTGGGGCGCCCGGGGGCTCAGCCGCTTAAGCCTCCAACTTCAGCTCAGGTCACGATCTCATGGTTCTTGGGTTCGAGCCCCGCGTCACGTTCTGCTGACAGCTCGGAGCCCGGAGCTGCTTCGGATTCTGTGTCTCCCTCTCTCTCGGCCCCTCCCCTGCTCATGCTCTGTCTTTCAAAAATGAATAAACATTTTTAAAACTATTAAAAAGAAGGTAGGGGTGGGGGGGGCAGGCCTGCCGGGTGTGGGGAGGCAGAGACATGGCCCTGGGGCTCCCTGCTCTCTTCCCAGGCTGCTGAGATAGCCAACGAGAGCGGCAACTGGGCCGCGTCCTATCACCTGGCCCGGCAGTACGAGAGCCAGGAGGAGGTGAGGCAGGCGGTGCACTTCTACACGCGCGCGCAGGCCTTCAACAACGCCATCCGCCTGTGCAAGGTAGGCGCACGGCAGGCCTGCAGCCTCTGGTGGCTAAAGCTGGGCAGGTGGGAAGCTCCGTTCGGATCACTTCACACAGAAAGAGGAGGGAATCGTATCTCGAGGCTGTGTCCCCACCTGGCCTGTTGCCACCACGCCCGCCTCATGCTGGGCCCCCATCCGCCTCGGGAGCCTCCGTGGCAGTGTTGGCGAAGCACGGCTGTCGAGCGAGCACTCAGGCTGGCCCGGAGCTTGGGGCCCGTGACCAGTGGGGGGGACGTCCTGCGTGGGCGCCAGTGCTCCACTGGCCTGGAGAGCCCTCGAGTCAGCTAGGCCCCGCGGCGTCGTTAATGGGAAGAGAAGGGAGCCCCCAGCCTTCTGTGCGCAGACCCGGGGCACCTGCTGACCCCGGAAGGCACAGTCGTGTGGACGAGCAGCGTGCCCGAGCGGGGACACCGGGCTCCCCAGGTACCCTCAGCAGAGTGCACAGAACGCCCCATGTCCCCCCCGTCCCCTGCAGGAGAACGGCCTGGACGACCAGCTCATGAACCTGGCTCTGCTGAGCTCCCCCGAGGACATGACGGAGGCGGCACTCTACTATGAGGACCAGGGCGAGCACGTGGACAGGGCGGTCATGCTCTACCACAAGGTGAGCCAGGGCCCCGGGGGGGGGTGGACATGCTTTACCACAAGATGAGCCAGGGGCCCCAGGGGGGGTGGACATGCTCTACCACAAGGTGAGCCAGGGGTCGGGACCCCCGGGGAGCCGCTCAGGCGTCACTGGGACCTGGGGCCTGGGCAGCCGCTCAGAGTGCCCTGCCGCCCGCAGGCCGGCCACTTCTCCAAGGCTCTGGAGCTGGCCTTCGCCACCCAGCAGTTTGCGGCCCTGCAGCTCATCGCGGAGGACCTGGACGAGAGGTCGGACCCCGCCCTCCTGGCCCGTTGCTCGGACTTCTTCCTTGAGCACAATCAGTACGAGAAGGCGGTGGAGCTGCTCCTGGCTGCAAAGAAGGTACGGTCGGGGCCCCCGCTCAGCACCGAAGCCCGGGCCGCATTTTCCCAACCCGGTGGATGTGGCTTCGCCGTCTCCCATGGTTACGGCTTCACAAGCGGGCTGTGGCCCCCACCTGCCCTGGGCGTGAAGGAGCGCTGGGAATGGGCTCGTGCGTGCAGCACCTTTGTGCTTTCTTCACATCGTAACCGGCGAGGCAAGCGCAGCCTTCTCGTGTGGGTGGCAAATACACCTAACGTCAGATTTAGCATCTTAGGTATTTTCTGAACTTGTTTAAAAATTCTTTAAGTTTACTTATTTGAGAGAGAGAGAGAGAGCGAGCACATGCGCACGCAGGAGGGGCAGAGAGAAGGAGAGGAGAGAATCCTAAGCAGGCTCCACGCTGTCAGAGCCCAACACGGGGCTCAGACTCACGAGCCATGAGATCATGACCGGAGCGGAAACTAAGAGTCGGCCGCTTAACCGACCGAGCCCCCCAGGCGCCACGCCCTTTCTAAGTGTACAGGTCAGTGGTGTCAAGAACGTTGACACTGTGGTAGGAGCAGTCTCCACGTGCCTCCTTCCATCTTGCGGAACTGCAGCTTTGTCCCCACAAAACGCCAGCCGCCCCTCCCCCGGCCCCTGGCACCCACCACCTACCTGCTGTGTCTGTGGATTTGACGACTGCAAAGACCGTGTGGACGTGGCATCGCACAGGCTGCCCTTCTGGGTCAGGTGTGTTTCGCCGAGTGTCCCAGCGTCACGGTTCACGGTGCTGTGGCAGGTGCCCGAATCTCCTTCCTTTCTCAGGCTGAGTAGAACTCTGTTCCGCATACACAGTGCCTCGCGTTCCCCTGTCCACGGACCCTGGGTCGCCCCCACCTCCTGGCTCTTGTGAATAATGCCGCTGTGAACACGGTATACAGGTCTCTCTCTTCACCACCCTGCTTTCAATCCCTGCAGGTATTTTCACCCAGAAATGGGATTACCAGACCATCTGGTAACTGGGTTCCAGGGTTTTGAGGATGCTGCACACTGTCTTGCACAGCCGCTGCCCCAGCTTTCCTTCCCAGCAGCCGCGCGCAGGGTTCCTGTCGTGCTGCGTCCTCAGCGGTGCTTGTGGGGAGTGTTTTGTAGGGAATACCCTCACGCGCGTCGCAGCGATGCTCTGAAAGTAGGAAGACTGTCCCTCATAGCCACTGAGCGGAGATAACGTTGTCAACCGTGCAAAGTTAGCCTGTCCAAAGCGAAAGGTATTTCTTCTTGAAGCCAGACTTACCCTTGTAGCTTAGGGCCTCACGGGTGAGCAACACGAGAATTCTTGAGCAAGTAAGAGGCACGTGCCGTGTTCACGTCCAGTCCCAGCAGATGCACGGGTCCACCCTCCCTAAGGCAGCCCCAGACTTAATCTGACCCCAGCAAAAACACGCAGGGGTTTCTCTTGTCAGATAAGTGGATTCTGTAGTTTCACAGTGAAAACCACATAAGCCGGAACAGCCAGGAAAAATTTGGAAGAAGATGATCAAGAGGTGACTAAGCCCAAAGATTGTAAAATACATCACAGGTAGAATACTTGGGGTCTGGTGTGGGATCAGGCCTACAGGTCAGTGGAAAATACTAGAAAACCCGGGAACAGAACCATTTACATGTGCATCTAGCACGTGCTGAGGAATGTTTCCCCACAGTGGGCAAGAGATGAAGCATCCAGTAAAAGGGGTTGATGCACCCAGGCAGCCACTTGGGAAAACACAAAAGTAAACCCTCCTCATCTCGTGTCCCAGTAAATTCCAGAAGCATCTAAGACTTACGTGTGCCAGTGAAGCAGCAGCCATTCCACCGGAAGCTACGGGATGTCTCGTACGAGCTTAAAAACAGAGAAGGTGTCAGAATTCTAAGGAGGATTCAAAACCCAAAGGAGGATTCAAAACCCAATGGGAAACACTGATCAATTTGACCAAATATAAATTTGAGAATAACACATGGAAAAAACACCATAAAAATGTAAAGATAAATAACGAAATGGGAAAAAATATGTTCTACTTCTGTCTCATAGTGTAGTTTTCCTAATATGTGTGGAGTTCGTATAAACCAGTAAGAAATTTCCCAGCAGCTCACAAGGAAAGGACAAAGATTATGGACAGTTTAAGAAGGAAGTGTAGGTGGGGACGCCTGGGTGGTTCTGTAGGTTAATCATCTGACTCTTGGTTTCAACTCAAGTCATGATCTCAGGGTCGTGAGCCCCGTCTCAGGCTCCTTGCTGGTGACTCAGATTCTCTCTCTCTCTCTCTCTCTCTCTCTCTCTCTCACCCCCTCCTCCCTCAAAATAAATAAGTAAACTTAAAAAACGGAAGGAAATATGGGCGTTTCCAGAACATCAGATTCTTAGCCTCTTTCGTAATAAGAGAAACACCGATCCAAACTCACGGAGATCCCGTTTGCCCTGGATTACACCCGTACAGGTGCAAAGGTTCGCAAACCCACTGGATTGTCACGGGGCCCAGATGTGCTCGGTAGGGGCGGGAACGCGGCAGGCACTGCCGGTCCCCGGATCGGTCCCGACGGCGCACGGGCAGCCGTGGGAGCAGCGCACCCACGGGACGAGGCAGCTCCGCACCCGCGGGCAGCCCGGCCGCCCGAAGGCCCCCAGGGATGGCATGGCCTCCAAGACACACGTTCTTGGGCGAGACGTGTTCTCGAGCGAAGGACATAAAATTTCCCCTTTTTAGGAAAATTAATTCAAACCCTTAACTTGAAATCCTGAAAAGAATCGTGGAAGAAATCAGTGTCGGGTTTCTCTCTCCTCCCACAAGCAGCGCAGTGTGTTCCCCCCTCGCTCTGCGGGGCGGTTCTAGCGGGAGAGTCGGGGGCCGAGCGCCCCGCGGTGACCCTCCCGCGCCCCCCCCGCGCCTTGCAGTACCGCGAGGCCCTGCAGCTCTGCCTGGAGCAGAACCTGCATATCACCGAGGACATGGCCGAGAAGATGACGGTGCCCAGGGGCTCCGAGGAGCTGCCCGAGGACGCCCGGCGCCGGCTGTTGGAGGAGCTCGCCGACTGCTGCATGCGCCAGGGCAGCTACCACCTGGCCACCAAGAAGTACACGCAGGCGGGGAACAAGCTGAAGGTGAGCCCGCCCGCCCGCGGGAGCGGTCCCCCCACCCCACCCCCCGCCCCGCCCCGGGCCCGCCCGGCGGAGGAGCCCCGAGCTCCCTCTGGTGGTGAAATCCCGCGGAGCCCACCTGGTGCTTCTCCGTCTAGGCCATGAGGGCGCTGCTGAAGTCGGGGGACACGGAGAAGATCGTGTTCTTTGCGGGTGTCTCGAGGCAAAAGGAAATCTACATCATGGCTGCCAACTACCTGCAGTCCCTGGACTGGCGGAAGGAGCCGGAGATCATGAAGAACATCATTAGCTTCTACACCAAGGGGCGCGCCCTGGACCTCCTGGCCGGCTTTTACGACGCCTGTGCCCAGGTACAGCCCTCCGCCCCGGCCCCGGGCCCGCCGGGTGGCTTGTGGAGCCCCTGCAGGCCCTGACGGGTCTCGTCCCCGCAGGTGGAGATCGATGAATACCAAAACTATGAGAAAGCCCACGGGGCGCTGACCGAGGCCTACAAGTGCCTGGCCAAGGCCAAGGCCAAGAGCCCCCTGGACCATGAGACCAAGCTGGCTCAGCTGCAGAGCAAGATGACGCTGGTGAAGCGGTTCATCCAGGCCCGAAGGTGGGTTCACGGGACAGCGGGGACACAGAGGGGCTGCCTCTTGGGCCCCCACACGTCCGGGAACCAGACCCGCTGTCACGTGCAGTGAGCACTCCGCGGGGAGTGGACCCCGGGTAGGATGCGTGGACGTCATGTTGCACCCTTCACACCAAGCTTCTCCCGGGGACTTCCCGGAACCTCGGTGCGCTCCGAGGCCAGTTCCGGAAAAAAGCAGAGACGTCTGGGGTGGGGGCGGTGAGGCAGACGTGGGTCAGGAGGGGGCCTGGGACCTGCTCCGGTGTGTGCAGGGCTCAAGCTCGATGCGTGGCAGTGGGGGGTTGCCACAGGGACAGTGGCTTCGGGCAGCAGGCTGTAGCTGTTTCTAGGACAGGCCACGTACATTCGGACGCGCTGCCAGTTCCCGTCTCCTGGCCCGGCCCCGCCGAGTGGGCAGCGGGCCCCGGCTTCGGCCTAAACCAGTACCAGCCTTTTCCTTCTCTGGGGACAGGCATTTAGCAGAGGAGTTCCTAAAGTGTTTTGAACACTTGTGCAAAGTGGAGCTCCCTGCTTGGATGTGTGAGTTCTGGAATGTCTGCCACCCCTGGGCTGCAGGAGGGAGAGAGCAGCACATTGGGAAGCAAGGAGCACGCATCCCCGGGACAGGGCCCCCCCGAGCCCCTTCTTGCTCCCCGCCCCGCCCACACCCCCTGCTCTGCGACCGGCCGCAGCGTGTCGTGTGCAGCGCGGGCCTTCGCTGGTGCTCACCGCTGCCTGGCCTCCTCGGCCGGCGCCCTGCGTCCCCCGCACACTGGTGGGCAGGCGGGGCCGGGGTGACCAGCGGAGTCTGGCGCGGTAGCAGCAGTGCGAGCCAGCCTGAGTTTTGTTATAGGAGTCGGTGAATTTATGAATGAAATGAATGAACCCGTTAATGGATCTATTTAAGTCACGGAAATTAGCTTCACAGAGGTTTCCTGCCACCGATTCCAGGAGTTCCTCATTCGGGCGGGGAGCCTGCTCTGACCCCTGACCCCTGACCCGGACCGTGCCCCGGGCTCCGGCTCAGACCCGCTCTGCTGTCGGCAGGACGTACGCTGAGGACCCTCAGGAGGCGGTCAGGCAGTGCGAGCTGCTCCTGCAGGAGCCAGAGCTGGACGGCAGCGTCCGCGTCGGGGACATCTGCGGCTTCCTGGTGCAGCACTGCCTGCAGACGGAGGAGCTCCAGACGGTGAGGCGGTGGCGGGGGTGGCGGGGGGGGAGCTTCCCGAGAAGGGGGGGCTCAGCATCGCCGTCCCCACCCTCCGAGCCCGCCTTCTCCTGTCTGATTTTTCAGCCTTTTCATTTTGAATAATTTCAAACAGAATTACAAGAATAGTAGAACCCACACGTACCCTTTATCAGATTCAGCAGTTTTTAACATTTTGCTACGTTTACTTACTCATTTTACAGATATGTTTTCAAATTTCTATTTTCTACATAAAATGGGTATTTTTCTGAGCGCTCTGAGCCTTGCCGGCGTCCTCCCCTCCCGCTTGGGTCACAGACACTGGGGTAGACACCCAGGGGTGGAGTGGCGGGGTCGTGCGGTAAGTGCGCATTTAACGTTTTAAGAAACTGCCAAGCTTTTTCTTCTCTGTAGCGTCTTTTTCACGGTTGGCATCGAGGTTATTGTAGCCTTATAAACTGCACTGGGGAGTATGCCCACCTCCTGTGTTTTCTAGAAGAGTTTGTATAAGACTGCTGTTACTTCTCCCTTCCATGTTGAATAGAGGACCTAACTGAACCTGCCCGGCCTGAAGCTCTCCCTGGGGAAGGGTTTCGATCATTCTTTTCCGCACAGCAGTTCTCAGACATTTTGGTCTCAGGATCCCTTTGCGTTAGGAAAGTTACTGAGGACCTGAAGACCTCTAGTCTATGTGGGGCGCACATAATAATATTTACTATTACCCGATAAAACTAACAAATGTGTAAAATATTTGTTAACACACTTAAACCCACAATATGTAAACACATTTTCATTAAAGCAATTTTTGTATTTTTTATATTCTCGAAAACAAGTTGAGTGGGAAAAGTCGCACTATCTTAATGTCCGATTTAGCTGGACGGAATCACTTTCCGCTTGCACTTAACTTGGTAAAGTAGCGGTTTTTTGCTGAAATAGATGAAGAAAATCGAGCCTCGCAGCAGTACTTGGGAGAGGAGGAAGGAAGGGGCCTCTTCACACATGCGCAGGCCGCCTTTGATGCCACAGCTCAACAAGTGGTAATTCTTTTTTTTTTTTTTTCATGTTTAATTATTTTTGAGAGGCGGGGGGAGGACAGAGGATCTGAAGCAGGCTCTGTGCTGAGTCCAGAGAGCCCGACGCAGGGCTCAAACTCACGAACTAGGAGATCGTGACCCGAGCCGCAGCCAGCTGAGCCACCCAGGCGCCCCGACCCGTGGTAGTTGTCACAAGTTAGTTGCGATGTTGGAATGCCGTTGTACTGTGTCACGTTTCAGACCCGGTGGTCGATCTCAGATCTTTTATGCACACGTGACTTTATGACAGCACGTTGTTCGCGGAGTTAGCGGATGTCAACACGCTTCATCATACGTATCGGAAAACCGTGTTGGTGGATAGCGCCACCACGCTCGTGGAAATGGCCGGCTCCTGGTGGCTGATACGTAAGGTTTCTGAAATCCTTCCGTTTGGAAGCTCAGATTCCATCCTTTTGGCAAAACTACCGCCCGTTACTCTTTTCCTTGACATGGTGGCCCCCTTGCTTCATTTCTGAGTCAGAGCCAGCCGCGTCCCCGAGCGTGAGTCACCTCGCTTACCTGCAGTCACAAGCAGAGGCGGTGTCCAGCGGAAGAGGTGACTTCCACTCACGGCCTGCACAGCTGTGCACACGTTCAGTACGACCCGTCTCTCACGTCCGCCAGCCTGGTGGCTGCGTCGCAGTGTCACATGGTGGCCCCAGTGCACCTCTCTCTTCGGCCACCAGAGGTGCGGGAGGTGCGCACCTGCTCGTAGGATCTCTCCTCCTCTGAGTGCCGGAACCCTCCCCTGTCACTTTGTTGGGGGTTCGTCTTCTCACGTTGTTTGTGGCCTTGCGGATTCTGGGTACCTTTCCTTTACCAGCATGTGGCCCGCCAGTGCTTTCTCCCCGTCGGGGGCAAGTTCCCTCCTGGCCCTCTCCCCTCTCCTGACGGAACTCCATTTTCCTGTGTGTACTATCCCCTGGCTCAACTGATTCTTTCTTTCCAGAATTTTCTCTGGTTTTCATTTTCAGCAGTTGCTCCAAGTTTACCAGTCCTGTGCAGTGTCTGCTCTGCCGTCGCTTCTGTCCCTGTATTACACCTGCCGCTGTAACTTCCCCTCTGGTAGCCTCTGGGTCACGTTGAGTTAGCTCCCTTGTCTTTTCTTTCGAGTTTGGTCACATCGTCTTGTTCCCTATGCCTGGCGGTTCCTGGAGGTTATGGATAAACAACCGGAGATTCTGTTATCTTCCCTCCCTCCTTCCCTCCCTCCCTCCTTCCCTCCCTCCTTCCTTCCCTCCCTCCCTCCCTCCTTCCCTCCCTCCCTCCCTCCTTCCTTCCTTCCTTCCCTCGCTCCCTCCTTCCCTCCTTCCTCCCCCCTGCAGAGGCTCCAAGGAACACCGCTCACCCCTCACCCCCTGCTTCCACACGCCTCCCTGCGGTCCCCCTGCGCGAGGCCACTTCTTTGAAGTGGCAGAGCGGTCTGCCCAGCGCGGGTCCATGACAGTCCCTGTGCCCCCAGCAGGAGCCAGTCTCCTTGTCCACACTCCAGTTCCCAGCATCCGAATTACCCCCGCGGAGTTTCCGTGTTGCGAAGGGCGTCCGTCCTGTGGACGTGCTCCAAGCTAACCCAGCAGACGGTTCCTGGAGGGGCCACCTCGGGGAGCCCCACAGAAAGGTCGCTAGTGACCGGTGCCAGGCCCCACAGTCAGAAAGTCAGTGCCGCGGTGAGACTCAGGCCCCTGGCCTGCTGCTCGCCCCTCTGTCCCCTGTCATTCCCACGCACTGACGCGCCGCTCTGGGGAGGGACCAGCGCCAGGGCAACCTCGGCAAGGGTCCTGGGGTTTTTCAAGAAAAAGCACAAAATTGGCCTCAGACCACTGTTTCTTCAACACGAACAGAAAAACCACTTTGAACTATTTCACGACATCCTCTGCTGTCTCTGCCCTTGCTTGGAGCCTCTGGGATTTAGCATCTTTAACCTAGAAGAAACCTGCGAGTGGCGAGGCGGACGGGCCCGGGTGTCCTCGGGAAAGGAGGCCCCTGTCGCTGCTCTGGTGGCTCCCACACTCCCTTGCACTCGCCTCACTGTTGCGTCGGAGCCCAACCCCAAGGCCCCAACCTGGCCAGTGAGTGTCCTCAGCGGCCAGGACATCCAGGAGCACTTCTGTCACCCTTCAGCTGTGTCTGGTGACCGTGCCTGCCTTCTGGAAACCGCTTCCTTGGCCGGGCCGGACAGCTGTGCACACGGAGGGTGGCACCCCTGCACCACGGTGCGGCCCTGCAGTGTCCGGCAGACCCCACCCCGGGGACATGCCTTCAATTCCACTGGCTCCCAAAGCTCCGAGCCTTGGCCTTGGCCTGCCTTGTGCTTGTGCCTGTGCGCCCCGCACAGCGCCCGGCTCACAGCAGGCTGTCCGCACGTCCTCAGGAAATGTCATGCTGTGTGGCCATCCCCCACCTCACCTGGGAACGCCTGGGGCCTCCCGTCCTGCCCATCCTCCGTCCTCCCCACAATCATAGCTCACCTTCCTATTTTCGCCTTCATCTCTTATTTTTATATCTTGGTTCTATCTGCTCAAAATAAAATGGCTCAGGAAATTTTTATCATCTTTAAGAAACAGTAAGCTCAGGGGTGCCTGGGGGCTCAGTCAGTTCAGCGTCTGACTTCGGCTCAGGTCATGATCTCACAGTTCATGAGTTCGAGCCCTGTGTCGGGCTCTGTGCTGACAGTGCAGAGCCCACTTCGGATCCTCCGTCCCCCTCTCTCCGCCCCTCCTCCACTCACACACACCCTTCCTCTCTCAAAAGCAAACATTAAAAAAAAAAAATACTAAGATCCAGAACGCCTGGGTGGCTCAGCCGATTAAGCATATGGCGCTTGATTTCAGCTCAGGTCACGACCTCACAGTTCCTGAGATCGAGCTCGGTGTCGGGCTCTGTGCTGACAGGGTGGCGCCTGCTTGGGATTCTCTCTCTCCCCCCTTCCCCTGCTCACACATGTGTGCTTTCTCCCTCAAAATGAATACACTTGAAAAAAATACTAAGATCTGATCATTATTTCCCATTAAAAGTTTTAAAGCTCCAAGAAATTTTGATCACATAGGGCTGATGTGAAGTGTGGCTTAGAAGCCACCCGAGACCCTGTTCCTCCCCTCATTCTTGTGTGTGGGCCTCCCTGTGGGCACAGCAAGTGTTCGCAGGTGCAGGCAGCCCTGGGCAGGTGTGCGCAGGCGTAGGCACGTGTGGGCAGGTGCGGGGAGCTCGCGGGGCCGCCGTCTGTACGTGTTCGGCCGGGAGTGCTGATCACAGCTGACAGCATCGACAGAGCCCGAAATCCGGACTCCGTGAGCCCCCGGAAGGGCCGTGCAGGCGCAGACAGCTGCCCTCTTGGGAAGGCGTCCTTCCTCTCACCGCCCCCCCCCCACCACCCGGGGAGGGTGCCCGGCAAACTCGGTGCCCCGGACTGCGGGGCGGGCCCTGTGGTTCTCCCTGTGGACTAACTCGATAGCGGCTGTCCCAACCCAGGCGTACAGGTATCTGGAGGAGATGCGGAAGAGAGTGCCCGCCGCCAGCATGTCCTACTATGTGAGCCAGCGGACCGTGGACGCCGTGCACCAGGGCCTGGGCCTCCCCGTGCCGCGCAGCGTGGGCGAGCGCAGGGAGGCGGACGACGTGCCGGAGGAGGTGGAGAGCGAGCCCTGACGGCAGCTGCCGCGCCCCTGGAGCTCCCCAGCTTCGCGGCAAAAGCCTGACTTTCTCGTGGAAACGAAAGCTGTGTCTGATGCCCCAGGGCCCTGGCTGTCCCGCCCAGACGGGGCCCGAGTCCCTGGTCCCTTTTCTCCAGGCCGGTCTCCCAAGAACAGTCTGTAAAGCCTGAGCCTCGTCAACAAGGCCTTTCCGAGGGCTCGTGAATAATATCTCGATGAACTGCAGATACTAGCGTGTTCACTGCGCCTGGTCCCAGCACCCCGACGAGTGCCCAGAGAGCACGTCTGATGGTTCCCAGCAGGACACGCCATCCCTGACCACGGGGCCCGGTGTCCCCTGGGGTGGCCTTGCCCAGGTGATGCGGTGGCTGGCGCAGGACGGGTTCTCTGCACGAGGCTCCGTCCACGCGGGCGTGCCTTGTCACCAGCCCCCACCGCGAGGTAGTGGCCTCGAGGCGTGTCCATGCAGGGAGGGGGACCTCGGGCTCTCCCACCCCCGGCTCGTTCCACCGGCTGCCAGAACCGTGTCCCCCTCCGGAGGCCCATCAAGGCACTGCGGACCCCGTCTGAGCCGCGGGAGCCACGAGGAGTGGGCTGCGGCACCTGTGGCTCCTTTTTATTCTTCCTTTTTGTTGCTTTTTAAAGTCTTCTGCGTTCCGGTGAGGAAGGGGCTTGGGGACAGGCTGAGAATCAGCCCATGGGGCCCCCTCCCTCCCCGGGACCCTCCCCTGCCGCCACATTCAGGTGGCCCTGTCCATGGACGCAGGGCCGGGGGGCCTCTCCAGCGAGGACTAAGGAGCAGCGAGGGGGAGCAGTCGGTCTCTCAGCTTCTCCAGAAGCAGCAGGGCTTTGACAGCCAGCATCCTGCAGTCCTCGTCCGCGTCCCGCTCGGCCACATCTGCCAAAGACGAAAATAGAGCGGGACGTCAGTGGCGCCCACGGCTGGGCAGGCCAGCCCTCGCTTCCTCTCGGGAGTCTTCCCAAGTGAGCCCCCACGGGGCCTGGTGGGGCCCGGCCGTGTGCGGGAGCAGCACCCCACTGCCCCTGGGGCTGGGGGCCCAGCTGGCAGCGGGTGACAGGGAGGGAGCGGGACGGAGCAGACGCCACCGTCTCCATGGGGAAGGCACCCATCCCAGGACGCAGGATGCCACACGGGGCCCGAGGACCCGGAGCCGACCGGACACACACGTGATCAGAGAAAGCCCAAGGGCGCTCTGCAAACCAGCCGACATGGCAGAGGCGCCCGGCGGAACCCCGGCCCGAGCGCGGTGCCACGTCAGAGCGCGCCCAGTCCCAGCCTGCAGCCCCGGGTGGGCCGCACAGGTGCCTCCGGGCTGAGGTCACGTGCGCTCTGGCAGACTTTTCAAGAAGAACGCTGTGGGGAGGTGGGGGGAGCAAAGTTCGTCCAAACGCTAATCGGCGAGTCTGGTGAGGTGACCTGCTCCCTGCGTGGCTCTGTAACCTTACAGAAGATACAGAATCTTCCAGAACAAACGCACTATGTCCCACGTCAGGGCACCTTCTCTTGGGTCCTCCCGCAGGACCCCCCAAAGTGACCCAACAACAGCTCAGTCCCCATCCCCTCACGGGGTGGGGCGGGGGGATGTGACGGTCCCGGGTCCCGGGGCCTCTGCGCTGCCCCGTGCCTCTCCTCCCGCCCGGGGGCCCGGCGCTCACCCGCCAGCCAGGACCGGGCCTCCAGCAGCTCGTCGGGCAGGTCGGCCAGCAGTCGCTCGGCAGGAACGCTGAGGAGGACGGAGGAGACGGCGGACAGCAGGCCCCGGCGCACGTAGCTGCCGAGCGAGGCAAGCTGAGCGCTGACGGGGCCCGGGCGGGGGACACCCCGAGCCCTGCGGGCAGGCAGAGCCCCTCCAGCCCGTCCCGGGGCGCCCCCCACCCCCTGCCTCCTACTTCACACCGGGAGCCCCGCCTCCACGCCCACGTGGGACCACTGTCCTCAGCCCCACGGCCACTCACGCGTCACCGTGGAAGCGAAGCGTCCACACGAACTCCAGCAGGGCCTTGCCCATGGGCACCGCTGCCTGGAACAGCGAGGCCAGTGGGCAGGGGTCCTGGCACCCGTGCGGGGGGTCCCAGCTCTCCCGGCCCAGGGCCCAGGGGAGGCCCGCAGGGAGGACAGCCCCTCGCGCTCACCGCGGTGTTCACAGCCAGGCACATCAGGGCCCCCAGGGCGTGGGCCAGCCTCCCGAGAACCAGCTGGTCTTCTCCCAAAAGGTCGAAGGTCACCAGAGGTCTGCGACAGCATCGGGTGTGTGTGCAGGCTGGACGCTCGCGGCTGGTTCCCCACCCGCCCTGGACGCGCCTCCTCACCGCCCGTCCCCGAGTGGCACCCACAGCCACGAGGAGGCGGTGCTGGACAGACACAGGGCGGGTGGAGGGTAGGGGCTCCGGCCCCGCCCGCCGGGACCCCGCCCTCCGTGACGGGCCGCGGTTCCCGACACCCTGGCTTTGCCGTTTAATTTAAGCCACAACCAACCAAAACCCAGGTGGTGGCCCTGCCGCTGCCCAAACCCCACCACAGACCCCTCGCCGGGAGGCCTCCGGGACGCGGGGGTGTCCAGGCCTCCCGCTCACCTGTCAAAGTGCTGAAGGAGCGGGAAGAAGAAGTAGCCCGCCACCAAGTTGAACTGGTTGGGCCCAGCGTCCCGTCCCCGCCTGGCAGAGCCCTGCAGACACACGGTGCTCACAGGCGCCGCGTCCCCTCACCGTCCCGTGCGCGCCCCCTCCCCGGTGACAGCCCCGGGCCGCGCGGACGTGGCACGTACAGGCCATTTCTTGCTGATGCAGAATTCCGGGGCTTTGTTCACACCCACGTCTTAAAAGCACGGGGCTCTGATGCCCTACGGCGTGTGTCCCGTCACTCAGTTTGTACCAACCACTCCCTCCACACAGTGGCAGTGTCGGTGCCACCCTGGTCCCCACAAGGACCTGCCCCGGGGCCCGGCTGACCTGCGAGAACCGCCGGGTCTTGCTTCTGATCCGCTCCTCCACGACCGCGCGCCACGCGGGAGCCACGGTGCTGCCGGGTGGGGGCGCGGGGCCCGGGGGGCCACACTGGGGGGCCTTGGGGAGGCGGCCAGGCCGAGACAGCTCCTGGGCGGCCAGAGTCAGGACCTAGAGGACGGAAGACCCAGGGCAGTGGTCCTTGCTCTGGGGAAGGGCGGCATTTTCTAAAACTCGAGGTAAACTGCCCATCGGCCGTCACGGGCTGCGCCAGGGGGCTTTGTGGGGACCACGCAGAAAGCCAGTTCCGACTGTCCCAGGACCACTGCACTCTGTGGGGGACAGAAGGGACAGGCGGACGCGCTCCCCGGCTACAGGCCAGCGGCCTTGCCCCTGCGGCCAGAGCCCCTTCCGGTCCACGACCTCATCCAATCTGCCGCCCAGCCGCCTGCACACTAAGGGCTGAGGGCTGTTCGTCTGAGGTGACACAGGACGCAGAAGGTCACAGGACGCCGTCAGCGTGCCAGACGCCGCTGAACAGCAAGCATGGAGATGGGGACCGTTGGGTGCCGTCCCCTGAGACGGAAACAGCGCGACGCTGGCTGTCCTGACCGCTGTGCGTACACGTGTGCGTCGTGTGGCCGTCCCCACCATCATCAAACTCCGTCTTCCCAAACGCAGCCCTTTCTTTCCCCTGCGACCCGCCCTCCCCGCCGCCTGCCCGGTCTGTGACTCTGAGGGCCAGGGACCTCACCGAAGCGGCACCCTAGTGTCCTCTGGTTCACCCACACTGTGGCAGGGGGTCACCATGTCCTTCCCCCACGAGGCCCAAGTAACATCCTGTCGTGCGGACGGACCACGTTTTGGTCGTCTTAAAATGGGAACTGTACCGCGTGGGAATTCTGTCTCAATAAAGCTTTTGTCCAAGATAAAGGACGCGCCCTTACTGGGACGCAGTCCCAGACTCGTGGGTCCAGCCACAGGGGGCTTGGGGAGGCCTCTGGTCCTGACCACGGCGCTGTCGGCAGGGCTGTGCGCCAGGCCTGGCCCTCGTGAGGGCAGCCTGGGCCTGCCAGGTGGGACGGATGCCCCAGGGCACTTACGTCCAGAATGTCCATGCGCTGTCGGATGCTGAAGTTGAGGGCGTAGAACTGTGCGGTCAGATACTCCGCTACCTGCGCCGGGCACACAAGATGCCGCCGTGGACCGCCGCCCAGAGGCAGGACCCCGAGGCAGACCTGCCTGGGCGGCGGGACGGGGACTCACCGGGGCCGGGTCTGTGACCACGACGGCCACCAGGGCTCTCTGGCGCAGCCCCTCGAAGCCCTCCACGCTGGTCTTCTCCTCCAGGTGCAGCAGCACCTTGGCCAGCTCCACGCTCACCTGCGAGCAGGGGTCAGCGAGCCTCGGCCCCCGCAGCCCTGTACCTCCCCGGCCCCGCCGAGGGCCTCCTGGGCAGACACCCACCCCTCCCTCGACGTCCCTGCCCCGCTCACCTCGCGTGCAGCCGCGGGGTTCCTGATGACCAGGCCCTCGAGGGCCCGCAGGGCCGCCTCCCAGCGCTCCCAGTCCTCCGACGAGGCCAGGGCTGCACAGAACAGACAGGCCTGCGCTGGTCCCCAGACCCGACCTGGCGCAAGGCAGAGCCGGCAGCCAGGGTCTGGGCACTGGGCAGAGGCGGCTCAGTCCCGGGACACGTGGGGTTCCCACAGCTCAGCCGCCCCAGGGCACCCCCTCGGAGCGGAAGAGACCCACCTTCCAGGCAGTCCCGGACGTAGGTGGGCGCCTTGCTCCTCTTCAGCTCTTGGTCCCCTGACATGTCGTAGGGGACGAGCTCATCGTCACTGGGGAAGCAGCAGAGACCCATGGGGTCCTCCCGTCACCCGGGAGCGGGCAAGAGGCAGGCAGGCCGTGCTCCTGAGTCCCGAGAATTCACCCCAAGCCCCTCAGCCTCAGGAGCAGCAGACCTTCCTAGGGGAGGGCATTCGGGGAGAGGGGGGCCGCGGGGCCGGCCTGTGGCCTCCCGACAGCGTGGGCTGTGCGCTCCCACGCTCCCACGCGGCTCTGAGGCCAGCGCAGGACTGCTCCCCACCTCTGCACTTGCCACCCGAGGCCTCCCCCTACCTGTCCAGGTCAGAGCCTGAGCCCTCCTGCGGGGCCTGGCTGACGCCACCTTCCATGCTCCCTCTGCCAGGGGTCTCTGCAGCCTCTGGGGCGACAGCAGGGCTGTGGGGAGCAAAGAAGGAACTTTTGGGGAGGCCCCGGAGCCCACCTTCCCTGGAAGTGCTCCCCTGGTCCCCACCCTGTGCTTCTCTTGGCTTCTGTCTCGGCAACGGGTCCAAGACGAGGAGGTAAGTGAAAAGCAGGAACTGGGCCTGCCCAGCTCGGGGTGGGGCCTGGGGGCAGGAAACCCTCACCTCGCCTCCAAGGGGCTGTCGGCCGCAGGCGGGGGGGCCGCCAGGGCCAGCATCTCACGGCTCAGCTCGTCCTCCTCATGCTGCAATGCACACGGGCTGGAGCCAGTCATGGGGAGCACCCCCGCCGCCCCCCACTTGCCCCACATGCCAAGTCTCCGAGTGGCAGCAGGCAGCGCTGGGTGCACGGGCTCAGGAGTCCACCCTCCTGAGGGGCTGGATTCCCCCCTCCCCCAGGAGGACGTCCCGGGGGGCTCAGCAGACGGGGGCGGGGGGAGGGCGCCAGAGAGATCATTTCCCAACACCTCGGGGAACCCACCCGGGGGTGCGTGTTCAGGCACTGCTGAGGGGTCAATGCGCGGCAGGTTCGTGGGCCTGGACCTGGGGAGGTGAGGGGACCCCATGGAGGGACATGAAGGGAGCAGCCCTGGCTCACCTGGAACTTCAGGGGCGGCCCCTCAGGGTGGAGCCGGGCGCTGGCAGTCTCAGCCACGATCATGCCCAGACGGCGCACAGCGGGCAGACTGCTGTCCAGGCGGCTCTTCACCCCCGCCATCAGGCTGGCTAGCAACTCTGGAAGCACCGGCCCCCGCACCCTGAGCACCGGGGGCTGGGCACTGGGTGGGGACAGGGGCTTGGGCTGGGAGCCGATGAGGACAGGTGCTGGGTGGGGACAGGTGCCCGCACTGGGGACCAGCGGGGACGGGCCCTGGGTGGGGACAGGTGCCCGCGCTGGGGGCCGGCGGGGACGGGCCCTGGGTGGGACAGGTGCCCGCCATGGGGGCCGGCGGGGACGGGCCCTGGGTGGGGACAGGTGCCCGCGCCGCCCGCTCACCGTCTCGGCTGTCCCGGAGCTCCGCCTCCCCCAGGTGCGCCAGGCAGATGAGCACGGCCTTGCTGAGGTAGCGCTGCTGCGCCAGAGGCGCGTGGCGGATGGCACTGGAGCTACCCCACGTCTCCAGGAGCCCCTTCAGTGCCTGGCGGTGGCCCACCCCGGTAAGACAGCCGCCCCGACCTCCCCAAGACAGCGTGGGGACACACGGACCGCGGTGCAGCCGTCCTCACCAGCACCCTCTGTTCCAGGCAGGAACATTCTCCCTTCCTCTCCCGCCAGATGGCGGTCCCAGAACACCGGGGACAGAGGGGTCAGACTGCGCTCACCTGTACGAGGAGCGGGCGCCGTTGGCTGTCCGTGGCCAGGTACCCCAGCAGGCTCTGCAGCATGGGCGTCTGTGACAGAAGCCAGGCACCCTGTCACTGTCTGCCCAGCAGACGCCAGCTGCCCACGTGCGGGGCTAAACCGTCGGCCCCAGGCTCCCAGAGCAGAACCGGGTCTGGGCTGAGGGTCAGCAGCGTTTCTGGGCAACCGGGCTCAGCTCCACCTGCGAGGGCCACTTCTCCGGGCCCCCAGGTGCCCCTCGGCCAGTGCCCTCACCGAGTAGTGGTACTGTAGGAACAGGAGTTTCCGGGTCATCACGAACTGGGCCTTCTTATTTTTCATCACCAGGTTCCCCAGGAGCCGCGAGAGGACTTCAGGCCTGCGAGGCACAGTCGGGCGGGGGGGGGGGGGAGGGGGCGGAGAGGGAAAAGCATGAACTCCAGATCTCAACAGGTCCGGGCTGCACCCCTCCCCAGCTCTGCGCTGACCACGGGGAGCCTGTGCTTCAGCTCGGACTCGGGCCCGATCCGCCCTCCTCCCGGTACACGGGGAACACCTGGGCCAGCCCGGCGCCTCCTGCTAGAGGACATCCTTCCCCTGCTCTGCCCAAGTGCAGGGTTCGGGGCTTTGGCTGGAGCAGGCGTGGCCAGGCTTTTCCAGGAAGGGGCCAGAGAACAAAGGCTCTGGGTTTCCGGGCCATCAGACCCCACGTCAGCCCCCAGCAACCGCTCCAGCCGGTGTGGAAAGAGGGGAGGCTGCATCTCTCCCTCCCTCGGCCCTTTCAAATTCCCCACAAAGACGTAAAGATGAAAAGAAAACGAATAAAAGAACCAAAAAAAAACAAAAACCCAGAAATAGAAGAAATCCCACACACACCGACCCACGGCCTCAGAGCAGGAGCGTGACACAGCCCGGAAGGCAGAAGGCATCGGCCCGCGGCGCGACACACTTCCAGGCCGGTGCGGACACCTTTAAAAAGCCACAAACTGATGAAGAGCTGGGAGGGACCAGAAGCGAGGGGCAGGGGGTGACTGCCTTCATCACAAGGAGATTGTGCCAATAAGGACTGAGCACCCAACGGCGGGGGGGGACATCAGACGGTTCAGAGAGAGAACACAGGTCCCCGATCGTACACGCCCGCACCCAGAACCGAAGAAACGCGCAGTCACACACCTCGCGCGTGCTGGGGGAGACTGAGGCCGGCACTCCCGCGTGCACACACGTGCCCACGCGTACACAGCACTGGGGAGGGGAGCGAAAGGGGTCTCCACGGCCCGGGAGGGGCTGGGCGGGCCCATCACGGCCTCGCCGCGTGAGCTCCGACCAACTGGAGGGGACGGGACGGGGCGGCTTCGGAACGGCCCCCCCGCCCCCCGCCTCCTTACCCCGAGGCGGCCTCCACCAGTCCTGTCAGCAGCGCCTCCACGGCCCGGTCGGGCACACGCTCCACCAGGCGCCAGCAGACCCGCTGCCAGAGGCAGCTGCCCTGGGTGAGCGCCGTCAGCCGCGGCACCAGCACGCCCAGCATCTCCTCTGAGGGAAGCACACGGGGGCCTGAGCCCGGGGCCGCGGGCATCAGCCCGCCAGGGGCCAGGCCCAGGCGAGGGAACTGTGCCGCCCGCCCCTCCCGGGAGGGCTGAGGCGAAGGAGGGGACACGTGCACGCGGCGCCACGGACCCCGGGGACCGGAAACACTCACTCTGCCTCCCGTGGACGCAGGCTTTCCCAAGCACCTGGGACAGGAAGGAGACGGAGCAGTCCCAGCCACCTGGGACAAGAAGGAAAGCGGGATTGTCAAGCAGGGCCGATGGTCGAGGCCTCGGGATGGCACCTGCCCAGGTGGGGACAGACCCCTGGACAGGCGCCTCTGCGCTGTAAAGACACCATTTCTGTCCATCTGATTCCAGCTGAAATCTCAATAGGGCTGTTTCTAGCTGGAAGCCAACGATAATTTCAGAAAGCCTTACACACTCTTGCTCAATCGTCACAATGACCCCACGGGGTAGGGACCAGTGCGGTGGCATGGGGGGGAGCACCCAGGGCCACGTGAGGCAGGCGGGCAGGAGGACATAGGACATGGGGACAAGGGGAGGATGGGCGCATCAGTTGCACCGGAAGGGGCTACCTTGAGACGGTCAAGGTGCGCCCGGATGGAAATGCGGCCTCTGCCGCCTGAAGGGAGTGTCTGAGACCCTACAAAAGTGAGCTGGACACAGCCACCCAGCCGGAGCTAAAGGATTCAAGGTCACTCCGGCTCCAAGGTCAACAGCCAAGAAGTGGGTGACGCTCAGGGTACAGGTCGCTACCTCCCCACACAGGAGACAACATCTGACCTGCCAACGGCATCACCCCGAGAATCCCGAGTCCCCAGAGGCCGTGAGAAGCCGGGGAGGGAGGGAGGGGACGTGACCAGAGAAGACTGCTGGAGGGACGGCGTGGAGGGGCCGCACCTCGCAGAGAGTCCACCACCGCCTGCAGCACGCGCATCATCTCCTCGCCGAGCAGAGGGAAGTAATTCTGGGGCAGGAACGCGTCCAGGTTCTCCTCCTGCAGACGGTTGGCCAGGCGGTCGGGCAAGCCCACCACCTTGGTGAGGAGCGTCTCCTGGAGCAGGGGTGAGGCCGGCTCCGTCAGCTGGCGACACTGGCCCTCCATCACCGCCGCCATCCTGCCCGCGCTCAGGAACCTGGCCAGCAGCCGTGCTATCTTCATCAGACGGAAGCTCGGGCTGAAGCAAGGGCAGGTGTGACGGGCGGAGCGGCGAGCACCCCCCCCCCCCACAATCCCACAGGGTGATCAGCACTTAAAACGAGTATTTAAATCCCACTGCTGGGGCCTGGGCGGCTCTTCAGCTCAGGTCATGATCCCAGGGTTTGTGGGATCGAGCCCTGTGTCAGGCTCTATACTGACAGCCTGGAGCCTGCTTGGGATTCTCTCTCTCTGCCCCTCCCCTGCTCATGCTCTCTTTCTCTAAACTAAATAGACATTTAAAAAAATAAAAGTTTTGCATCCCGCTGCCAAATAGCCAGCAGTGGTGCGGCGTGAGCGCCCGCCGGGCCCAGTGCAGCTCCGCCACCGCGGAGTCACTGGACGCCACCTTCCCCTCCCGCTCCCACTCCACCCCACAGGGTGCTTGCCACTTATGTCAGGAACCGCTAAAACCCAGCTTCGCCACCACACGGCGGCCGTGTCCCCACAGGCCTGCCACATGCTCTGACGCTGAGTCTGGGAACCGCCTTGAGCAAGCGGCCCCAGGAGCTGGTGGCAGCGCCCGCGGGCCTCGCTGCAGAGCTGAGAGCCGCGAGTGGGCCAGAGGGTCCCAGGGCGCTGGCGCTGCCCACTGCCTACCTGCGTCACCGCCCTCAGGAGCTAACCCACTGCCTAAGCCACCGGGACGGGGACGCTCCTGCCCCGTCCCTCCACCAACTCGGTGGGACCCACTGCAAGAGGCCCTTCGTTGAGAGAGATGAACGCCAACCGCTCTAAGTGGTCAGGTGCTCTGCGACTCTCTCTCCGTTCAGGGCGCCAGATTCTCCCAGAACCAACTGGTTCCCGACCCTTCAGGCCACGCTCGTGCCTCAGACGTGACAAGTGACCCCGTAATGAGGCGCCAGCCCCGCTCACCCGGCAGCACCCTCGATGGACTCCATCAGCACCAGGAAGGCCTGGTCGGCCGGGCCCTCCAGGAAGAAGCTGGCGCCCAGCTCCTCCAGCCCGCCGTCAGCCGCACGCTCCAGCCGGCCTGGGCTCAGCCTGCCCACCAGACATCGGAGGACGGCGGAAAAGTGCACCCTGGCGAACTCCTCCTGCTCCCCGGGGAGCGCTGGGCTCTCCGCTCCCCCGAGATACCGCTTCAGGGACGCCAAGGCGGAAAGGACGCGGCCGCCATCCTCACAAGAGGACAGGGTGTGAACTGCTTCCCGCACGGCCAGCCGGACCGCAGAGACCGCTGGGTCCATCCTGGAGTGCGAGGGAGAAGCTCGTGAGAAGGCCGAGGCACCCCTGGCATCCCCGCCAGGCGTGGCCCACATAGCCTCAGACCCTCCCCCTCCTGGTGAGCTTCTGGGGACCCCATCTCTCCTCACCCCTGCCGACACCGGCAGTACCCTCCCCTCCGGCATCCGCCACCCTTCCTACCCAGAGTCTGGTTCACAGCTGGGGCCTCCATGGGGCCCTCTACAGCAGGGCCACAGGTGGGGGCGCTGTTGGCATCCAGTGAGTGGGTGGCAGAGGTCGGGGATGCTGGTCAACATCTGCCGTGTGACCGCACCCAGGACAGAGGCTGATCCAAACCCACACGCCAACAGTGCTGAGCCCCAGACCCTGGGCCACCCGCGCGGCAGCACTTCTAACTGCCTGACTATCGTCTAACAGGCTGGCCGCCTGCCAGACCCCCTTCTTTCCCAGAAATCATGCCGCCTGTAGTGTTTCGGGTCAGGCGCCCCTGCAGGATTGAAGACCATTAGGCAGGCACCTATCACCAGTGACCCGGCCACTAGATAAGGGTGCATCAGGGGACCAAGGAGGGTCCCCAGGAGCCTGGGGCCTCCTCACCCAGCCGAGTCTACGCCGGCTCCGGGGCGCAGTGCTCAGGCCTGCCAACCCGCCAGCGACCCGCCAGGACCACGCCCCCTGCCCAGCTGCGCCGGGAGCCCGCACCACTGCGCCCAAGTCACGGCGCAGTGGGCAGGGGTCTCCGGGGCGGGGGGCGAGTCTCGGGGACCGCATGGGTCTCCGGGACGGGAGAGGATCTCGGGGTGGGCGAGGGTCCTACGGGCGGACGGGGTGTCGGGGTGCGCACGGGCCTGGGGACGGACGGGGGTCTGGAGCGCACGGGTCTCCGCCGCGGACGGGGGTCTCGGCGAGGCGCGCACCCGCTCGGTCTCGGAGTCTCCCGGGCGTGCTCGGGGCCCGGGCCGCCGCCGCCGCCCGGCGCCGATTCGCCGCGGCCGCCGAGGCCCAGCTCGGGCTCGCGGCCTAGAGCGTGAGAGCGCGGAGCGCGGGCCCCCGCGCGCTGGCAGAGCCGCCGCTGAGAGCCGCGAGCCCGCGAGGCCGGTCCGGCGGGCTGGTCGCGACGAATCTGCCGCGAAGCCGGGGAGCCGGAAGGGGCGTGCGGCGAGCGGCTTCCGCGCCTGCGCCGGGCGGGGCGGGGCCCCTGGTGGGCGGGGTCGGGCCCCTGGTGGGCGGGGTCCGGCGCGCGCGCCCCCGCAGACCCCTGCCGAGCGCCGAGCGCGCTCCCGGCCGGCTCCGGGTACCTGAGCTGCGGCCCCCACCGAAAGCAGCCAGGGCTCGAGTGGTGTCGGGTCCCGACGGGCGCCACCGCGGTGAGCGCCGCACGGCTCCGCGCGGGGCCGCCAGCCGCAGGTCGCCGTGTAAATTGGCCGCAATCCACTTCCTCGGTGGCCACTTTCCAAGGGCTGCTCCCCGTCCTGACAAACGTGCGGTGGGCAGTGCCGGGGGCGATCTGGGAAGGCCTCACCGGGGAGGCGCTGCCTCCACCTCGACTGCCCTTGCGAGGAAGTCTGGGAAGCGTGTATTCATTCAACATCAGCGTTCCTTGATTAAATGCCTGCTGCGTACAGCAAGCACTCTTCCGGGACAGAGAATGAAGCAGATAAAGTGTCCGCTCACACGTCAGGGGCTCGAGTTGGGGCGCCCGGGTGGCTCAGTCGGCTGAGCATCGACTTGGGCCCAGGTCATGATCTCGCGGTCCGTGAGTTCGAGCCCCGCGTCGGGATGGCTGTCAGCCGGGCAATGCAAAGCTCGCCTTGGATCCTCTGCCCCCACCCTGCTCTCTCTCTCCCTCAAAAAATAAATAAACGTGTTCTTTTAAGTGAAAAACAAATCAGGAGCACAGGAGGTACAGGAGCCATCGATGTGTCCGTTGGCAGCGAGATAAGAAAGTTGAAGCAGCCCGAGGAGTCCCCTTCTGGAAGGTCCGCCCTGGGTGCAGGCGGGAGAACGCGCGGTAGGGGGCAGCAGGGAGCGCAGGCGCAGGCCCGTGCGCACTGGCTGGGCCCCGCGGTGAGGAGGGCTGGGGGGGGGCTTCTGCGGGGGGGGGGGCCGATGGGGTGGGGGCCGTGACAGGCGCCAGGAGTCCAGGATGACGCTTTCCTGGGGCTCTGGGAATTCCTCCCGGTCCGCTTCTCGCGAGAGCCTCACTCCCCGCCTCCTACAGCAACTCCGGTCACCCCCATCCCTGGGTTCCCCCCAAGCCCGTCAGGCCAACAGGTGCACAGAAGATACACTTCTTAAGCCTGTATGTGTCTGAAAAATGCCTTTGTTCTTTGCTCCAGGCCAGTGCACATTGGGGGAGATGAACAATTTTAAATGAAAATAATTTGGGGGCGCCTAGGTGGCTCAGTCGGTTAAGCCTCGGACTTCAGCCTCAGGTCATGATCTCATGGTTAATGAGATCGAGCCCCACATGGGGCTCTCTCTTGTCTGTGCAGAGCCTGCTTAAGACCCTCCGTCTCCCTCTTTCTCTGCCCCTTCCCCGCTCATGCCTTCTCTCTCTCAAAAATAAGCATTGAAAATAATTTTCACTCAGAAATGCTAAGGTTTGGTCCTCTATTTTTGGCAGCCAGCAGTCAGTTCCCTGAGGAATGTCTCAGTCTTTCCCATGTGACCAAGTTTTTCCCCTGCAGGCACTTCTAGGATCTTCTCCATCATCCATGGGATTCTGACCCTGGAGGAGAGACCGGGCCCCCTCTGGCGTGTGGTCTTGGGAATGGTGGATGCCTTTGACTGGGACGCCCTCCCGGATTACCTTCCCTGCTTTCTTGAGTCTCGCTCTACACTCGTGTTTCGTCAGGTTGGCCTCAAAGGCTATTTTTTCCCTTTTCTTCCCCATCTCTTCGTCTTTTGGCCTCACTTTCTGGGCAATTGCTTAAATTTTGTCTTTCGGCTTTCCGGATTTTCTTATTTATTTGGAAAATCCTAGTTTTCATTTTCAAGAGAAACTTCTTCCTTTTGATTATTCTTTCTCTCATAACATCCTTTTTTTTTTTTTTTTTTTGCCTTGTGGACACAAAGCTTTTCTTCTCTTCCTGGGGGTAGTGATTAAGATGTTTTTGAGCTTTTCCCTGGCTCTCGGCACGGTTCTGCCTGGGCGGATTTCTGTCAGAAGCTCCCAAGTGTCCCGTGAGCCCTAGCGGAGGCTTCACAGTAAGCACGAGACAGTAAAGGGCGGGGAGCTCTGCATGGGGCCCAGGGGAAGTTGTTTTGACAGATGGGGGAAGGGAGGCTCTTGCTGTTGACAAATGCAGGCTTCCCCCCGGGCCCGAAGAAGCTTCCACCCGTGAATCGCTGGATTCTACTCCTGAGACCAATCACACTGTACGTTAACTAACTTGAATGTAAGTAATAACTTAAAAAAATAGAATAGAATTTAAAAAAAAACAGCTCCCACCCTCCTACTACCTACCTGGGTGCAGGTGCCTGGTTTTGGTTGCTGTTCTCTGGAAGGTGGCAGAACCCTCAGAGTCCCACGAGCCAACATGTAGACATTTATTTCAATAACTTGCTTTCAGCATTAGCCTTAAAATAAGTGAATTTTGTGCTATGTATTGTGTCCACTAAAATTATTTTTTTTAAAAACTGACGATGAAGGAGATCGAGAGGGAAGTCACTGACCCAGTGCACACCTGCACTCACCTGCATGTCCAGTGTTTCCCCAGACAATGCTGTCCAATCACAATATGTTGTGAGCCCCGTATGTAATGCCAAATTTTCTGTCAGCTGTACTAAAAAAGTAAAAAGGAACAGGTGAAGTTAATTTTAATTTAAATATATGCAATACGTATATGATACATATTTATATGGTTTTTTAAGTAGGCTCCACACCCAACACGGGACTTGAACTCATGACCCTGAGATCAAGAGTCACGTGTTCTACTGACTAAGCCAGCCAAGTGCCCCAAGAATATATTTTGTTTAATCCAATCGATCCAGAATATTACCATTTCCACATGTCACACAAAGTATAATAAGTGAGATATTTCACATTCCTCTTTCGTACGAAGTTTTGTAACCAGGGTGTCCTTTATTACACCCATGGTGGGGCTCAATTCCAACCAGTCACACGGCAGGAAAGGGGGGGATCCGTGTCAGACGGCACCTGACCACATCCCGCGGTGGAGCTGACGTGCAGAGGAGTCACCAGCTGCAGGAGGTCAGGCGGGCGCCCGGGACACAGCAGCTCTGTATCCAGACTCACATGAGTCTCTCCACTCAAGGCTGTGCCGTGTCCCAGCCTCCCACCATCCCTGGACACCCCTGGCCTCTCAAACCTCCCTGTCACAAGCTGCATGGTGGTTCCCAAGAAACAGATCCAAGTCATAAACCCATACTCGTGAGCGCGAGCTTATTCAAATTCTTTTTTATGTTTTTTATTTATTTTTGAGAGACAGAGAGAGGCAGCGCAAGCAGGGGAGGGTCAGAGAGAGGGACACACAGAATCTGAAGCAGCTCCAGGTTCTGAGCCATCAGCACAGAGCCCGACGCGGGGCTCGAACCCACAAACCACGAGATCATGACCTGAGCCGAAGCCGGACGCTTACCCGACTGAGCCACCCAGGCGCCCCAAATGCGAGCTTGTTCGGAGAAAGGGTCTGGGTGGGTGTCATTGAGGTACAGACCTCCAGATCGTAATGGAGGCCCCAATCCGGGGAGCAGTGGAACTTAACAAGAGACAGCAGAGCAGAGCCCCAGGGCAGGAGGCCGTGGGAAGACAGAGGCAGAGACGGGGGTGCCGCGGCCCCGGGCTGGACGAGGAGGAGGGTCTCCCTCTGGAGCCTTGGGGAGGAAGGAGGGGGGCTCTGGGACCCCGGCCTCCAGAACTACAGAGGATAAACTTCCGCTGTTTCGAGCTGCCCTGTGGCGGTCACTGGATACGTTAGCACAGCCAGCGCTAAGCAAATGTGGCGGCTGGGGACCTCATCCCGGGGCCAGCCACACAGACCGAGACGCAGGGAGGAAGCAGGATGAAACCACAGTCAGTTGAACACGCGGCTGTGCACGGACACGCGTGGCTCCTCGGCCGCCAGGCGCCACTTCAATGGCAGCAAAAGGACAACGGTGAAGGAGCCAGGGCCAGGAGAACCCAAGGGGGTGGAGACAGCAGCGGGAGCGAGGATCCAATGTGGCCTGGGAGAGTGACAGCTCAAGGGTGGAGCAAGGGAGCT
The DNA here is from genome assembly GCA_028646485.1 of Cryptoprocta ferox. Classification (NCBI taxonomy): domain Eukaryota; kingdom Metazoa; phylum Chordata; class Mammalia; order Carnivora; family Eupleridae; genus Cryptoprocta; species Cryptoprocta ferox. The sequence goes on along the minus strand of CM053564.1, from coordinate 1,136,616 downwards.
ACAGAGGAAGACCTGGCAGCGTCCTGGGCGGCAGCCAACGGGCAGGGTCCAATGGAGGTCCGGGGTCAAGGTCCCGAAGGCTCCAGGGGGAGGACCCTTCCCGCCTCGGCCAGCCCCTGGCTCCTCTTGTGGCCACGACACCCCAGTCTCTGCCTCCGTCTTCCCACGGCCTCCTCCCCTGTGTCTTCTCTCTTCTGTCTCTTCTGAGGACACCCTAATTCAGCACGGTCTCAGCGCAAGATCCTTAATGACCCCTGTAAGGGCCTTTTCTCCATATAAACTCACGTGCCCAGGCACAGGGGAATTCACAGGGTCAGGACTCAGACCTGCCATTTCGGGGGCCACCATTCAGCCCACCACACAACCTACACCCCAAAAGAAGTGAAGACGTCTCCCAACCCGTCCTTTGCCTTAACCAAAGGAGAGAGATGGGCTTCATGGGACCAGCACGCTGGGCCCCACAGCAGACTTGGCCCTGGGCGCCCTGGCCCTGGCTGGGCCCTGTCCTGCTTCGACTTCTCTTCAGTCCCTGTGCCCCTGCTAAAGCCATCACCTCCGTCTGCCTCCGTCCCAGCCAGGCCAGGGCTCGCACCCAGAAGGATTATTTTCCAGAGAAACTGTTTGCCTCTGTTTTAAGCCCGTGTCCTTGGGAACCTCCATCTCCCCAGAGCTCGCTGGCTGGAGGACAAATGCATTTCACGAAGGTGGTGGAAGGAGGAGGCTGCCCCCCCGGCACGCGAGCAGGGCCGTGGGTGCGGAAGGAGCACACAGCAGACGGCCTCAGCCTGCAGTCAGGGCTCCTGTCCGCGTCCTCGGGATGGGCGGCCCGCGGAGGACCCTGTCTCTCTTCCTTATTGTTGTGCCTGTGTATCTGCATGGGGCTTTGTCCCCGGAAGCCGGCCCTGCAGCGCAAAGGAAGCCATTTTTCGAGAGGCTCCGTAGACTGGAAGAGCAGGTAAGGGTGCCCAGCACGTGGGGCAGTTGATGGCTGTCACAGAAACAGAGTGGGAAGTGTCGGTGCTCTGGGGACACAAACATGGAGTCCATGGTTCTTTCCTTCAGCCGATGCTATTGTCACCCGCGGTTGGCAACCGGCACAGAAGGTTTGTTAGGCTCTGTTTTATGAAGACAAGCCAAGTGACAGTGGGACTGGGTGGGAGTCGGACTGGGAGGAGGAGTGGGGAGCCCCGGGGAATGCAGCTGGAGGGGTGCAAGGGCACTGGGGTCCCTGCGCCCGGGCACCCTGACTGTGCCGAGCTCTCCCGGCTTTGATCCCCACAAATCCACCTGTCCTAGGTCCACTCACAGGCAGGACCCGGAGGGTCACAGGGGTGAGGTCTCTGGGGCATAGGGGGTGTGGGAACCCGAAGCCCTCACCCCCCTAGGGCAGCCCAGGGCTCTTGGGTTGGTCACCCACGTCTCTGAGCCATGGGACTGGCTGTGGTAATCAGCCCACCCCTCACCCAGCAGCCTGGGGATCAAATCAGTGTGGATCACGAGTGCTTGGAAGGCGCCCAGAACTATGAGCAGGAAGGCGTGTCCTGCATCCTCCCCGGCCCTCAGCCCTTGTGACGGCCGTGTGTCCTCTCTCTAGTTCCGGAGACTCCAAGAGGTGACCCTGACACACCTGCGGGGCCTTGCCAGCAACTACAACGTGTCCTACAACGTTGACGCTCGGTTCCAGAGCCTGGCCCTGGAGACCCGGGCCGTGGCCCTGGCCGTGAACCAGTCGCAGGCCACCATGCAGGGTGACCTGAGCCGCCTCAAGACCTGGATGCAGAAGTCCCAGAGCAGGAGCCGGAAGCTGGACTCCAGGCTGCTGGCCTTGGACGCCGCCCTGAGCCATGGGGACAGGCAGCTGGCCCAGGCGGGGAAGGAGCAGGAGGCACAGAGGGATGCCCTCGCCGGCCTGGGCCTGGCCCTGCGGGGCCTGCAGGACACGCTGGTCCACCTCACGCACCTGGTGCAGAGCCAGGGCACCAGGCTGGCTGCTCTTGAGGGGCGGCTGCAGGTGGCCGGCCCTGGCACCGTGGCCCCGGGGCTGACCCCTGCCCTGCCACCGACCCAGCCCGGGCTGCCAAGCCCAGGCTCCCCAAAGCTGCAGATGGGCAGGCAGGTGCTCAGAGCTCCGCCTGAGCCCGGGGACCCACCTCAGGGCTTCGCCGGCCGTGTCCAGGGGACGCGGGAGTCACCAGACCCAGGCAGCCAGCGGGCACGGCCCCCCGAGAGACTGGGAGAGAGTAAGTACCACGGCCCGCCCTTCCCCCATGGGTCTCCCCTTCCCCCTCTTGTGCCTCCTTAGGCCTCTGGTCCCCTCTGAACAGCCTTCCCCCCAGAGCTGTGTGGAGAGGACACTGGCTTCACAGTCGCAGGTGCTGGCAGGGATGAGGGGGCCGCATGGGAGACGGTCTGTCCGAGGGTCCCCAAAGCCTGGGCATTAGGGGGGATGTGCACACAGGACTGGGGTGCCGCCCGGGGGGACAGTAAATGCCCCCGCAGAGCTGGTGATCACACTGGGGCTCATTACGATGCCTTCCACCATCACCAGCAGAGCCTTCTCTGCCGGGGCCCCCGGGGGGCTTGTGCCCGAGCCTGGAGGCCCCTCTGTGAAGCCGGTTCTGCATTCCCGTTTCGGATCTCCCAGGACAGGGCTGGGGCCGGGCGGGGGGGTTGTCCTGGGCGCTGTGAGTGTTTAGCACCATCCCCGGCCTCTACCCACTAAAGGCGGGTTCATCTTTAACTTGTACTTTTGACTAGGTCACTCCTCTGTCTGGCTTGGCAGCCTTGGGGCCCCGTTAATCTGAAGCAGGGTTCCTCTCCGTCCTCTGGTGGCCTCACCACTAAGATGGGGCTGAGGACTCCCAGGAAAGGGGGGACAGTAGATTTGGGGGTCCCCAAAGTTCTGACAACCCACACTGTTTGCAGACATTGCTACATGTCCTCTGGGGGGGGGCAGCCACCTCCAGTGGCACCTGCCCTACGTCACGGGAGGGCCCCAGGGGTGGAGAGAGGGGCTGGGGGCCAGCCACAGACTGCCCTCCATCCTTGAGCCCAGCGGGCCGGCGAGTTAGAGACATAGGTCTACAGCCTGCCAGTCGGGGCCTCGGACCAGGCACGGCCACCCTGGGCCCACCCCTCCCGGGGACCCTTCTGTCAGGCAGACCTGAAGGGCGATGGCCCCAAAGATTTTCAAGTCCTGATCCCTGGACTCCGTGGATACGTCACCTCACACAGCAAGGGGACTTTCCGGCTGTGATTACGGATCCTGAGATGGGAGGGGATCCGGGGTTCTCCCTTCTAGAGGACGTAGGAAGATCAGGTTTGGAGGAGGAGCTGTGACCCCAGGGGCAAAGTTAGACGGAGGTATAGGACGGGCTGGGAGCCATGGAGTGGGGGCATCACCAGAAGCAGGGTCACGGAAGTTCTGGGGTTCTGGGCCTCCGGAAGGAACCAGGGCTGCCCATGCTGTGATTTCAGTCCGGGGAACGGACCCGTGTCTGGCTTTTGACCTCCAACTGCCAGAAGTGGAAGACACTGAATGTGTGTGGTTTTGAGCCTCCGAGTTTGCTTGGCTCCTTTACAGCAGCCCCGGGAGGCTCAGTTCTGCCCAGTTGTGTGACGCCCTGGCTCCCAGGCTCCCCACCCGTAAGACGGGCTCCCAGGCTCCCCAGTCTCCCCAGCTGTGAGACAGGCCGGCTGTTTGGTCTCAAGGACCAGCGGGACTGTGTGCGGCCAGCCTCGCCATTGGTGCTTGACGCAGGTCAGCCACGGGGTCTGTGGCCTGTGCCCCACAGCAAGGGCAGTGCCCACGGTCGTGGATGCTTCTGCCGCCCCCTGGTGCCCGGCTGACTCTCCCCTCTGTCCCCAGCCTGCAACGTGGGCCCCGTGCTGGTCTTCCCCAACGCCTCCACTCAGAACGCCGCCTTCCTCAGCCCCGGCTTCCGCGCGGGCCTGCGAGCCCTGTCTGTCTGCAGCTGGGTCCGCGTGGCCTCGGGCCACCTGGGCACCCTGCTTTCCTACGCCACCGAGGAGAACGACAACAAGCTGGTGCTGCACGGCAGGGACTCCCTGGTCCCGGGCTCCGTCCACTTTGTGATCGGAGACCCGGCCTTCAGGGAGCTGCCCCTGCAGCCGCTGCTGGACGGCCGGTGGCACCATGTGTGTGTCATCTGGACATCCACCCTGGGCAGGTACTGGCTCCACGTGGACCGCAGGCTGGTGGCCACTGGCTCCCGCTTCAGGCAGGGCTACGAGATCCCGCCGGGGGGGTCCCTTGTGCTGGGCCAGGAGCAGGACAGCGTGGGGGGTGGGTTCGACAGCTCCGAGGCCTTCGTGGGGAGTGTGGCGGGCCTGGCCATATGGGGCCGGGCACTGGTCCCCGGGGAGGTTGCGAGCCTCGCCACTGGGAGGGGGCTCCCGTGGGGTGCCATCCTCACACTGGACGATGCCCACTGGGCGGGGGGGTTCGTGCAGAGGGTGAACTGCAGCTGCCTGGAGCTCTGTCCCTGAGGCCGCGTTCTCGGGCCGCAGTGGAGCAGCCTCCGCGGCACCGGCCACCTGCCCCCCCCCGGACCAGGGAGGGTCAGGGCAGCGTGGAGGGGGGTGGGTGGGCCACCGGGTGGAGCGGGGCTGTGGGAGGACGGCAGGCAGAGACAGAAGGGGCGGTGACACCACCCCAACCGGGGAGCCCCTCCTCTGGGCTGGGATTGCCGACGGAGAACCCCGTTTTCCTGGAAGCAGCGTGGGTGCATTTGAACTGGCACGGGCCTCTCTAAGGTGGCTTATGAAAGTGTCCCTCTGGGCGGTCCTTGCTCCCATGTCCCTCATGGAGAGAACCGGGGATCCCTTTCCTGCCCTCAAAGCTCCAGTGCCCTATGCCGGGTGCCCTGGGGGTTCCCTTAAAGTGCTGTAGTGATCGATGAGGCTGCCAGAGCCGCGGGGGGGGGGGACCCACAAAGGGGGCTTCTATTCAGAAACGACCGCGAGCGATGGCTGGCGGTGCTTTCGAAGCAGCCTCGCTGGACCTTCGTTGGAGCCCCTGTTACCAAGTTCGCCTGCGTTACACACAGTTCAAAGATCATTAGCAAATTTACCGAGCTGGGCAACCGTCACCACATTCCACTTTGAGGGTGTTTCCACGGCCCCTCACCCCCCAAACCATGCCTGTCGGTGGTCGCTCCTGCCCCCCCAGCTCCCGCGACTCTGTCTCGGCGGATTTGCCTGCTCTGGACGTTGGACATTTCACGTGACGGTTCCGCGTCTGCCTCTCTCGCTGAACCCCGGCCTCGCCCACGGGCAGCCCACCAGGCACCCCGCCCTCTGCGATCCCCCCACGCTGTCGTCCGTTCACCCACCGATGGGCATCGGGGTTGTGCCCAGGCTTTGGCGTCACCGAATAAAGCCGCTCACAGCATTCTCACGTGAGTCCTTGTGCAGACACATGTTCCCAGTTCCCTGCGGTGGGTACCTGGGAGGGGGATTTCGGGGCCACACGGTGAACTCGTGTCTCAGCGTCCAAAGAGACTGCCGAGCAGCGAGCGCGGCGGCCCCACTCTGCGTCCCCACCAGCCAGCGTGACCGCTCCTGCTTTTCTGCCTTCGTGCTGACCCTTGATGTCATCTGTCTGATCGATTTGATTGTTAGAATTCTGATCCGTGCCCGGAAGCGAGCACGTGCTGCGGAACGGGCGTCACTTGCTGTGTTCACATTTCGGTGTGACAGGCATTAACCCCTCCAGAAGCGGAGAGGCTCACGGAACCGGGAAGGCGTCGGTGTGGACAGGAGAACAGGGCAGTCGGGGACCCCATGTGTGGGAGAGGCGCAGAATCACAGAGTTTGGAAACAGGCTCAGTTCTTAGCACTCCCCCTATTTAGCTTAGTTTTGGTTTTTTTAAAGATTTTAAAGTAACGTCCACACCCGAAGTGGGGCTCGAACTCACAACCCTGAGATCAACAGTTGCACATTCTACCTATTGCCCCTGAGAACTGCCCCACTTAGAAGTGACAAGGGGCCCCTGGGCACTCAGTGGTTAAGCATCCAGCTTTGGCTCAGGTCATGGTCTCGCGGTTCGTGAGTTCGAGCCCCTCACCGGGCTCTGTGCTGACAGCTTGGAACCTGGAGCTGCTTCCGATTCTGTGTCTTCCTCTCTCTCTGCCCCTCCCCCGTTCTCTCTCGCTCTCTCAAAAATAAATAAACATTAAAAAAAATTGAGAAAGCAAACTGGAGAAGCTCCCACGCCCGCAGCAGCCTCGAGGAGCCCTGTTTCAGCCCTGCAGCTGCCCCATGGGAAAAGTGACTCCCTCGCCCTCTGCAGAGCAGTGGCCCCAGCAATCGGAGCCTTCTGCTCAGACTCAACCCGGCGCCTTCCGCACACCACCTGTCCATGAGTCAAGGTCAGGGGAGGGGTTCCGGAACTGAACCCCCCCCCGGGTGGCCACGTGAACGGCCCCTGAATCACCAGCCTCTGCTTCCCCTCCAACTTCCCCGGGCGCAGCACCTTTAGGGAGAGTTGCGCCTTCTCAAGCTCCTTTCCCAGGCACGTCGGGCTGTTTCGGGAGCTCTGGCCCAGTCCCACTGTGCTGTCGAGGAGGGAGGGAGAAGAGCCGTGATCTGAGCAGTAGTTCTTCAGGGACAGCTGGGTCCCCTGCATAAAAAGACCACTCAGGGTGTTATTTCTGACTCCTCCCCTCCCTTTCGGTGATAACGCCCAGGGGGCCCAGGTGGGTCAGCGGCATCCCCTACCACCCCATAAACCCTAAACCACAGGAATTTGGCAGAGACAGCATCGCTGTGGGCTGTCACATCCACATTCGGGAAGCTTCGTGGAAGGGGGATTCCAGGAGGGCAGAGCAGCCTGGGGGAAGGGCTCGGAGTCAGGACTGAGACAGCCTGGGGGAGGAGCTTCCGGTAACTGAGAATCTGGGACAAGGGAAACCATCCAGGGTTTGGAGCAAGGCAGTCTGAACATGAATCTCATGCAATCGGCCATCCCCATGGGGTCAGTGACAAAGTCCCCTGTGCATTTCGAAGCATGAGCCATCAAGTCCCACCTATGACCTGAGTCTGCTGCGTTTCTGGGGAAAGGGGACAAAACGACCCAGGTGTCCTCTTCACGCCGCAGGGGCTGGGGCCTGACCAGAGCTGGGGCTGGTTTCTCTTCCCCACCCGGCCACCCGTCCCGTACAAGGGCCACTGGTCCGGCAGAAGCACAAGTTCAGGTCCTTCGTCTGACAGCGGCGGCCTTTAGGACCAGCCTGGCCCTGCTTGGCCACAGAGATGCCCCCCACCGCCAGTAGGACCCCTTCATCCCACGGACTGTTCTCACCTCCCTGTCACTCAGCTCAGCACTCCTGCGGCCTGGATGGACCCCGTCATCCCCCCACTCCGTCAAACACACCCCACCCAACCCCCCCTGCTCCTCAGGGCCGGTGTGCACCAGCCTCCACGCGCTGGGCCACAAACTGGGGGCCACCAGGCCGCTCTTGTCCACCACTAGAAAGGGCAAAGCCACATGACGCTGATGGGAACACACGTCTTTCGAAAGAACGTTATTCTTAGAATTTCCAGAAGAGCATTGCACAGTAATTGTGGGGAAAACTGAAAACCCTGTCAGGGGGATTTCTTTCCTGTTAGTTTGGTTTTCGTTTTGATTTTGAGTTGTTTGGGGGGAGAGGCTGTTACCTTCTCAGCCTTGGAGCCTCTACCACACTTTCTAAAGTTTTTATTTTTTAATGTTTATTTATTTTTGAGAGAGAGACAGAGCACAAGCAGGGGAGGGGCGGACAGAGAGGGAGGCACAGAATCCGAAGCAGCCCCAAGCTCCGAGCTGTCAGCACAGAGCCCGACAAGGGGCTCGAACCCACAAACCTGAGGTCATGAACTAAGCCGAAGCAGGTCGCTTAACTGACTGAGCCACCAGGCGCCCCTCTAACACGCTTTGTACATCTTTTTCTTTTAAAAAGTTTCAAACCCAAAAAACCAAAGTTGCAAGACGAATACATTGCACCGTCATACATGTTCGGCCTAGACCGACCTAGTCAACATTCCGTCACATTTTGTCCTCTCTGCCGGTGGCCACCTGTCATTATGACGGCCATGCCATCCACCTGCATAGGTCTTGTGTCTCCTGAGAACAAGGACCTTCCCTGCGGTGACCCCGAGGCAGTGCTCAGCCTTGGGCACTGAACCGGGCTCTCCTACCACCCGGCACAGTGCATACTCAAGCTTCGCCGGTTGTCCCCGTGAGGGTCGGGGGGCCTTCGTCCGCCCCTCGCGTCAATCCCGTGTCAGAGGGCGGTCCCAGCCCTTCGTGGAACAGAGCTGCCTAGCGGTTTGGCGGGTGTCCCCCAGTTTGCGTGTGTGCGATTCCCCCCGTGATTCTGCAGCAATGCCACAAGGGCCACGTGTCTCACGGGCGCCGGCGACCGGTCACTCTCCCGGCAGCCCGGCGACCACGTGTCCACTCGTCCTTCCTCCCGCGCCGCCGGCCGCAGCCACCGGCCCTCCTCTCCCTGTCTCCTGTCTCGTCCGCGCGGACGCCGGCTCTCCCGTCCGTTCCTGCCGTTACCCGTCCTCGGAAGCCGGATCCCCGTCGGTCACCCGAGTGCCCGCGCGGGCAGCGCCCTCGTCGCCGACCTCAGCGGTCGCGGAGCCCCCTCCACCCGGGAAAGCGCCGGGCGCGGGACCACAACTCCCAGAAGGCGCCGCGCGCGACCCCGCGCGGCCGCCGTCGCGCGTCACGTGGGGCCGTGCTCGCGGGTCACGTGGCCGCGGCGCGGGTCACGAGAACAAACACCCGGCCGCCGCGCTTCCCGGGCCGGGCCGGCCGCCGCTGACCATGGCCAACGTGTCCAAGAAGGTGTCGTGGTCCGGCCGCGACCTGGACGACGACGAGGCGGCGCCGCTGCTGCGGAGGACGGCGCGGCCCGGGGCGCCAGCCGGCGAGGGCGCGCCGCTGCTGAACGGGGCCGGGCCCGCGGCCGCGCGGCAGGTGAGACCCTCCGCCGGGGGAGCCCCGGGCCGCGCCTCCGGCGTCAGCAGCTCGGGCAGGCGAGGGGGCGCTCGGGCGGCGGCGGCCCGGTGCCCGGGGGGCGGGGGGTGCCGGCGGGCCCACGGGCGCTCTGAGCACCCCCCGCTCTAGGGGCGGCGGCCGAGGCGCGGACGCTGCCGGAGCGCGCTCAGCCGCCGCCTCGCCGGATGGCCGCGCTGCGCGGGGCCCGGCCCGGGGTTCTGGAGCGTCGGGGGCAAGCTCGCGTGGGCCCCTGCTCCGCGAGCGTGCGCGAGCTCCCGGCTGCAGGGCGTCTGGGGCCGCGGGGCGCACCCTGTGGGGCGCCCTTCCCTGCAGGGCTCGGTGCGGGCCCATCTCAGGAGAGACGGCTGTCTGCCCCCCGGGCGCCCTTAGCGGTGAACTGAAGCGGAGCGCGCCCGCGGACGCTGGGAGCACGTCGGGGTGCCTGCGGGGCGCGCGGCGCGGCGGCGGGGTCTTCACGTGAATTTATGCGTGTCGTGTTGATTTGAGTTCGTGAAGCTTCTTTTGTCCGTGGCTTGCTCTTCCTCCGCTTTTGCGTTTATTCTTCAGTTCCTCCTCTCTTGTTCTAGATCTGTCCTTTAAGCGTTCGGATGGGGTTTGAGGATGAGGAAGGACCGGGCGTCAGGCTCCTTCTCTAGGCTTGTCTTTGCCCTCCCCGGCCGCCGGGTGCCCTTCGGGCACTCTCGTGGGGACGTTTCGGTGTCTCCGTGAGAAGTGATCTGAAGCGGCTCCTGGGGGGGCGGGCCTGGCGCGCTTTGTCATTTCCTTCTCGGAACGTTGCCTCTTTTTCCTTCTTCTACAAGAGAGTCACCGGAGGCCGGCGCGGTGGAAGCGTAAGGCTGGCTTTAAGGCTGGACAGGTCCAGAAATGGGAAACTTTGAGGAGGAATTTGGGTTTATCTCGGGAGCGAGTGTGCTTGGGGGTTCCCACTGCTCTTCGCAAATAGATGCAGGAGCTGGCTTTTTTTTTTAAGAGCCTTTTGAAATCTTCTTTAAAAAAAAAAATTGTTCCCGTAAAAAACGTTGACAGAGTTTTTGGCTCATCCGTGTCAGGCGGTACCATGCCAGCGCCTCTTACACGATTAAGGAGGCTTGGCCCGCACGCCCTCTGTGCCAGGCGGCTGCAGTGTGCCTGGGGCGCAGGGGGGCGCGAGGCTCAGGCCGTGCACGCGCCGTCGGGCCGCCGCTCCGTGGGGACTGTGCGAGGGGCCCCAAGCGCACGAGAGGTCACGTGTGGTTCCAGTCTCGAAGCGAGCAAGAGCGGCCGGCAGGCCGGGAGCTGGGGAGGGCGGCAGGGCGCGCCGGGGCTGCCGAGCCGGTTCGGCGGGCGGGTCAGACCCGGCGGGCGCAGCTGCTGGCCCGGGCTTGGCGGTGGCTCAGGCCGAGCGCGGCAGCAGGCCGGCCAGTCCAGCCCGCGCGGACGCGGCGAGCGGGGGGACGGCCCGCACTTGAGCTGGGAGCGGGCCCGCGCCCCCGGAGGGTCCTCGCCTCCGGCAGGGCCCGCGTGCAAGCGCCGCGCTGAGCGCCGGCCCGGCCCGCTCGCGGTGGGCTTACCGCTGGGAACGGCGGCACGAACGGGACCGTCCTTGGGTGGTGGTTCACCGAGCGACTCCGCCGGCGGCTTTCTGGCGGGAAGGTCTGCTCCGGGCCCGCAGGCTGAGTTCAGCGTTAGGCTCGGGGGCGCCCTGGTGCTGTGGCAGATGGCAGCTCTCAGTCCAAGGCCATTTAGAGTAAAATGACATCCCAGGCCAACTCGGGCCTGCGGGAATGTTCCAGTGAATCAGACACAGGAGCTTGTCTTGGCCACCCCCCGGCCCTTTGGGGTTTGTCGCAGCCCATCCAGAGTCAGATGGTGGCGGTGGTGCCCCCGGGGCGCGCGCCTAGCCCACCACGCTCCTGCCGCTCTGGGCGGCGCGAGCTGTGTGGCCGCCCTGCCAGGCTGCTCCGTGCCCGGTGGGGAGCGGGCACCGGGGGCGGCGCGCACTGGCGACCAGCCTGAGCTCAGCCTCCTTCTGCCCGGGAGCAGGCAGCTGTGAGGCACCTGTGGGCCGCGGTCCCCTTCGGCAGCCCCTGGGCCCGCGGGGCCGGAGTGTGGGGTGACGGTGACTTACCGGCGAGTCAGCGCCGCTCTCCTGGACGGGAAGAGGGTGTGGTAGGGCCGCGCGTGTGGGCCGCGGGGAGCGGGGCGTTTCGAGGACTCGTACGGGGACACCTGAGGCAGAAACAGCTGGTTCAGAGGTAGGGCTGGGGTGTTCGCAGGGTGTGTAAATGCAGAGACAGGGCCTCGCTGAGGTCAAGAAGTCCAGGGGCGGTGAGGACAACGCCCCGGCACCTTCCCTGAACACCCTTCGGGAGGCTCCGCCAGAGACACCGCAGGGTCGGGAGGCGGGGCAGGACTCGGGTCAGTGTTTCGAATCGGTTGCGGGGAAGCCGGGTTACCTCTGTGTCCTCCCTGGTGACCTGGAGCCGCAGACCAGTCGGAGAGTGCCAGGGCCTGGGGCGGGTGTTCCGGGAGGGTGCCGGGGCGGGTCGTCCGTTGTCCTCACCGCCCCTCGAGTTCTTGACCTAAGCGAGGCCTGTCTCTGTCCTCGGCGGTTCCTAGCGCCCTGTCACTTCCTCCAAGAAGTTCCTCCGCTTCAGCGTCCTTGTCCTGTCCTCCCTTTGTGTCCGCCCGGCCCCACCTGGGAGAGTCCAGGCCGGTTGCCCCTCTGCCCTCCCCGAGGCCTCCCTAGATCTGTGTCCCTCCTGCCTTCGGTAGCACCTAGGCAGGGTCAGCGTGGGTGGACAGACCCCTGCCGTCAGCAAGGACGCAGGCTGGAGAGCTGAGGGACAGGCCCGGGCCCAGGCCCAGACAGGAGGTTCGGGGAGGCCTCCCGGGCGAGCCCCCCGCCGTCCGCCGCCCCGTCTGCGTGGCTCACTCCTCACCGGGGCTCGGCCTGCAGGCCTCGCGCACCTGACCCAGCGCGCCGCGTCCGCACGGGCTCCCGGGCTCCCGCAGGTTTGCGTGCTTGCCTGTGCGCCCCTGGCCGCCGCGGCTCTGTGCTCACTGTGGAGCACGGACCTCGGTCGCCTTTAGAGTGTGGCACGGCCCCACACGACGGCAGCCGGCTTGTATATCGTTTTTATACTTTTGCGTGATGTTTGAGTGAAGACACACAACAGGACTTGGCACCTTAACCCGTCTTCGGCGCGGCTCAGTGGTGTCAGACGCGTTCACGTTGTCGTGCACAATCCCCGCCGCCCGTCGGGGAGCTCGCCGGCTGGCACAACCGAAACGCGGGCGCCCCAGCCCCCGGTGCCCCCCTCCACTTCCTGTCTTTGTAGATTCGACCGGAAACCACGCTGTGGCGCAAGTGCAGTCATACCGTGCCTGTCCTGCAGCGGCCGCCCGCTTTCTCTCAGCTCAGCGTCCCTGAGGCTCCCGGCGTCGGCGCCCATCGCAGACTCTACCTCCTTTTCAAGGCCGGACGCTTTTCTTTGCACACGTGGACCCCAGTGCGTTTATCTGCCAAGGCCACTTGGGCTCCCCCCCCCGACCCCCGTGGCCTAATCATGCTGCCGCGAGCGGGGTGTGCGAGGTCTCTTCGGGTCCTTGCTCCCAGCTCTTCTCAGTGCACGCCCGAGGCTGGGGCTGCTGGGGCCGTGGTCACCCCGCGTGGACTTGTCCGAGGACGCCAGGCCGTCTCCGCGGCCACCGCACCATTGCCCCCGCGACCCCAGCGCACGCTCGCCGGCGCTCACGGCTCTCTGGGCTTCGACGGTGGCTGCTCTGATGGGCGTCGGGTGGCATCTCGTGGTTTGGATGTGCACGTCCCTAACGGTCCGCGACGTCGAGCACGTTATCATGTGCTCACTGGCCATGCGTGTGTCACCTTTGGAGACGTGTACTCGGGGCCTCTGCCCGCTCTTTTAATCAGTTTTCGTGGCCGACTTGGAGCTCTTCACGTGATCGGGCTGTGAACGCCTTTCGGGCGTGTGATTTGTGCCGTGTTCTCCCGCTGCCTCTCTCCTCTGTCCCTTCTGACGCGCGGAGGCGTTTCGGTTTGATGCGGTGGGCCCGTTGCGCACGCAATTTTTAAAATTTTAAGAATAACTATGGATGTACAGGAAGTTGATGAGGCCGTACAGAGAGGGCCCGTGCACCTCCCTCCCCCGTCCCTGCCGCCTCTTCAGGCCCCGTCACGACAGTGCAGCGCGGGAACCGGGACCCTGACAGCGACGCGTGGGCAGTTCTCCGCCCCGCGTCCCGCGTGTGCATCCGCGTGAGCGCCGCTGCAGTCGACGTGCGGAGCACGTGCATCGGCACGAGGCTCCCATCCTGCCTCTCGTCACCCCTCCCACCCCCGACCTCTTCTCGTCTGGCCCGACATTTCCAGAGGGTCCGGTCAGCCTGTCGTCGGTGGGTCCTCGCGCCCCAGAGAGTCTGTCCAGGCGGTTGCGCGTCAGTAGTTTGAGGATCTCGTAGGTCACGTCCCCTGCGTTTAGAGAAAGACACAGACACGACATCAAATAAACCACCGAACCTCGAGTAAACGGTTTTTGTCACCACGGAAGATGTTTCCTGGAAGATGCCTCGAAGCCCCGGAGCGGAGCCGCCCGTGGGGCCGAGGGGCTTCGCCTCCATCCCGCGTGGCCGGGTCCCGGGTCCCGGGGCTCCGCTGGGGTGCGGTCCGCCCTGCGCGTGGCCGCCCCGTGTCACCGGAGCACGGGGCCCGTGCCCGCCGGGCCTCTCTGGCCCCCTCTGGCGAGGCGATGCGGCCCGGCCCCCGCGCCCCGTGCAGACGTCAGAGAAGCGCCCAGTGGGCCCCTGGCTGCGGGGGGGCAGCTGGCGTGAGCAGCGCGGCCCCAGGCGCGTCTCCCTTCTGCTCGCCGTCCTGCCACGCGCGCCCGGGAAGCGCTCGGAGGGGCGCCGCGGGCCGGCCCTCCTGCCCCGCTCCTCAGGTTCGGCAGTTTGGGGGCGTTGCCGAGTGCTTCTGAAAGGGAAACGGGTGTTTCTCCCGGTAGCCCCCCCGCTTACTGGCACTCGCTGCCGGCACGTGGACGGGAGCGCGCAGCCGCACCGGGCCGGACCCTCGCGTGGCCGCGGCCCGCCGCGGGGTGACGTGAGCCCCGGGGCGCCCGACCCGCACGCGGGACCGAAGCGAGGCGCCGACAGCGGTAACTCATAACGAAACGGGACGCTTGTACCGGCGTGCCGTCGCAGAAGCTACGGGGACGCCGTCTCTCTCGCGGTGTCGTCCTGTCGCGCGGGCACCCCTGCCCGTGAGGATGCCAGCCGGCGGGATGCCTGCGTGATGACCCGGCGGGAGGGAGTGGCGCCTCGTGACGTAGCGCTGGGCGGCCGCTGACCTTCCGCGCGCCCGTCGGGGGGAGGGTCAGCTGCCGCCTGTTGACCGCACGCGACGGACGCGCTGGCCAGGGGGCTGCTGTCCGATCAGTCCTGGTGCCACGCGGTTCGCTGCCGCGGGCCCGGCCGCGTCCACACCGCAGAGAAGCCACGGGTCCCGTGTCGGTGCTCCTCCGTCCCACGCCGTATCTGGGCTGTACTTTACACCGAGACGTGGTGTTTCCCTCAAACGCGAACGGGGCTGTTGTCCATGTTTTGTCTGCCGGGCCCCTGCCGTGGCCGGGCGGTGGGTGCGGGAGAAACCACGTGCCTGGGTGTCCTCTGCGGCTGCCCTTCCCCCGGGCCCAGGAGCGTGGCCCCGCTTCGGAGGCACCCTGACCACGTGTCTGGAGGCCTGTGACAGGTCCCCGCCTGCCAGAGCCTCTCAGCCTCCTGATGAGGGGATGTGGGAGGATGGGGGGAGGCGGGGGGCCTGGAGGACGCCGGCGTGGGCCTCCCGCGGCCCTTGGTCCCAGGGGCCGGCAGGTGTCTGCAGAGGAGGGCCGGGCCTCTGGGCCCGGAAGGCCTGGGCTCCCCGTTCAGGGGCTGGACTCGTCTGGGGCCCGCTGTGGCCGTGCGGTAGGGGGGTGGGCCCCAGACAGCACCCCCTGTGGCTGAGCGCCCCGTGATGTCTCTCACGCTTCTAGTCGCCACGTTCAGCGTTTTTCCGGATCGGACAGATGAGCAACGTGGACCTGGACGATGAGCTGCTCGACCCGGTGAGTGGAAGACTTGTTCCCCACCCGTTCACCTCTCACCACCCGCCCCTTCCTCCTGGAGAGGTGCCACCTAGCAGAGGGCGGACGGGAGTGCCGACCCTGAAGGTGGCGGACAGCGGGCAGGGCTGGGCAGAGCAGGGGACAGTTGTAGGTCGTCCAGAGCTCAGGGACAGAATGACCAGCAGACCGCGGGGCCCCCAGAACCTGGGCGAGCAAGGAAGTGTGCTCCGAGAGTCTACGTCCCCTGAGTCTGAGCCCTGTGAGCAGAGATGGGGAAGTGCATGCCGGGGGGGTGGGGGGGGGATCACTGAGCCAGCCTGTCCTGCGGGAGCGCGGGACAGCTGGGGCAAGGCCAGGGGAGCCGGCACCACGCGGGGGAGAGGGGCCTCCAGTGGCCTGGAGGTGGGCTCTGGGGACAGGGATCTCAGGGACGATCATGACGTCCTTGTCCCCTCCCCCGCGCCTCACTGCCCAGCAGCTGCTGCTGAACATTTCCCAAGCGGCCCGGCGCCCCAGACTGGCATTCGATTTCCTCTTCGGTGTCTCGTGGTTCTGACCTGCATTTCTGTGCCGACTGGTGGCGGCCATCCGTGTGTCTTCTTTGCATAAGTGTCTCTTCCCACTCTCGTTTTTATCCGGCTCTTTGTGTTTTTATTATTGTGTTATAGGAATTCTTTAGTTTTGCTGAACTCCACTTGACTGTTTCTTAACGTTGTTACTGTGCTTTCGCTGTCTTATGTAAGAAGCCATCGTCTTGTCCAAGGTCATGATGATTTTCTTCTGTTTTCTTCTGAGCGTTCTGTGATTTTAAAGATTTTGTTTGTTTTGGGGAAGGGGGGGGGAATCCCAAGCAGGCTCCTCACTGTCTGCATGGAGCCCGACTTGGGGCTTGATCCCACAACCCTGGGTCATGACCTGAGCTGAGATCTATGCTCAACCCGCTGAGCCACCCAGGCGCCCCGAGAGTTCTATGATTTTAGGTCTCGAATCCGTGTCTGACTGATTTGTCGGCTCACAGAACTCAGGGTAACACCTCACTCACTCACTGGTCCGTCGTCAAGGCTGTGACTCTTGGGAACAGGGTGGAAGAGGCACAGGGCAAGGGGTGGGGAAGGGGCTCGGAGCCCCCAGGCCCTGCCCAGGGGTGCCACCCTCCCGGTGTCTCCGTGTGCCCGTTCACCTGCCCGGAGGTCTCCAGCCCGCACCACCCCCCCCCAGCCAGCGGCCAGAGTCCTGGGAGTAGAGCCGGGAGTTCCCACCCTCTTCTCAGCCCCCGTCCGTCCGTCTAGCACACGGAAAACTCACCCTGCAGAGAGGCCACGGGGTTTGGAGCCAGGTGTCAGCCCCTGGGTCACAGACCAGTAGCGTATTTCCCGTGGTTCCACAAACATGACGTTACTCGATTTTCAGATATTAAGCCAGCCTTGCGTCCCAGGGATAAGCCGGCCCTGGCCGTGGTGCCAAGGGCTCCAGTGTGCTCGTTCCTCCTCCGGGACGTGGTGTCTGCGTTTGCAGGGGCCTGTGCTCTCCTGTCTTGTGGTGCCTTCGTCTGGCTTTAGGGCCCAGAGACTATCGGATGGACACATGTCCCCTCCCCTTCTCATGAGAGAGAGAGAACGAGCGGGGGAGGGGCAGAGAGAGAGGGAGACGCAGAATGGGAAGCAGGCTCCAGGCTCCGAGCTGTCAGCACAGAGCCCGACGCGGGGCTGGAACTCACGAACTGCGAGAACATGACCTGAGCTGAAGTCGGACGCTTACCAGACTGAGCCCCCCAGGCGCCCCCCCCCCCCCGCCGTGATTTCTTGTTAAACGTGCTGGGTTGTCAAGTTCACGGCTCCGCATCTTTCTCCCGCAGGACCTGGAGCCCCCTCACCCGTTCCCCAGGGAGATCCCGCACAACGAGAAGCTCCTGTCCCTCAAGTACGAGGTGGGCTCCTCCCCCGGCCCTGCCCTGCCCCCGCCCCACGGGAGCCTGGAGCCTGGAGCCTGGAGCGGGGTGGGGGTGGGGGGGCTCAGGCGCCGTGTCTGCCGCCCCGCAGAGCCTGGACTACGACAACAGTGAGAACCAGCTCTTCCTGGAGGAGGAGCGGCGGATCAACCACACGGTGAGCAGGCGCCACCGCCGCTGCCCCACCCCCCACCACGGTCCCGGAGCCTCCGTTCCTTCCGCTGCAAGAGGCTCCAGCACAGGACCCGGCGTGGGAGTGGTGTGTTGTGTCAGTGACCAAGGCCACCTCCGCCCAGGCGCCGAAGGCGTTGGCCCGGGTGGTACCGGTTGGGAAGGCCCACCGCCTCTGGGATGTTGGCCAGGGGCCGCCTCCCAGGACGCGGGGTCCCGCACGCGGCCTGCAGCGCCCCGGGGGGCTGGGGGGGGGCTTCCCCAGTGCAGCCGCTTCTGAAGGGCCCCCCACAGGCCTTCCGAACGGTGGAGATGAAGCGCTGGGTCATCTGCGCCATGATCGGGATCCTCACGGGCCTCGTGGCCTGCTTCATCGACATCGTGGTGGAGAACGTGGCCGGCCTGAAGTACAAGGTCGTCAAGGACAGTATCCTTTGTCCGTGGTCCCCAGCACAGGAGGGTCCACCGGCGGCGAAGCTCGGAGCCCCGCGTGTGTGCCGTGGGGGAGGGGGTGGGGGGCTCCGCGCCGGCCTCTGCCTCTACCACTCTGGGCTGTGACGGGTCCGGTCGGCGCACAGGCCCGGGTGCTCGGGGCTCCGGAGGCCGGGCTGCAGCAGGGGTGAGGGGGGATGTTTCACCCTTGACGAGCCCCAGACATCGACAAGTTCACGGAGCGGGGCGGGCTGTCCTTCTCCCTGTTGCTGTGGGCCACGCTCAACTCTGCATTCGTGCTCGTGGGCTCCGCCATCGTCGCCTTTGTGGAGGTAGGGCCGCCGGGCGGTCGCGGCAGGGGCTCTTGCACGGGTGGTGGCCCGACACTGTGCGGACCGGGTTGGCGTGGCCACACGACTGGGGCCTCGGTGCAGGCGTTGAACGTCCAGTCGCCCCCGACCCCAGGGAGCCGCTCCTGCCCCGCTGCTCTCAGAAGCCTGCCTTCTTCTGCTTGCCTCTTTGCTTTTTCCTTGTCATGGGATGTAGCATCCAGAAGCTTCTATCTGGGGAGCTGTGCGGTGCCCCCCCCCCCCCCCGCTCTCTGGTCCCTCAGCTGGGCTGTGGCCTGTGCCTCCTGTCTGTCCTGTGGCGTTCCCCACCCCTCATGCCCTTTTGGGGACACTGAGCTTCCTTTCCTGTCACTTCCCGACCCCTCCTGGTGGTCACTGCCTGTGTGCAGGAGCAGGAAGCCCTCCATGGACGGCTGTCCCCCATGTTGGGCCCCGCGTGGCCGTGTCCTCCTGGGCCCCGTGGCGGCTGTGGCACCTCACTCACCTGGCCTGCCTCAGTACTGCTCTCTCTCCTTTAGCCGGTTGCTGCCGGCAGCGGGATCCCCCAGATCAAGTGCTTCCTCAACGGGGTGAAGATCCCGCACGTGGTCCGGCTCAAGGTGAGGCCCGGAGGCGGCACGCGGCTGGGAGCGGGCGCTCCGTGCGGGGTTCTCCGCGGCGTGGGGAGCTCCGGGTCTGCCCGCCGGCACCCGGGGCCTTGCCCAGACGTGCTCCGTGTGCTGCCGTGAGCGTGCGCGGATTCCACGTGGTCTGCTTTGGAAGGTGGTAACGTTTCTCTCACACATTTTAAGTCCTGCACCAGTGCTGAAGCGGGGCGTCGGTTAGGAGGTCAGCTGAGTTCTGTGCGGCGGGTAATGTTTCACAGCGAGAACAGTTCTGGTAGAGTGGGGGGTACGCTTGGCGTTTTTATTGTTCTTAAAATCTTTCTTAGCATTCGTTACACTTAATGTCCTTGAAACCCTGTTTCTGAGGAGCTGGGGCGTGTCAGGAGCGTGGTTCCTCCGTGGTCATTTCCAGGTGTTGGGTCAGCCTGCCTCAGCCAGAGGCGTCCCACCCCGTCCAGGGAGAGGGGTGCTCCTGGGGGCCGACAGCCGTGCACTGGGGGGTGACACCCTGGGGGAGGCCCCGTGCCTTGCAGAGGGCAGGGTCCACCTCAAAGCCGCCAGGAGCAGCGTCTGCCCTGCTGCACCCACCCTGGTAGCCGGGTGGTGGGCCGTGACCCTGGCAGGTGCCGGCAGAAAAACGCACATGGGTGTGCCCGGGGGAGCCGTCCGTGCTGCTTCCTGCTCCCTGGGACACACGAGTGCTCAGGGTAGGCAGTGGGGAGATTCAGGAAGGCAGGAAAATCTGCCAGGAGCCCGGCCCCGAGGAGGCCCGCTGTGGGTGTGCTGGCCCTCCCTGCCAGCCTTGCCTCGCGAGGCCGGGGCTGGACACGTAACCGGGGTCGCTTCGTGTTTGCAGCTTTGCTACAGGTTCTTGGACCGTGTGGCCTTTTTTTGGACCGTGTGGCCTTTCATCAGACTTGATGTATTTTCTCTTGCGTTCTAGACCCTCGTGATCAAGGTATCTGGAGTGATCCTGTCCGTGGTGGGTGGACTGGCAGTGGGAAAGGTAACAGAGCGCGTGTGGTGCTGCCCTAGCCTGGGTCCCCTCACGCTGCCTGCGAGCTTGTCTGAGGGCGGCTGTCCTGTGCTTCCAGGAGGGGCCGATGATTCACTCGGGCTCTGTGATCGCCGCTGGGATTTCCCAGGGGAGGTCAACGTCGCTGAAGCGAGACTTCAAGGTGAGTCCTCTCCTGACACGGACAGCCAAGCCTGCCCGGGAGGCTCTGCCAGGACCTCGGCCTCCCCCCGCGGCCATCCCCAAGGCACGCGGGGCCAGGAGGCAAGAGTGACTCACGGACACGTTGAAGAGGCTTAATTTTGGGATCTGTTTCAGAGCAATTTTGTCCCTTGTCCCCTAGAAGCCACCACGTTTTGATGGGCAGCGCACTGAATGTCTGTGGGAACTCAGATATTCGTCGTTTGTCCTCAGCAGAGGCTTATGTTTTTAAATCAAGAACGTGTTTTCGGTTTGTTCGTTCGCGGTTGTCAGTGGGGTTTCCAGTGTCTCGCGTGTCTCCTCGGTAGACTGACGTGTCATCGTTGCTGTGAATGGGTGTTCTCAGTCCCTTCTTGGTTGTTGGTGTGAAAGGGTGCGTTCAGCATGTGTCACCTCATCAGCTCTGTGATCTGTGTGAACACGAGTCGATGGCTGTCCAGAGACGCCTTCGAGTCCCCTTCTCCCCGCCTCCCGCTCCAGTCGGGCCCTGGCTCGTGGCCTCTGGCTGACCTGGGCCCCATCTCAGTACGGTGCCCTCGGGGAGGCTGGCCGAGTGCCTCCCTCCCGTCTCGTCCTGTTGCAGATCTTCGAGTACTTCCGCAGAGACACGGAGAAGCGAGACTTTGTCTCGGCAGGAGCCGCGGCTGGAGTGTCCGCTGCCTTTGGAGCCCCCGTGGGTGAGGAGGGTGGCCTGTGCCGGGAAGGCCACCGTGCCGCTGTGTGGAGGGGGAGTCTTGGTGTTTGCGGACTTTGAGCTAAGGGTGAGGGTGGGCACAGGCCGCCCTTGACGGTCTCGGGGCCCTGGGGTCTCGCGGGGCGTGGGGCTGTGGCAGACACGGGCTGCTTGCCCTTCCAGGTGGGGTCTTGTTCAGCTTGGAGGAGGGTGCCTCCTTCTGGAACCAGTTCCTGACGTGGAGAATAGTAAGTGCCTGCGAAGGGCCACACCTTGCCAGGGTCAGGCAGGGCCGCTGTCTGGCCTCTGCCGCCTGGCCGGGCCCCCGGCTCCTGAGGAAACGTCCCCCGAGCTTTCTGTCCTGCGGTCCTGGGAGCTGTGTGCCCTGCCTGTCATTTGACCTGAGCCGCTGGCCGTCCCCATCCACCATGGGCCTCATTTGCACCCTGTCCTCATCCCTCAGCTCTGTCGCCGGCGTGGCCCCAGCACTCACCCACACCAGGCTGCCACCCACTCACCTGGCCACAAGGGCCACCTCGGGAGGGTCTCCGGGCACCTCCTAAGTGGCGGGAAGGCCCCCGCCCAGCTGCCCAGCTGCCCAGCTTTGGGGCTTCGGCCGACGGGCTCGGCTCTGACAGCTTGTTTTCTGCCTGCAGTTCTTTGCTTCCATGATTTCCACGTTCACCCTCAACTTCGTCCTGAGCATTTACCACGGGAACGTATGGGACCTGTCCAGCCCGGGGCTTATCAATTTTGGAAGATTTGACACAGAGGTGATATACCATGCTCCCGTGTTCTTTCTGGTTCTTTCTCAGTGTGGGGCCAAGGTCATTTACTTAAGGGTCATCCTGGGAATGTGGACTTTTGGGAAACACTTGGTTTTAGCTGCATGATTGAGCTGAGTGCAGGGGGCCGCAGGTGAGAAGAAAGCACCCGTGTGACCTATGCGTCCGGTTCCAGTTAGGACACCTGACACCCGGCAGGCACTCCCGGGGGCGTCTTGGCAATCCTCCGACTGTCAGAGAAGCGTGCTGAGACCCCATCCCCGGGAGGGGCTGCGTCTGTGCACACAGAGGAGGCCCTGGGTAGCTCGGGGTCACAAGACTGGCACCCAGGGCTCTTCCTCGCTCGTGCCCCCCTGACCGCCGTTTGGCAAAAGCTTGGGCCGTCCCCACCTTCACCTGGACGGACAGGCAGACAGGGAGCGTGGTCTCCTCAGAACGCCCGGCGCTTCTGTCCTAGGGACCCCACAGTTCCACGTGCAAGTGCGGGGGGCCCGTGCACACAGGCCAACCGTGGGCCGTGTCCGTGGCGGTGTCTGCCTGGAGGGGGCTCACGTGGTGCTCATTCTCCTCTCTGTGCAGACGATGGTGTACACGATCCATGAGATCCCCATCTTCATCGCCATGGGCGTGGTGGGTAAGGGCCGGCCCACACTTCCTGCCCCCCCCCCGGCCGGCAGGACACACGCACCCACACCCCCCCCCCCCCGCTGCCTTCCTGCGCCCCTGCCGGGGTGTGTCCACACACACACACACACACACACACACACACACACCCGCTGCCTTCCCGCATCTCTGCCAGGGTGTGTCCACACACACACACACACTCCGCTCCTTCCCCTGCCTCTGCTGCCTGGGCAGCCCCCTCCTTCCTCCCCTGCATCCCTTACGTGCTCCCCCTTCCTGGTTGTAGGCGGTATTCTTGGGGCCGTGTTCAATGCCTTGAATTACTGGCTGACCATGTTTCGAATCAGGTGAGAAACCTCCGCTTTGTGCACCAAATTGACCGGTGTGGCCCTGGGGCCTTTGAAGAAGGACGTGTTGTAGGCCCTGTGCCTGTGGGGCCACTTGGAAGGTTGTGTGCCAACGCGTGTCCTTCTGTGATGAGTCATTTGGGAGGGGACAGGCCAGCGCTGGTGGGGGGGCCGGTGAGGCTGGGCTTGGCTGGAGGCCCAGAGGGGCCCCTAGGGTCGGGGTCCTCCCAGCCGCTCCCCTCAGCCTCATCCTGGTCCATCTGGGACCTCGACCCGGGGCACCGTGAGCCCGCAGAGCTGCGGAGTGGTTGTGGGCGCTCCCGGGTTTCCTGACACCTTTGGGCGGGACCTGGGCTGGAAAAGCACCCTGTCCTTCCCGTCGGCTCGCCCGGACCAAAAGTGCCGGGGAGCGTCCGGGAGATGACCTGCCGTCTGCCCGCCGTCACCCCGCTGCCTCCGGCGACAGGCTCTCCTGAGCCACGGGCTCCGGTTGTTGTGGGCACGGGCTAGGCGTCCCGCCGTCCGAGGCCCTGTGCATTCTGCTGTCTGCTCTAGGTACATCCACCGGCCCTGCCTCCAGGTGATTGAGGCCATGCTGGTGGCGGCCGTCACGGCCACGGTCGCCTTCGTGCTGATTTACTCGTCGCGGGACTGCCAGCCCCTGCAGGGCAGCTCCGTGTCCTACCCGCTCCAGGTAGGGGGCCCGGGGGCGGGTCCACCAGCCCGGGCCCAGCAGGAGGGGGGCTGGCACAGCCCAACTCCGGGCTTGAGGGGGCTTCACAGAGCCGCCGGGCATCAGGAAGCGGCATTATGTCAGACAGGGCCGCCCCGTCCTCCCTCCAGAGAGCCAGCCTGCCCGGGGCCACACGGGGACCCCCACAGTGGGGGCTTGTGGGTGTAGACCTGAGAAGCGCAGACGCCCGCACGCACGCGCTCACTGCAGCACGGCCGCGGCCCGAGCGTTTGGCGTTTGGATAAGCACGGCAGGGTTTGCCGGTAAATGGGTTTATTTGGCCGTGAGCAGGGGTGAGGCCCTGACACACGGTACAATGTGGAGGGACCTCGGAAACACGCCGTGGAAAGAAGCCAGACGCAAAGGCCCGTGTGGCGTGTGGTGCTCGTACACGAAGCATCCAGAACAGGGCCACAGAGGCAGAGCAGATTGGTGGTGGCCAGGGGCTGAGGGAGGCACCAGGGAGCGGCCACCAATGGGGGCGGCTAGAAACAGGTGTCCCAGGTGTGCATCTGGGCTTCCCACGGCTGACTCTGGCCACCCGAGCCGGCCCCCGCTGTGGGCTGGGCGTGCGGGAACCACAGCTGTGGGCACCAGGGCACCGGGGTGGCCCGACTGTTGGGTCCCGGGAGCGTGCTCAGGTGCGCCCCGGAGTCCTTGCATGCCGCAGTGTCCGGGGGAGCTGGTACTTGCAGGCTGGGCCTGCCTCTGGAGCCCTGGCTCTTTGCATCCTGCTGCCCCCATAGGCCGAGGCCTGCCCCAGCCCTTAGGTGGCGGCGCCCTGTCACCGCAGGCCGGGACCAGCCCGCCCCACCGGCCGGTCTCTCTTCCACCCTTGCAGCTCTTCTGTGCCGATGGCGAATACAACTCCATGGCCGCCGCCTTCTTCAACACCCCCGAGAAGAGCGTGGTCAGCCTTTTCCACGACCCTCCAGGTGCCTGCCCCAGCTCTCTGCTGCCAGCCGCGCATCCCCACGTGCTCTCTGACCAACCCGTGGTCGCTGGGCCCGGGGCCTGAGTGTCACTCTCTGGCCAGCTGGGCCCTGAGGGCAGAGGTCACATGCTGTGGCGGTGGTGGGCACGCTGTGTGCAGGGGTCCCACAGGTGCTGGGGCTGT
The DNA here is from genome assembly GCA_028646485.1 of Cryptoprocta ferox. Classification (NCBI taxonomy): domain Eukaryota; kingdom Metazoa; phylum Chordata; class Mammalia; order Carnivora; family Eupleridae; genus Cryptoprocta; species Cryptoprocta ferox. The sequence continues at coordinate 1,112,482 of CM053564.1, read as the reverse complement.
CCTTGTGGGTCGGACGATCATGACTCCTGTCCCCTGGGTGCTCTCCTCTTGGGCCGTGCTCACGCAGGCCTCTCCCTAAGCCTGGTGGGCAGCGCTGCGGCCCGGCCTCACTCAGCCTCGTGCATTTTTTTTTTTTTAAAGATCTTACTTTTTTAAAGGTAGTCTCTACGCCCAACGTGGGTCTCCACCTCACAACCCCGAGATCAAGTCCCTGCTCCTCCTCCTCAGCCAGCTGGGTGCTCCAGCCACACACACTTTTTTTTTAACGTTTATTTTGAAGAGAGTGTGAGTGGGGGAGGGGCAGAGAGAGGGAGACACAGAATCGGAAGCAGGTTCCAGGCTCTGAGCTGTCAGCACAGAGCTCGACGCGGGGCTCGAACCCACAAACCATGAGATCGTGACCTGAGCCCAAGTCGGACACTTAACTGAGTGAGCCCCCCAGTGGTTAAGGCGCCACTCAAACCACACGCGTTTTTAAAAAAAAAAAAAAAAAAAAAGTTCTGAATGCAGACCGCTACTGGTCAGTGCGTACCTTCCCTGGCACTGATCCGGGCACTGCCTGGGTGGCCTCTCCTCTGCCCACAGCACACAGGCACCTGAGAGCACCTGCTGTATGCACCAATGGAAGCCATCGTGCAGCTGATCTGTGACATTGTTTCCCTTTTTCTGTTTGGGGATCTTTTAGGTTGTCCCTAATTGTTTCCTATCACAGACAAGGTTGCTGAGAATGTTCTGGTCTTTATGTTTCTGGGCACGTGTGACAGGAATCCACACAATTTACCAGAAAATCTTAAATGGGCGGCACAGGCCTCCCACGTCAGTTGTCTCCAGGCTTTGGTATCTTCCAGCACCTGGAAGTCGTCGGGTGGGGATCAGTGTCTGGCGGCCTCCCTTCCCTGACACCCAGTGTTCCGCACCACGGTGCCAGCTGTCTGCACACAGCCCTTCACGGCCACTTGCCCTCGGGTCATGGTCCTGCTGGGGCCCCGGGCCCCGGCCACCAGGTGGCCGTCATTCCTGCCCCTGAGGAGGGGCCTCTGAGACCCACGCTCTGGCCCCTGAGAGCAGGGAGGCTTCGGGTGCCGGGACGCGAGCAGGAGGGGTTCGGGGCGCATCCACGCGGTGGGCCCTGGCCAGCCCCCTCTCCCCTAGGCTCCTACAACCCGGTGACGCTGGGTCTCTTCACCCTGGTCTACTTCTTCCTGGCCTGCTGGACCTACGGGCTCACGGTGTCTGCCGGCGTCTTCATCCCGTCCCTGCTCATCGGGGCCGCCTGGGGCCGCCTCTTCGGGATCGCCCTGTCCTACCTCACCGGGGCCGCGGTGAGTGCGGGTTCCCCGCTGGGGGCAGTGGCGTCTGAGCCCCTGGTCCTTCCGCTCGGCCTGGAGTGTCCTGGCTGCTGGCGCTCGATGCACGCTGTCGGCACGGCTGCCCGAAGGCACGTTGCACGGACGCGCATCGTGCAGGGGGCTCGGCACTCGCCGCTAGAGCGTGGCCCCGGGAGCGCGGATGCCCGGCCTCTGGGAGCGCGGGTTTCGCTTTTTGTGGTTTTTTCTTCTTTTAGTCAAGTAAGATATTAAAACCTGTGAGAAGGGCCAGGGAGCGGCTCCCTCCCCTGCCTGCTCTCTCTTCCGGGCCCTGCTTGTGCCTTTGGCAGGTTTCCTTCCAGACGTGGTTTCGGGTCGTCGTCTTGTCAGTCAAGAGGTGGCCCCGTGCCGCAAGGCCTCCCTGTCCTCGGAAGCCTGCAGCCCAGCGTGCTGTGGCGTGTTCACGGACTTGTGTACGGGCCACCGCTGTCGAGTGCCACGCTAGACAGCCCTCTCCCCAGGACCCGCGCCCTGGGCGGCCACTGCCCCGCATTGTGGGCATCTCCTGAGTGGAGTCCCACGCCGTGTGGCGTCACTGGTGTCGGTCCACCGTCGCCCAAGTCCGTCCGTGCCGTGCACATGCTGCGTCCTCTGCTCCCTCGCGGTGCAGTCGTTTCCGCACAGATGACGCCCGCTGCGTGTGCCTGGGCGCGGCCGTTCCTCCTTGGCACACGGAAGGCGTCTGCCGTAGCTGCCAAGCTGTCCAGTGTGTGCCAGCGGCCAGGTCACCCGGGGCACCCCAGGGTACCTCCAGGCTTCTGCCCCCTGGGTGCTGCTGCAGACCACTTTGCATGTGTGTGTGTAAATTGTAGGTTATCTTGTAGGCCTGGAATTGCTGGGCTCAGTGGCCTCTGGTGGTGTCATACACCTCGGCAGGCTTGAGTAGGGGACTGCCACCCCTTGACGTTCCTCTATCATCCCCACAGATCTGGGCAGACCCTGGCAAATACGCTCTGATGGGAGCAGCTGCTCAGCTGGGTGAGTCCTGACCACCACGTGGGCGTCCCAGGTTTGGGGGGGGCGCCTTCACTGGAGGAGTGAAGGGCAGGACTTAACTCCATTTCAGTGGGCAGGGTCACCGTCCCCACCCCGTGAGGCTTGCCCAGGCCTACCACGAGGGTGAACGGTGAGGGGGTGTGCGGGCATACCCAGAGAACATGGACAGACCGGGGAGGTGGGAGAGGCCACGAGGCCGCAGAGGCTGGACACTCCCCCCAACCCCAACCCCCGGACAGGTGGGATTGTGAGGATGACACTTAGCCTGACTGTCATCATGATGGAGGCCACCAGCAACGTCACCTACGGGTTCCCCATCATGCTGGTCCTGATGACCGCCAAGATCGTGGGGGACATCTTCATTGAGGTGTGGCTCGCGGGAAGAGGCCTGCCTGCCGTCCTTGCCCCTTGCTCTGTGGGTCGCCCACGCCGCTGGCCGGGAGCTGGGGGCGCACGGCAGAGCGGGAGGGAGGGGCCGGCGGAGCCCCTGGGCCAACAGCCTGCATGCCCCCAGGGCCTGTATGACATGCACATTCAGCTGCAGAGCGTGCCCTTCCTGCACTGGGAGGCCCCTGTCACCTCACACTCGCTCACGGCCAGGTACGTGGCGCCGCGGACGCTCGGCGGTTGGGAGGGCCCGTGTCTGAGCATCTGGGGAAGTGCTGCCTGGGCGCCACTGGGGGTCTGCGGGCTCCCTGCTCCCCGGTTTTCCCATGCGGCAGCTGCGAGCCAGTGGAGCCGTCAACACCCGCGTGAAGAGAGTGGACGGTGCCCTCGGCCCCGCGGTCGGTCCCGGCGAGGCCCCAGCAGCTGCTCTTCCCCAGGGAGGTGATGAGCACGCCGGTCATCTGCCTGCGGAGGAGGGAGAAGGTGGGCACCATCGTGGACGTGCTCAGCAGCACGGCCTCCAACCACAATGGCTTCCCCGTGGTGGAGTTGGCCGATGAGACCCAGGTATGCGGGGCGTCCCAGAGGCCGGGTTCCTCACGGCATGGCGTGCAGGGAGGCGCCGCTCCACCCTGCTGGCCTCGGATGAGCTGAGTCAGGAGGGGTCAGCCGAGGAGCTGCAGGGGCGACGTCACCTGTGGGGGGGGGGGGCGTGGTGCGCGTCCCATCCCGGCTTGTCGCCTTGTCCCCGCGGGCGCGCCCCTTTGCCGCTCCCGGGAGCATGTGGAGTGACGAGCTAGTGCAGGCGTGGTGCCCGCGGCAGGGCCCCCGACCAAGACAGGAAGGGGCTCGGGGCGCGGGTGTGGCACAGAACGGCCTCTTCTCCGCAGCCGGCCCGGCTCCAGGGCTTGATCCTGCGCTCCCAGCTGATCGTCCTCCTGAAGCACAAGGTAGCTGCGGGGCGGTGGGGGCGGGACCCGCGGCCTGGACCCGCGCCCTGACCCGCCCCGCCCGCAGGTATTCGTGGAGCGCGCCAGCATGGGCCTGGTGCGGCGGCGGCTCCGGCTGAAGGATTTCCGGGACGCCTACCCGCGCTTCCCTCCGATCCAGTCCATCCACGTGTCCCAGGACGAGCGGGAGTGCACCATGGACCTGTCCGAGTTCATGAACCCCTCGCCTTACACGGTGCCCCAGGTGCCTGCCCGACGGGCTGCGGCCGGGGCACGAGCCGCGCAGAACAGGGTCTTCGTTGTCTTTTCTTTATGTTCATCTTGAGAAAGAGCGTGATCCCAAGCACACTAGTGGGGGAAGGGGGGAGAGAGAGAGAATGGGGGAAGGGCGTAGAGAGAAAGAGAACCCCAAGCAGGCCGTGCACTGTCAGCGCAGAGCCTGACGCGGGGCTCGAACCCACGAACCGTGAGATCGTGACCTGAGCTGAAATCAGGAGTTGGGTGCCCAACCAACTGAGCCGCCCAGGCTTCCCCAGGACGCGTCTTGGGGGAGGTGTGCAGGGGGGACACCAGCCAGCCTCTCCCCGGGCTCCACTGAGGCCCCGCCCCACCCTCTGCAGGAGGCGTCCCTCCCTAGGGTCTTCAAGCTGTTCCGCGCGCTGGGCCTCAGGCACCTGGTGGTGGTAGACAACTGCAACCAGGTGAGTGGCGGGGAGCATGCCCGAGCGGGCCCTGGGGCAGGGCCCAGGTGCCAGGCTCGCCCTTCGCCTCCTGACCTGCCTGCCCTGGTCACGGGTGGGCGCTTGCTCTCAGCTCCTGTGGGGGACTCCAGGCTCGGGACCCAGACTGGCCACATGCCTGCTTCTGGGGCTCCCCAACTGCGCTCCCCCGGCACGTGGGGCAGCGGCTGCCACGGAGGCACGGGGTCGCCAGTGTCACTGACGCGGCTTTGCTCCGGCAGGTGGTTGGACTGGTGACCAGGAAAGACCTCGCCAGGTACCGGCTCGGGAAGGGGGGCCTCGAGGAGCTCTCCCTTGCCCAGACGTGAGGCCACAGCCCCTCGCCGGGGCCCCCACCTCACTCCCTGGGTCAGCAGTGGACCGAGCGTCCCCCATTCCTCGGGACGCGTGTGTGTCTGTGTTTGTGCACCTGTGAGAGCGTGAGCGATCCGGGCCCCGTGGGTACCGTTGCTGCCGGCCCGCAGGGGAGGGCCCTCTGCTGCTTGTGTGCCGTCCGCCCCCCTGCGGGCCGGCCCAGAAGGACCATGCTGTGCATCACCAGCTGGGGCCCGGGTGACATGCGGCTGCTGCAGAGACCTGTGGCCCTGTCCCCTCGGCTCGTTCTGTGGCCGTGAGGTGATGGGCCTGGGCACCGGACCCTGCCTGGCAGAGGCCCCAGCTGGACTCCTGGAGGCGGGGGCCCTGGCGCGCAGACCCTGCAGCCGGCTCTGGGGGAAGTTTGGCTGTTCTGCCACACTCACCGCATGGCCTCTTTGGGGTCTTGGCCAGAGAGAAGGCCGAGAACATCCATGGGGCGACCGCCTCCGTCACCCGGAGCTGCGGTCCAGACCAGACCTGCAGCTGTCACCGGAGCGCACGGCACTGAGAGAGGCTCTCCGCACACGTGGGAGCTCCCGCGGCCTCTGCGGACCCTTGGTCCGGGCTCGTGCTCCAGGCCTGGGGCGGGCAGGCTCTGGGACGGGCCGGTGAGCCCAGAGCCAGGATGCTGCTTGAGGCTAGGTGACACTGCGGCAGCTGGGGGCGGGGCGGGGGCTGGTTCACCTTAGTTCTGGCCCCTTTCAAGGGAGTGGACCCCAGAAAGTTGGTCCCTTCCTGGTGGGAACCCCTGGGGGACACAGTGAGGCAAGCGCGGTGGGCTCTGAAAGGGAGAAATAAAGGTCTCGCACCCTCATGGCCTCCCTTGTTCCTGCCCAGCCCCGGCCACGGCCCAGCAGCGGTGGGTTTGCAGGACCACGGAGGGTGGGGGTGTCGGATGGGGCCTCTGGACATGCAGTGCAGGGACCCCACAGGGAGCGGGGAAGGCAACAGACGCAGAAACCCACGGGTGAGGAAGCCGTTGGGGCCGACCCACACCTATGGGGTGTGCTGGTGCCGGCCGCCGGCCAGCTGCGGGGCCAGTGTGGCGGTTCCTGCCCCTGGGCCCTTGGTCTGGACGCTGCTCTGGGCCGTGAGCGGGGTGGTGTGGCCACAGGCAGGGCCCTGTCAGGGCAGCTTTGGAAAGGTCCTCGGACAAGGGGTTGACTTCGGAGCGTCTACGTTATGCTCTCCGTGGGCGGGCTTGGGTGACTGGGCAGGGGGAGCACCGAGCCGGGCTGGAGGACCGGGCAGGGGGAGCACTGAGCTGGGCTCGGAGGACCCAGTGTGGGAAATGTGGGCGTCGTGGTTTGCACTGATGACATGTGGAAGCACGCGCGTTCCCCACGTGGGATGAAATAAACCGCACTATGGAAACGCTGCAGCTGCCTGTTTGCTTTCTTACTGCGGCCGCGAGGAACCTGGAGGCGGCGAGCAGCCCGCGCCTGCGGCCCGCACCCTCTCCTGCTCCGGCTCCACGCCTCCGCCTGTTCTGTCTGTCCCCCAGGCGCCCGCTTCTCTGACCGGCTGGCCCGAGATTGCCGCTGCCTGTCCGTCCGCCCCGGGCCCGCAGGCTAGCAGCCAGCCCCTGCCCCGGCCGGCCGAATGCTGCCCCCTCGGGTCTCCCCGTGAACAGGCAGTTGGGAAGACCTTGCCGGGAGAGTTGAGGGCCGGGTTCCACTGGCAGTTGGGCCGTGAAGTCCCAAGGTTCTGGTGAGGGAAAGATGGTTCCGGAAGAGCCCCTGCTGCTCTGCAGCTCTGCCTACCCTGGTGTTGTCTCAGAGGCGGAGGTGTGAGGCCAGGTGCTCCCCAAGGCCTTTCCTGCCCCCATCCAGCTGCCCTGGTGCCCCGCTCTGAGCGGCCGTGGGGTGCGAGGCCCGGGGCCTCTGGACGGTGGCTAAAGCCACAGACGGTGGCTGCTGGTGAAGCCGTATCGGGTGAGCCTGGTACCATCAGGGGCCGAGCCAGGAGAACGGGAATGTGGGCCACCCAGGACGGCACGAATTCCTGACCCTTCAAGTCGCCTCACTGCCTGGGGGCTCCCTCTGGAGCCGGGCAGGCAGAGCACTATCCTGTTTCTGCCACCTAATGCTGCGTGTCCTCAGGGGCCTGGGCCTCCCTGAGCGCGAGCTCCCTGGTGTGGGGCAGCGAGAGCTGAGCCCCCCCGGGGCCGGGCTGGGTCACTCAGCGGGACGGGTGGAGGTGAGCTCAGTGGATGCTGAGCTCAACGAGCAGCGATTTGAGTTCCTGTTCCAAGCTGCACGGGAGCTTTCACCGGCCCAGAGCGCACCTTCCTGCAGAGCTGGCTGCTAGCGACCCCTCATCTGGGGCTTCGGCCCCCTCTCACACGAGCACCATCACCCTGGGGGACCTGGAGGTCTCCCTGGAGGAGGAGCTGGCCAGCTCCAGGCTCTTGAGTCTGGAGGAGATCTCGGAGAGGTATGAGTCCAGCCGCCTGGCGTCCACCACGACCGTCCCGCAGCAGGACTCCCCCAAGCCCTGGAAGCAGCTAGAGCAGTGGTGAGCCCGTGTGGAGCCGGGGAGGGAGAGCCACGCCGCCCGCCCCCCGCCCCGCCCGGCACACGCGCCCCGACTCGGCCTGCTCCTCGCCCTGGCCAGGGTGACTGGCCTGCAGGCCGAGGTGGCATCCCTGCGAGGACACAGGGACCGCTGCGAGCGAGCCATGCTGAGCCTGCTCCGGGAGGCGCTCCGGCTCCGGGCCTGCGTGCAGCTGCAGGACTCAGAGCTGAGGAAGCTTCAGCAGGACCTGCAGCAGGCGGCTCGGGCCCCCGAGAAGGAGGCCCTCGAGGTCAGCTGCCCCCGTCCCCACCCCAGAAGGCGGGGCTCCCCTCTCCCCGGCCCTGAGGCTCAGCCTGCCCTTCCTCCTTGCAGTTCCCTGCCCCCCAGAACGAGAACCAGATGCAGGCCCTGGACAGGAGGTACCCCACACCGATGGCCTGGGCCCCGGCGGGAAGGTCAGGGGCTTTGGGAAAGCAGCAGCTGGGGTGGGAGCCTGGGGTCCTAGTTGTCTTGCCGGGTAAGTAGCGTGTACCCACGGCCCGGCTCAGAAAGCCTGGGCTTGTGTGGGCCACGGCACCTGCAGAGAAAAGGGCCGGGAGGCCTGTCGCTGGGCGAGGACCCGGACTCCCAGAGGCAGCCGGGAGGGCAGGCCAGGCAGGCCCCAAGCAGAAGTGGCTCTCGCGTGCCAGGCTGGTGGAGGTCCGGGCGGCCCTGACACAGATCAGGAGGAAGCAGGCGCTCCAGGACTCTGAGCGGAAGGACACGGAGCAGGAGGCCAGCCTCAGGTGGGCGCCGCCTGCCTCCCTCCTGGGGGGCCGGCTCTGGACTCACCACATGTGATCTTGTCAGTGGGAGGTGTCCTCCTGCCCTTGGCACCAAGCTGCTGGTTGACAGGGCGGAAGGCTCGGACCCCCTGTGGACCCTCTGTGGGGAAGAGAGACTTAGGTCCGGAACCCGCACCCCTCTCTTCCCCATCAGTCACACTCATGCAAGCTGCTGTCACGTCCCCGCTTGGGAACACGGAAGTCCGTGTCTTGTCCTTGTTTGGGTTTGCCCACTACAGGTGGCCTGTAGTTCAGCCTGGGCCCCCAGATGCCGGCCTGGCCTCGAGAGGGATCCTCAGTGTCCAGAAGGCCCGCCAGGGTCGCGGTGGCTCTGCTGCCAGGCCCTCTGGCGGCCGGGCTGCTGTGACCCGCACCGTTGCCTAGGTTGGCCAAGGTGGCCGAGAGGCTAGAGCAGGAGGAGCAGTCTCGGGAAGCGGCCTGCGGTGACCTGCAGAAGAGTCAGGAGGAGGCGAACCAGAGGGTGGACCGTGAGGTGGCCAAGATGCAGGTACCAGGCGGGAGGGCCGGCCCAGTACCCGGGGAGGGTACCAGGCGAGCTGCCAGCAGCAGGGTCCGTCACACGAGACCACTGCATTTGTAGCCCACGTCCTCCCCGTCCATGTGACCAGGCCCACGTGGTCACCCCACGGTCCTGCGCTGTCCAATACGTGGCCACCAGCCGCAGATGGCTCTGTCTGTGGAAATGAGCTAATATTTTTGGCCCCTCGGTCACGTGGGCCACATCGCAGACGCCCAGTAGCCTCACGGGGCCCCCGGCTGCCGGTTTGGGAGCCACCGACACGGAGCTCATCCTTCGGCGCAGACAGTCCCTCAGTGGCCGTGTCTCATCCACTGCCCCTCCCCCCTCCTGTGACCAGCACCCAGATCAGGACATAGAACATCGTAGCCCTGAAGCCCCTTCCTCAGCCGTCTCCAGGCATGGTCCCAGCCCTGGGCTGGCCAGGTGCCTCCCCTGCATGAGACCCTGGGCGGCAGGGCTGGGCACGGGAGGCACGTCTCCAGACCCGGCCTCTTCAGCTCTGCAAACAGAGACCAGGGCCCGCACGGGCCGAGCACTCCCAGCCGCTGCCGCCCACATAGCTCGGCTGCCCAGCTCCGGTGGCCTCCCTTCCCTCTGCCCTTCGGGCCGGTGGTGTCTTGGCTCCATCGAGACACTGCCCGCCACCACGGCCCGGGGCTCCGGGAGGCGCTGGCCCACGGATTCCTGATGCGCCAGGCGGGCTCCCGGGTGCGCGCTCAGTGAACTGTGGCCACCTCCTAGCTTTGCAAAGCCCCTTCGTCTGCTGTCATCCGTGTCTGCTTTTGCACGGTCACCGCAGAGCGGACGGACTGCGGCACAGACCCTGGGGCTCTTCACCAAGACACTGTGCCGACCCCCACTCCAGAGTGCCCGCACGCAGGGGCGAGGCTGGCGGCGCTCAGGGCACTGCTGCCCTGCGGGGAGGAGGGGCAGGGGCCCGGCGCTGAGGGCGAAGTGCATGTGCACACAGACGTGTGCGGGTCTGTGCGCGCACATTCCTGGGCGTGCACGTGCCTGTGAACGTGTGCGGATGTGGATCTCGGACGCACTTGGCTTCCCTCACCGAGGCTCCCGGCTCAGGGTGCGACGCCCTGGGTGTGGGTCTGGTGCCACCACGAGCACCGAGTGTGTTCCGGACCCTGCAGACCCTTCCCAGCCCTGGCGCCTGGCGCTCTGGGGGGACCACGCGGTCCCCGCCTGCCCTGCCTGCCTTCCCCAGGAGGGTGCGGTCGGCCCAGCTCTGTGAGGCTCGGGGACAGCGGGGGACACAGGGCCCAGGGCCCCCTCTGCAATGGACCCGGTTGGGCAAGAGAGCAAACAAGTCCGATTTCGCACGGGGGCTGGAGGCAGACGGGGCGAGGAGGGAGGTCCGACCCCGTGGCTGCCACGCTGGCCCCCCACAGGCCCAGGTGACCAAGCTCGGTGAGGAGATGAGCCTCCGCTTCCTCAAGAGAGAGGCCAAGCTGTGCGGCTTCCTGCAGAAGAGCTTCCTGGCCCTGGAGAAGGTGGGAGCCCGTGGGCCTGCGGCCGGGCCGGGCCCCTCAGCGCCCCGCTCACGGCAGCCTGGGGTGGGTCTCCCCGCAGAGGATGAAGGCCTCAGAGAGCGCCCGGCTCAAGGCGGAGGGCAGCCTGCGGGAGGAGCTGGACAGCAAGTGGCGGGGGCTGCGGCAGCTGGCCGAGGAGCGCGTGCAGGCCCTGCAGGGGCAGCACGAGGTGGGCATCGGGGGGTGGGGGTGGGGGGCGTCCGGGCCGGGCGCCTGGGCTCACGGCCGCTGGTGCACACCAGCAGGAAGAATGCCACGTCCTGGAGCAGTGCCGGGGCCTGGACAGGGCCGTGGTCCAGCTGACCAAGTTCGTACGGCAGAACCAGGTGTCCCTGAACCACATCCTCCTGTCGGAGCAGAAGGCCCGGTGGGTGTCCGAGACCCCTTCCTCCCCTGCCCATGGGAGCTCCCGTCCCCCCACGGAGGACTCTGCACGCACCAGCGCACACAGCCCCCGTCCCGGCGGGCCCTTGACCATTCTCTGCCCCCCGGGGTCTCCTGGATGGTTCTGGAGCCAGCCGCCCGGTCCCCTCCTTGGCCCAGCGCCAGCTGAGGGGTGCTGTGTCGGCACCAACCCCTAGGGACGTCCAGGGGCGCCTGGAGGAGAGCCGGGCGGGCGAGCTGGCCACCCACCTGCAGGAGAACCTGAAAGCCGTGCAGCTGGCGGGCGAGCAGGCCCAGCGGGAGGCGCGCAGCATGCTGGAGCTGGTGAGGGCCGTGCCCTGCGGGGTGTGTCTCCCTGTGGCGCCCCGCCTCCCTGGGCACCCACACTCAGCCCGATGCCCCCGCAGCAATGGGAGAAGAGCCAGGCCCTGGAGGCGTCGCTGGCCGAACTGGGGAAGCAGGTGAAGGACCTGAGTGACCACTTCTTGGCCCTGAGCTGGAGACTGGACCTGCATGAGCAGACGCTGAGCCTGCAGCTGAGTGAGGTGAGCAAAGAGCAGAGGGGAGCCCAGAGCAGAGGGGAGCCCAGAGCAGAAGGGAGCATGGAGCAGAGGGGAGCCCGGAGCAGAGGGGAGACCGGAGCAGAGGGGAGCAGAGAGCAGAGGGGAGCCTGGAGCAGAAGGGAGCCCGGAGGAGAGGGGAGCATGGAGCAGAGGGGAGCCAGGAGCTGAGGGGAGCCCGGAACTGAGGGGAGCCCAGAGCAGAGGGGAGCACGGAACAGAGGGGAACACGGAACAGAGGGGAGTCCGGAGCAGAGAGGAGCAGAGAGCAGAGGGGAGCCTGGAGCAGAAGGGAGCCCGGAGGAGAGGGGAGCACGGAACAGAGAGGAGCTGGGAGCTGAGGGGAGCCCGGAGCAGAGGGGAGCACGGAGGAGAGGGGAGCCTGGAGCTGAGGGGAGCCCAGAGCAGAAGGGAGCCCAGAGGAGAGGGGAGCACGGAGCAGAGGGGAGCAGAGAGCAGAGGGGAGCTCGGAGCAGAGGGAAGCCGCCTGTGCAGAGGGTCCCGCACCTGCGCCCAGCCGTCTCAAGTGCCAGAGCGTGGAGGCCCGACAGGCAGGTCCCAACCCTCCCGCCCCTGCCCAGCCGCTGTCCGCGAGGCCCACGGTGGCCCCCACCACGCAGCGGGTTCCAGAGGGGCCGGCAAGCCACCCTTGGGCTTTCCCCTCTTTGTCAAATCGTGTCCTTGACGTTTAATCCACACACCATCCAGCCCGCCCTTGTGAAGCGTGGGGTGCAGCGGCTGCTCGCGTTGTCAGGGCTGGACAGCGGCCACGCCACCCGTAGATCCTTCCTGTTGCCACAGAGGAAGCCCCGGTGTGGCCAGCGGTCACCCCTACCCCGCGGCCCCTGGCGACCGCTGATCTGCTCCCCGACTCTGCGGCTTGGTCTCTTCTGGACGTTTCCTATAAATACTTCCATGCAGTCTTCTGCGGATGGACACTGCACTGCCCCCCTTTTCTGGCCGCGCAGAAGGCGCTGTGAACACAGGTCCACCCTTCGGCTGTGGGGCGGGTCCCCCAGGCCTCCCGAGCCCCCTCCCCTGCAGGTGTGGGCAGGCTGTCCCTTGTGTCCCTGTTGACTGACTCCTGGTGGGCTTGGGGCCGAGCCAGGCTTTCTTCTTCCCGTTGTGGCTCTGCTCAGCCTGGGGCCCTGCCTGGGGTCGCCAGGTCCCCAGAGCATGCCTGGCCGGGCCCCTCCCCCCGCCCCGGGGTTGTGTGCAGACTGGGTGGACGAGCTCAGAGTCAGCTCCCTGCAGAGCTCTCTGCTGTTCAGCCGAGCTGGGTTCAACTCTGGCTCCAGTGGGCCCCGTCCATCTGTCTGTCCCCCTCCCTGTCTCCGCTGTGTCCCAGGCAAAGAGAGAGTGGGAAGGCTCGGAGCAGAAATCCCTGGAGGGCCTGGTCCGCTGTCAGAAGGAGGCTGAGGCGCACCTGAGGGAGGTGCAGGAGCGAATGGACAGCCTGCCCCGGCAGGTAGGTGAGGGCTGGGTGCGCCGCTTCCCCCCACCCCCGCTGGGCAGCCCCGGCTGCTCGGCCACCCTGTCTCTGCTGCAGTTAGAGGCCGTGTCCGACAAGTGCGCCCTCCACAAGAGTGACTCAGACCTCAAGATCTCCGCCGAGGGCAAGGCCAGGTGAGGCCCCAGCTCCGGGCCTGAGGACGGCCTTGCTGCGTCCACATGGCGTCTCCTCCCGCAGCCCTTGCACCTGTGGCAGCCCTGACCCCTCCCCGGCTCGGCTTGGGCCCACCAGGTGCAGCCCACACGGACCCCCCAGCTTTGCCCTCTGTCACCCGCTGGGGCCCCCCAATTCCCGCTGCAGGGGTGGCAAAGCTGAGTGCCCCCCCTGCACACCCTGTCCCTGGGATCCCCGCCCAGAGCTTCCTATTCCTACAGAGAGTTGGAGGTCGGGGCCGTGCGGCAGGAGCTGGCCTCTCTGCTGTCGTCTGTTCAGCTGCTCAGGGAGGCCAACCCCGGGCGGAAGATCGCGGAGATCCAGGGCAAGCTGGTCACGGTACCCCTGGAGCCCCTGTGCCCATCCCGGTTGGCAGACGGACCCCCGGGGAGCCCCAAATCCAAGACACCCTGGGCGGGGCCACCCTGAGTGGGGAGAACCTGTCCAAAGTCCCCAGACGCTGGGCTGTCAGCAGTCACGGTGAGAGGCGCTGGCCGAGCCCCGGACTGAGCGACGCGCCCCAGATCCCACATGTCAGAGGCCAGCTCCTGCCTGAGTGACCGTGACCGGGGTGGGGTGGGGGGCGGATCTCAGGCCCGAAGACTCGCCACGCCCAACAAACAGGGGCCGTATTTAGTTTCAGAACCAAATAATGAAACTGGAGAACAGCATGCAGGACCACAAGACCATCCAGAACCTCAAGTTTAATACAGAAACCAAGCTGGTGAGAGGCGGCCCCTCGCGGCCCCGCCCCCCTCACCCCGCCCCGGCACAGCCCCTGGCTCTGTGGCCTCCCCACGGCTGGAGCAGGGTTTCCCGGTAGATAAGACCCTGGTTTGTCTGGAGGGAGATAAATCCCATTTGCCGGTCCGGCCCCTCTGCACGGCGCCCCTGTCCGCAGCGCACGGAGGAGATGGCCAGCCTGCGCGAGAGCGTCCGGCGCCTGCGGAGTGAGGGGGGCCCGTGGGCGCTGGCGCTGGGCCGCAGGAAGGTCCTCATGTCCCTGGTGAGACAGCGATTCTTCGTCAAGGACTCGGCCCCCGGAGAGGCAGTCTCTGTGAACTGCTGGGGCGTCTATCAGGCTGTGAGGTGGGCAGGGCGGCACCCCGAGTCCCCCCTCCACCCCCCCCAGGGTCCGGGGCGGTGGCGGGGACGCCCCAAGGCCGGCGGGCCTGACCCGTGTCTCCGGCCAGGTGGCTGCAGTGGAAGGCGGTCCTCATGAACCGGGTGGCCCAGCGGAGGCCAGGCGCCCACGCGGAGAGGCCCTTCCGCTGGGAGCCCGCCTGCCCGCTGGTGTCCTCGCCCCTTTCCCGGAAATAAACGTGGCAGCTCCTGTGCCTGTGGCGGAGTCCGGAGTCCCCCCCGGTGGGGGCGGGGCCGGGGGCTCTTCCCAAGCGCCAAAGCCCAGTGAGCTTTCCTGGGCCTTCCCGCCAAAGGCGTCCCGGAGCCCCCGCCACTCCCTGCAGGCCCCCTGGAGGGCCAGGTGGCCTGGTCTGGGGTCCCCCGGGTCACGCCTGTGCGGTGGCCAGCATGGGAAGCTGCTCCCCCTGCCCTGATCTGGGGAGCCAATGGCGCGATTGCTCACACGCTCAGGCTGCACCTGTTCTTCCCACCTCCGAGGAGGCCCTCGCGCTCCCCACGTGGCTGGTCCTGCCGCCTGCCGCGGGGCCTCAAGGAGGGACAGCCCCAGGACCAGCCAGGTGGGCGGGCGGTGGGGACAGCTGCCCTTTGCCGCCGCTCTGGGACCTCAGGGCTGGTCTGGGTGGCGACGGGCCTCGCCCAGAGCTGGACACACAGGGCCTCTGAGGGGCTGCGGCTCCTGCCTGGGTGGCCTCTGCTGGTGGCCGCCCCAGGCCCCAGGAGGAGCCTGGCCCGACTCCCCAGGCCCGGGAAGTCCTGACCTGAGCTGGCCTGTCCTGCTGGCAGCCCCAGGGCCTCCTCCGGAGAGAGCAGTGACAGTCCGGACGCCTTAAGGAAAGGCAACCCTGCTGCCCCCCCCCGCCCCCCCCCGGCCCGCTTGCTAGGCCTCGGCCAGCTGCACCCCATCCAGGGCCTGAGCGCCTCCGCCAGGCAGCTCGGGGCCGGTCTCCGCAGACCAGCTAGCCAGCAGGTCGCTGAAGTCGGGCGTGCCCGGGCGGAGAAGGCCCAGGGGGCCAGGCGCCGGCTCCTCCCAGAAGGACACCGGCAGCTTCCTTTGGGTCATGGGGACGATGTGGCCATACTTGCGCTCCAGCCGTAGCCGGCGGCCGGCCGGGGCCCCGGGCCCTGAGTACTGCCGCAGCCCGTAGTCAAAGAGCTCGGCCAGGGGCCCCAGCCCTCGCGCCTGGCCCTCGGGACCCCTTGGGGAGAGGACCCCGGGCTCCGTCGCCTCCTCGCCGCCTGGGGTCCCGCCGGGAGCCAGGTGCACCAGGTCAGCACAGCCGAGGCCCTGGGCTGAGCTGTCATTCGCGTGGATGTCGCAGGCGTCTGGGTCCTGCCCCCTGTCCTTGCGGCCAAAGTACCGCTGGATGTCGCCACTGATGAGCTCAGAGAAGCGCAGCAGCTGCAGGGGGTTCTCGGGGCTGCTTGGACCCCGGGCGGCTGCTTCTGGGGCCCAGCCTGAGGCCTGGGGGGCTGGGCTATGGCCCCCGGACCCCTCCAGCTCCTCCTCCAGCCCCTCTTCCCCCTCCTCCTCCTCCTCCTCCTCCTCCTCCTCTTCAGAAGTCTCTTGGGGCTCCGGGTCTGAGGGCAGGAAAGGCCCGAGGGTGGGCAGGGGCAGCCGGAAGTCGCAGAGAGGCCGGATCACGCCTGCGGCCATGTCCTCAAGGCCCAAGCTTCTGGGGCCTCTGGGGCAGCAGGTGCAGCTGGGGAAGGAGGCAGAGGGAGCACAGATCAGCCACTAGGTCCCCAGGCCTGTGCAGCCACTCTGGTGCTTGGAGACGGTGCCTCACTCAGAAGGTGGTGAGGTTTGTAGAGAGACTGGGACTGTGGGCACCGTGGGCGGTGGGCGTGGCAGGGGTGGGGGAACAGGAAGCTAAGGGGGTCAAAGATGGCTCTGCTGGGACAGTGGAGACGGGGAGGGGGTGCGGGGGGGCCAGGCTGGCAGGTCGGGTGGCAGGGGAGGGGAGTGCCAGCCCAGGGCGGCAGAATCCTGGGCCTAGCATGGGATTGCTCCGGCTCCGGCTCCTGATCAACAGGCCCGCTAGGAGGCTCCTACCCAGGTGCTGCAGGGGGGACCCCGAGATGCCCACACTGAGCCCGGGAGCTGGGCCTGACTGCCTCGACCAGCCAGCCCCCTCGGTCCGGGGCCCAGAGCCCTTATGGTTTCGGAGGGCCTCGGGGGCTTAGGGGAGGCTCAGAGCCGGACAGTTTCTCCCATGCCGTCTGATGGGTCCCAAGCTTTCATGTGCCTCCTCCCTGGCCGGGCACCTGGGGTTTGGCGGGGTCAGCAGGTCAGCAGGAGGCAGGGAAGGAGTGGGGGCCTGGGGCTGAGCCGGACGGGGTGGGGTGGGAGTCTGAGGAGGTGATGGAGACGGGGCAGGGGGTGGGGTGCTGGCCCTCCCTGGCCTGACGCCAAATGGGGTTGACTCTGAGCTTTGGGGCAGCCCCCCCCCGCCCCCCGCCATGGGTGAGTGCCCTGGCAGCTTACAGCCGGCAGGCAGGTGAGCGAGCCCTTTTGCCTCCTGGGAAAGCAAAGAAAGGGAGGGTGACATGGAGAGAGGGAGAAGGGGCCCCCGGCTAGTCAGAACCCTCACCCCAGGAAGGCTGGGCGACTCTAGTGTCGCTCAGGGTCAGGCCGACCTGCGGAAGGCAGGGGCCGTGCTGTGCTCCGGCTCCTCCCTGCCGGGGGTCCCGTGGCCCTGCACTGGGCTGTGGGGAGGCCGGCTCGGGCTCCTCCTTCAGCAGCACCCCTCTTCCTCAAGGCTCTCCCCCACCCACGGCCCCTGCCTGTAGGTGGGTGGTCCCCACAGCCTTCCCGGGGAGGGGGAGGCCGCGTCCCCGCCCGCCACCCAGTCGTGCTCCTACCTGGAGGCCTGCAGCTCCCGCGGGGCGGGCCCACCTCCACCTGGGCTCCAGCGTTTATAGCTGTGCTCGCGGCCGGCCGGGCTGGCAAATATTTGGCGACTGCATTGTCATCGCAGACTGGGCAAATAGAGCCCGTTTGCTTTAGCGCCCGGCAACCAGGGCCCCGCGGGGGGGCCTCGACCTGCCGAGGGACCGTGGAGTGTTTGCCGCGGGCCCAGCTGGCTCACACCCGGGGCCGAGGACCCTTATCTCCGCCACCGACTGGGACCCGGCCCAAGCTTTGTCAAATAGGCGGAAAATTAAATTTCATGCTATTTTGACTTCTGGAGTAGCCCTTCTCCAGCGCGCATCCTGCCCGTGCGGTTCTCCCGGTGAACGGTGCTCTGGGCCGGCAGCGGCGGAAGGAGGCTGCGGGGACCACCGGCCCGGTGGGGGCCCCGTGGGGGGCCCCCTGGAGCCCCCGCTCAGCCCCCTCGAACCGCCAGGCCCTGCTGGCCCTGTGACCAGTCTCAGCCCTCCCCTAGCGGCCCCCCCCCAGCTCCTACATCCGTCAGCTACAGGTGTGTCCCTGCCCCGCCCCCACAGGGCTTCTCCCCCAGGGTCCAAGCTGAGATGACCCCTCTTTCCCTGGTCCCGAGCTTTTTTCTGGGGGGCCTGGCACCCACCCCACCGCACACCCACCATGGAGCCTGCCTAGGGGTGTCCTCCTGCTCCTCCCCTTGGGGTTACACCCTCAGCAGGACCCCACGGGGACTGCGTGTGGTGCTGCCTGAGTGTCCGGAGGCCCCCGTCGCCAATCACCCAATCTGGGGTGTCGTGCAGGCGGGAACATGGGCCACGCTCCTCTCCCAGCGTCTGCCGCGGGGCTCCTGGGCTGTGCTGAGTCCCGGCAGAGGCTCCACCACCATCCGCCGCGGCCGCCATCCCAGTTCCTCTTACAAGGACACCCATCGTTGGATTCAGGGGCCACTGGCATGCAGTCGGACCTCATATTCATAACGTCTGCAAAGACCTATTTCCACACAGGTTCCATTCCAAGGCCAGGTGGACTGGATGTGGCCTCTGCTAGGTGCTTTGTTCCCCTGGAGCACCCCCCCCCACAATGCCTGCTGGGAGGACTCCAGAGTCCCATCCCCCGCGGCTCAACGCCACCACTGCTTGTGGGCCAGCCAGCTTCTGAGCACAGGACAGCAGCCCCCTCCCAGTCCGGCATGCGCCCGGCCCCTAATGTCCCCTCCAGCTCCCTGGGACGGTCATGCTGCCCTCCTCGTCCTCCCTGGGCCCTCGGCCTCCGCGCCAGGCTCTGTTCCCTTCAGGCAGGGGACAGCACCTGTCCGACCCAGGGGCACCGCATCACACACGGGGTGTGGGCGCAGACCCAGGCCTTGCCTGCAAGTGGGGGCCGTGGGTGATTGCTGCCGGTCATTTCTCAAGCACTCGGAGGGCCCAGTGCAGGGGCCCGTAGTCAGAACCCAGCTCGGGGGAACTCACAGGGAAATGACGTGTGCCTCCCCCCTGGGCCGGGCCAGTGACTTGCCGGGGGCGGATCTGTGGGGCAGGCGGCCAGTGTCCCGCAAGCCGGTGGTTCGCCGGAGGCAGGGCCCCTGCGGATGCCAGAGGAAGGCTGCAGGGACAGCACAGGGGTGCGGGCCAGGCCAAGCCTCCCTGTGGCCTATGTTCACTGAGCAGGGTGAAGCCAGGCCCCGGGCGATCTGTGTCGTGAGTCCGGCCTACGTTTGGACCTCAGTCTGCAGAGACTGACCTCAGGCACGGCCAGAATCCTGTCCGAGACTCCCGGTTCGAGGGCGCTGTTGGGCAGGCCCTGGCTGCGGGGTGGCCCAGCACAGTCGGGCAGCAGCTCTCTGGGACAGCCCAGGACCCCCGGGAGGGGCTCAGCAGGTGTTTGTAGCCACAGTGTCCCCTGCTGCTGCTCGGGAAGGGCTGAGCCCGGGCCCGGGAAGGGGGTCAGCTGGGCCGGCTCCACCTCGCTCAGCTGCCCAAGGTGGGGCTCGGGGTCCCGAGACCCGAGGGGACCCCACCCCCTCACGTGCCCTGCCCCAGGGTCTGAGGAAGGTGAGGCGTGGCCGTGCCCTTGAGAAAGTCCTGGCCCTTGTGACCAGAGGAGGGGCCTCATGAAGGAGGCAGATTGCTTGGCACCGAGGGGCCCACAGCTCACCTGGCCCGTCCGTGGGAGGTGCAGGGGCTCTGGCGGAGAGGACAGCCTGGAAAGGCCCAGGCCACCGGGAGCTGCCCCCACCCCCCGTGGTTGGGCGGCCCCACAGACATCCCCACCCTCGTGCCCAGGTACTGTGGACGTGTCACAAGGGGACCCTGCCGACATGATCGTGACGATCCTGGGGGTCCAGGGTCATCACAGGGTCCCTACGCGAGAGGGAGGTCAGGCTTGGAAGGGGAGGTGGGACCACAGAAGCAAGGCCACTGCTGGCTTGCAGGCGGAATGTAGGGGCCTCGAATCCAGAGAAGCCAAGCAAGTGACTTTCCCCTGGAGGCTCTGGACCGCTGCCCTGCAGACACCTGGGTTTGGGGCATGTGGGCCTTGTGCCCTGCAGGACGGCACGCCAGTCACCAGGCTGTGCTGAGCCCTCTGCCTGGGCACTCACGGCCGGAAGCGTCGACTGGAAAGTGGGGGTGGGTGGTGTGCAGGGCCTCCTGGCAGGCAGCGGAGTTTGGCCCTTCCTCCCAGCCACAGGAGGCCAAGGCCGCCTGGGCACTCAGCTCTGCCCTCGGTGGCGGGAACAAATCTCAGTGTGAGGAGGGCCCATGACGGTCACCACCCCCAGGGCCCACTCCTTCCTGATGGCCCCGTTTCCCCACCACCCCACAGACCTACTTCTCCGGCCTGGCGTCTGCCGCAGGCCCCTGGTCAGTGGAGCTGGGGCTTTGGCGGAGGCTTTGGGTCCTGCACGTGGCCCGGTGGGGAGATGTCCACTAGTGCCAGCCGCGGAAGACAGTCCACCATCAGCCAGACCCGTCCGTCTCTGCTGGCATAATCCCAATGCCTTATTTCTGCCTGACCAGAGACCAAGGAGGAACTCTAGCCTAAGAGGGAGAATTTCAGAGTAGGGGAGACACCGGAGCAGATGAAGGTTTGGGAAGGCACCCAGGCAGCACGGCCTGGGGTGGGCATCTGGCCTGGAGACTGGAGTACTGGGAAGGTGCTACTGCACTAGTCCCAGCAATCAATGACAGGACCGCACAAAGCACGGCCTGAGGGGGCAGAGGTGTGGGACAGGCATGAGAGGGATTTAAGAAGCAGCTCTGAGGTCTTAGCAGGGGTGTCAACAATTCTCCACACCCTTCCTGCTCTCGAGTCTGAGCCATGTTCGAGATGAACCCAGGAGTCCAGCCAGTGGAGGCTGAACTCCAGCTTTTTGTTACTGGCAAGGCTGGGTTGGAGCGCGACAGTCTGAGGGCATCCTGGGTCGGTGGAGAGACACGCTTTCCCAGAACCACTGCCCGCACATGTCCACCCTGGTGTCGCCAGCTCCCTGCCGCCCCTCTTTGTCAGGCCTCGATCCCCGGGGAAAAGGCCCTGCTCTTCCTAAGGCGTGGATCTGCCTGTCCCCGCACCTCATATTGATCGTCCCAGGGAAAATCAATACCCCCAATATGTCAGCTCTCAGGTGGCGCTACAGCAAACCAGTCTTTTCTTCGGGCGCACGAGGGCCGGACCTCCCCGCGCATTGGCAGGACATTAGGCCCCGGAGAGGTTTCTCTGTGTGCTTTGAGATAGCGAAGGCCCAGGTGTTGGTTTACGCCCTGATGGGGGAAGGGGGGCTCGGACCCGAGCAGGCGCCGGCCTGGCACGTCGGGGTCGAGGAGGAGAGGGCTCCAGAGACGCAGGGGCCCCCAGATCCCGCTGGCTGTGGCTTTCCCCGCTCTGGGCTTCACCGCATTGCAGGGTCATGTAGACGCAGCCTTTGGGGCGGTCGCCACCCTCCAGCCTAAGGCCGCTGGGAACACGCCGGGTGTTGAACGAGGCGGGTGTAAGCGAGAATAAGGCCCACACGGGACGTGGGGTGTCAGTAGGAGCGCGTTGGGAAGGGCTGTGTGGGCCGAGGGGCTCTGCTCGGGAAGCAGGGTGACAGTGACTGCGTGCTCGCTGGCCGGGGGCCGCGTCGCTCCAGTCTCCGCCTGCCTCTTTGCACGGCCTCCCTGGCGTGGCTCTGTGTCTTTTCTCCTGTTCTCGGGGGGACACCAGTCCTTGGATTTAGGCTCCCCCCAATCCAGGATACCTCAACTGAACTCCATCTGCAAAGACCCCATTTCCAAATAAAGTCCTGCGCTGAAGATCCAGGTGAACGTGAATCTGGGGGGACGCGGGTCAGTCCGGGAGGCCAACCTAGTACATCTGCTCCAGAAGGAGGGCGGACGAGGGGAGGCTGCAGCGCAGCCGGGGCTGGGAAAGGACGGTGTCCCTCCCATTCGCCGGGACAGGGGTGATGTTTGGTCTTTTTTTTTTTTTTTAGGTTTGGGCCGTGTCCATATTTTGAGTGACCAGATGTGATCACAGAAGGGTCTTGTTTTGTCACGAGCCATCGTGGTTCTGGAGTGGCCGGATCCAGTGTTGTCCTCGGGAATTGCTCATGTCCAACAGGAGACCCCCCCGCCCCGTGAGCACAAGGCCAGCTCCCCGAGGTCAGGGGCTCCTGTCCTCTTAAGACTTGGGCCGCCTGGGTGGCTCAGTCAGTTAAGCATTTGACTTGAGCACGAGATCTGTGAGTTCGAGCCCCGCATCGGGCTCTGTGCTGACGGTTCAGAGCCTGGAACCTGCTTTGGATTCTGGGTCTCCCTCTCTCTCGGCCCCTCCCCGGCTCATGCTCTGTCTCTCAAAAATAACTAAACATTAAAAAAAAAGACCACAGGAGCCATGTCTTTTGCATAGTGCTTTCAGTAGGAGCTGGAGACAGAGGAGGGGTCGTTTGGACACTCGGATTTGCTCATCCCTTATGTGAGCAGGCACTCTACTCAGCACCTACTTGCCCCTCTCAGCTCTGCCCTCAGTCTGCTGTCCCAGGCCAGCTTGTGCCCAGTGCCCTCAAGCATCCCAAACAGGTGGCTGCATCAGCCTCAGTCAGCAGCTCCACCTCTAACCTCAGAGCTCTTTGATCTCCATCTTCTCCAGGACGCCCTCCAGGCTTCACACCAGGGTGATTCTGGCCCATCCTGTGGACCACAGCAGACGCTCCTGGGGTTCCCTGTGGGTGAGTTAGTTTGGCAGTGACTTGGGGTGGGGTTCTGTGGTTGGCCAGAGGAAAAGCTCTCTCAAGGCCTGATATACAAGGGAAGCCATTTTAGTTTTCTCTTTTTATATATATTTATTTAAAAAAATTTTTTTGACAGAAAGAGAGATAGAAAGGCAGGGACAGGAAGAGACAGAATCCCAAGCAGGCTCTACGCTGTCAGCGCAGAGCCTGATGCGGGGCTCGAACTCCCAAACCATGAGGTCATGACCTGAGCCTAAATCAAGGATCAAATGCTCAACTGACTGAGCCCCGCAGGCACCCCCATTTTAGATTTCTAAATCAGCATGACTGTACATAAACTTCGCTTAAACCCAAAGCCTGCTTCACGGCCCCCCACACAGGCATCGTACACCCACTTTGTGAACGGCAGCCTAATGGAAAACCATCTTGTCCTTGAGATATCCCCACCATTGCTGGATGATAAAACTCGCCATTGCTGCCTATACGCTGATCTATAATCTTTTGAGCTTTTACAAGGTGTAAAGAGAAAAGTCTAAAAACAGTTCATTCTCCAGAACACTCTCTTCCCTGTGAAGATCGCATTTCCTGGGCAGCTGTCGTAACTTGGGTTTGAATAAAACTCTCTATTTTCTATTTGTACTAGAGTGTTCTCTCTGGTACGTTCGCATGGGCAGGGTGCAACAGGTGGGGTGGGGCCCTGCCAGGAGGACTTGGGCACACAGGTGCCTCTGTTGACACAGGCAACTCTGAACAGTCTAGCCTGGGCGCTGAGCTGCCGCAGGGCATCAGGCCGGGCTTCCCGGGGTGGGGAGGGCTCCCAGATGCTGTGGAGCTGGGAACACCTCCAGCCTGCGTCTCTCGACCTAATGCCTGGAGAGTACCTGGTGGGGTGGGGGCCGGGGGACTGGTCCCCGAGTCTGGTGTTTCTCCAGGAAGCAGGTGCAGGAGAGGGACGCTCCAGAGGCCACGAAGCTGAATTAGGGAGGCAGCACATCACAGCTCACAAGGTGGCCTCCTGATCTGATTTTGTCACCAAGACACCAGCACACACACATCCCCACAAGATGAGGCCTGGACACCCCCTGCTGTCTTCTGACAACACCAGGGCCGGATGCCTGGAGGACCAAAGCCACGGTGGCTTCCCTATGCAGTCAGCTGGGGGAACTGCGTAAGGCGGGGAGCTGCGGGACAGCCGAAGGACACCCTCCCAACCTGACTCCCCCGAAGGCCGGCGGGAAGGTGCCGCGACAGTCCGCGGCGGCCTCGGTCCCAGACGGCAGCCTTGGCCCGGAGCGCGGAGGCCGGCAGCGTGGTGACCGTCGGGGTCGTGCCCTGCGGCTGAGGGACCACCGCCGGGAGGCCGAGAGCGACGATCTCGCTCCGGCCCCTCCCGACGGACGCCCAGGCACCCGACGGCCCTTTCCTCTTCGGGCTGGGGGCGAACTACATTTCCCGGCATGCCCCAGCGGCCTGCAGGGCGTCGCTGGCTGCGACGGAAGAGGCCGCCGGAGACGGCGCGTCATTTCCGTTGCGCGACGGGGCCCACGTTCTGTAGTCGTGAGCAGAGGCTCCAACGGCGGCCGAGTTCCGGCTTCGCGCTCCGGAAGTGACGCGAGCGGGCCGCGCCGCCCCGCCGAGCGCGGGGCCCGGGTCGAGATGAGTCGTGTGTTGTGTGCGCCGGCAGCCGGGTGAGCGGCGCGCGGTCGCGGAGGGGCCGAGGGCGGGCGCGGCGGGCGGGCGCGCTCACGGCTGTCTCTTTTCCAGGGCTGTCCCGGCGCTGAGGTTCGTGCGCTGGGCCTCCCGACACCTGCAGCGGCCGCCCGGCGTCCGGGCTCGGGGCCAGCCCGCGGCCGAGGCTGAGGGAGAGGACGACCCTAACCGTCCCATCCGCTTTTCCTCCAGCAAAGCCGCCCCGTCGCGCTGGACGGTGCAGCAGTCCCTGGGAAGGGAGCAGCAGCGGCCCTGGTGGCGGGTGCTGCCCTTCAGCCTCGCGCTCATGGCTCTGGTCGCCTGGTGCTTCTGCCGGCAGGAGACCAGCGCGGACCGCTGGTTGAAACGGGTGTTGGGGGAAGAGGAGCCGGCGCCCGGCGATGGCGCTCAGGAGCCTGGAGCTCCGGCCGCCCACCCGGCGAGAACGTAACGGGGCGCTGGCGGGGACCAGCGGCGAGGGGACGGGCGGGCGGCCGCTTCTGCCTCGGCTCTGCGCGTCCCCGGGGCAAGGACTTGGCACGGCTGGCCCCAGACCCGCGCGGCGGCGGAGCCGGATGCCCGCAGATCGGAACCGGCTCTTTGCCTCGTCCTGATGCCCAACGATTACGTCCACAAGGCGTTTCGTTTTCCGACCGGTGGAAAGGGCTTTGGGTGCATTTTGTGCTGTTGGATTCGTAATGTGTCTTGTTCCGACACGATCGTGTTTCCACAGCAATTCTGGTGACGCTTGGCAAAACCATTTTGTGTTTTAATGTGCTGTGTGTACATAGACGTTAGTTTTACAAACACAATAAATTTTAATTCGGTAATGTGGCATTAAGCCAATTCCTTCACTTTTTCGCATCTTATTAAACAAAAAGGGGGGGGGTTGCCTTTTAGTCCTTTACAGTCCCTTTGTTTTTCTGTTTTTCCAGAATAGGAACTGAGGAAAGAAACCTAAATGTAAACTGTGGAATTTACCAAGGATACCAGAAAAAATGAACTTTCTCAGCTTTCCCAATTTTTACTTGTAGCAAGGGAACAACTTTCTGAGTAGAATAAAACTGATAAGTATTTTTTTTGTTTTTTTAAGCGTTTTATTTTGAGAAAGGGAGGACGCGTTTGTGCGGGGGAGGGGGAGGGGCAGAGGGCGAGAGGAGGACAGAGGATCCGTAACAGGCCCTGTGCCGACAGCAGAGAGCTCCATGGGGGGCTCAGACTCCGAGTCACGAACCGTGAGATCAAGACCCGAGCCGCAGTCGGTCGCTTAACCGACTGAGCGGCCCAGGCGCCCTGGTAGGTATTTATTCGGATATATTGCAGGCAATATTGTTGGGTGTCTAAGTGACCCGATTTGCAAGTACCACTTAGTAAGAGTAAGAAACTGCTTAATTCTGACTTAAATACAGGTTAAACAAAAGGAAGGTATTATTCACTTCTTCTAGTGGAAGGTTTTATCTCCGCACGTCTGTGGTGCCGGAGTTAATGGAGGTTTCTTCCATCCGGGTGAAGACTGTTGGCTACATGGCAGTGCCCTGGCTGAAGGCTCTCTCTGCTGGGGCGCTGGCGCTGCCGCACCCACCTGGGGAGATTGTGCTTGTTTGGCAAGTGGGATTAATAGAAGGATGTCCATATACATTTTTTTAATTACTGTTTTTTCAAGTAAGCTCCATGCCCAACGCGGGGCTCGAACTCATGACCCCGAGATCAAGAATCACATGCTCTACAGACTAAGCAAGCCAGGAGCCGCCGAGTATTTTTGTTTTTTTAAAGATAGGTCAAGGTTTGGAAAGATTGACTTAATTCTAGCTCAGGCCACATTGTTATCTGGGGGGAAACAAAGGACGAAGCCGTCCTTTCTCTGTCCTGCCTCGGTGGTTCTCTGTCGAATTGTGAACTCTCTTGTTTGAGCAGCAGTCATTCAAACCAGAACCCTTACCTTTCCTCTTCCTAGCTTTTGCAGGAAATAAAAAGACCTAATGAAAAGAATTTGTGTTTTAATTGAACGTTACTCTCGTACGGCGAAAGCAGTGTGATTTATCGGGGAAAATTAGACACTGTCCTAAGCAAAAGGAAGAGCATCAGAAACACGAACGATGCCACCACCTAGGGACAGCCACTGTGAGCACAGGGGTGGGTATTGCCGCCTTTGACGGCCCGTCATACGACCTGGGAACAAGTCCTGAGTCTCTCCTGGGCGGCTGGCAGTGAGGGCTCTTCTGGGTCATGCATGACCTGGGGGGCTTTGTCCTGAGCAAAAGGAAGACCTGACGCCAGCGGGTGACAGCGTGAGCAGGCCCTCCCCACACCTGGTCTTTGCAAAGGGGTGGCAGCAGACCCGTGGAGAGCTAAGCTGTCCCCGCAGTCCTTTGGGTATTTACCCTGGCAGTTCGCGCCTCTGCCTGCCCAGCCACGCTTCTTCTGGGGCTTCTTTGTTGGGGGTTTTTGTTTGGAACAAAAAAGTGTCTGCCTACTCCATGGGCTCTTCGTTGTTTTAATCTGCTTAAAAAATTTTTTTAATGTTTATTTTTGAGAGAGACACACACCGAGCGTGAGTGGGGGAGGGGAGGCGGGGGAAGGAGACACAGAATCCGAAGCAGGCTTCAGGCCCTGAGCTGTCAGACAGCCTGATGCAGGACTGGAACTCGTGAACCCCAAGATCATGACCTGAGCCAAAGTTGGATGGACGCTCAACTGACCGAGCTACCCAGGCGCCCCTTAACTTGCTTTTTTTTAAAAAGTTGACTTTTATTTTTTTAATTAATTAATTTAATTAGAGGCGAGAGGGGCAGAGAGAGAGAGACTCCCTCTTCGCTGACAGCCCAGAGCTGGAGGCCGGGCTGAACTCACCAGACATGAGATCCTGACCTGAGCCGGAGTCAGAAGTCCGACCCGCAAAGACCGAGCCACCCAGGTGTCCTGGATTCTTCCTTTAAAGTCAGTTTTATTGGCACACAGCTCACATGCTGGTCAATTCCCCCGCTTAATGTTTGGTACATTCACTTGGGGCAGCCGTCACCACAATCTAATTTGGGGATGTGTGCCTGCTCCTTAAAAGAAAGCTGGGTGGCCACCGCAGTCGCGCCCCATGGCCCCCCATCTCTCACACACCCAGCCCTAGGCAACTGGGTCCATTCTTGACAGCTCAGCACCCAGCCCCAGGGGCCAGAGTGAGCAGCCAGCCCGCGCTCCCCATGCCGGGAACCTGCTGCGGGCCGCGCAGGACGCTGCGTGGTGGGCCGGGGTCCGCCGGAGCGCGGACTGGGGTGAACGCCGACGAGCGGAGCCCGGCGGGGCGGGGAGGCGCGCTCGGGGCGTGTCCCGGCCGATCGGGGCGTTGCGCCGGGTCGCCTGGCGGGTCCGGGGTCCGCCGGGCGCGGGCGGGGGCGGGGCGGGGGCGGGGCCGGCCGGCGAGGGCGCGGGGGGCTCGGCGCGGGGGGGAGATCCGGAGGGGCGGGGGCGGGCCCGCCTGGCGCATGCGCGCTGCATTGTTTTGACTGAAAATGCCGTCGGTTTCGAAAGCGGCGGCGGCGGCGCTGAGCGGGTCCCCCCCGCAGACGGAGAAGCCGACCCACTACAGGTCAGTGGCCGGGCCCGCCGCGGCGAGGACGGGGGCGGGGCGGGGGGCGGCCCCGTGCGCCCCCGGCTCGCGCCCCCGCGCCCCTGGGCCCGGGTGCCGCCTCCAGTGCGGCCTGGGGCCCCGCGCCGCCCCCCGCCCCGCGCCCGGGCCCCCGCGTCGCTCCTGAGCTCGGGGCGGCGGACCGCTGTCCGACGCGGGCTGCCGCCGCCTGAGGTCGAAAGGCGGCGCCCAGGGTCTGGGGCGGCACCTGGGGGCGGGGGCTGGGGGCCGCGCGGGGAGGCTGGGGTCCGCGCGCCTCTGCGGGGGGGGGCGGGCGGGGGCGGATGCAGCTGGGGGCGGGGGGAGGGCGGTCCGCCTGGGATCAGGGATGGCACCAGAGCTTGGGGGTCGGGGCGTGCCTGAGGTCGCTGTGTCGCGCCTGAAGTTGGGCGTCGCGTCCGTGGCGGGGACGGGGGATGCTGTGGACGGGGTCTAGGGAATCGCGCCTGGGCTGGGGGAGGGGGGGCATCTGGGGTCGGGGGTCGGACCTGGGGTCGGGAATGGGCAGCCATCTGGAGTCGGGCCGCCTCTGTCTGTCCCGGGTCGGGGCGTGCCTGGGGTCGCTGTGTCGCGCCTGAGGTTGGGGGTCGCGTCTGTGGCCGGGACGGGGGATGCTGCGGGCGGGGTCCGGGTAATCCGCGCCTGGGCTGGGTGGGGGGGGGACCGTCTGGACTCGGAGTCGGGGAGGGGCCGCACCTGGGGTCAGGAACGCGCCTGGGGTCCGGGATCCCGCCTGGGATCGGAGGACCGCGCGCCCCGGCTGGGGGTGGAGGGCGGCCGTCTGGACTCGGGAGTTGGGGGTCGCACCTGGGGTCGGAGATGGTTGGCTTCGCTGGGGGATCGGGGACCGTGCCTGGGGTCCGAGGCACGCGCTGGGCGGGGGGGGGAGCGGCCGTTTGGGGCCGTCTGCCTTCAGAGAGGGGGCTGCTCCTGAGGTTGGGGCACCCTGGCTTGCGGGGTCCGGTCCCCGCTCACGAGTCCCCGAGGCCGCCCACCGGCGGCGGCGGCGGCGGAAGCGACCCGCAACGCTGTTTGTCTTTTTAGGTATCTAAAGGAATTTAGGACAGAGCAGTGCGCCCTGTTTGTGCAGCACAAGTGCGCCCAGCACAGGCCATTTACCTGTTTCCATTGGCATTTCCTAAATCAGCGTCGGCGCAGACCGCTCCGCAGGCGCGACGGCACCTTCAACTACAGCCCGGACGTGTACTGCTCCAAGTACGACGAGGCCCGCGGCGTGTGCCCCGACGGCGACGAGTGAGTGTGCCCGGGGCGCCCTGTCCTTGCGCGCGTGCTAACGTGACCACCGCTGGCGGGCAGGTTTCTCTACCTTCAGGACTGCGTCTCGGGGACACCCTTGCGCGGTGCCAGGCGACTTCCCTTCCCACGTTGGACCCGCGTTAGAGCCGACCCTTCGCAGGCGCACCTGTGAGGTGTAGGACCCTTTTGTGGTTGCCCCGTGCTTTCTGGTCAGAGAGCGTGTTAAAAATGTTTGCTCACACCCGCGCGAATGGTGCCTGGAATGTTTACTTCCTCGCAGCGTCCACATCTAACTTCTTTTTTTTTCCCAAAGATTGCTAGGGGAGTTATTTTACTTGCAGACTGTCATTTATGTAGCACTTTTAAAGTTGAAAAAACCAAGGTTTTGTTTGGGTTGGCTTTTTCCTTACAAGTTTCCTGATGGTGTTATGAACAGATGTATTTATTTAGCAACATGTAGAACCGGAAAACCGGGCACGTGCAGAGTGTATATTTGCATAATGGACAGAAGTCGGTGGCGGGAGGTTTTGCGTGTTCCCCCTGGGCTGTTTGAGGGAGGAGGAGGGCTGGTCCGCCTCTGCCTGGAGGTCGGGGAGGGGGGGGGCATCACTGTGCTCCAAGGCTTGTTCGCCTTCTGTTCGCCTCCAGGCCTGATTTGGGAGGGGTCCTTGTGGCTCCATCCCTGATCCCTTGAAGGGAGCTGGGTCTCCAGGAATGCTCCCTTTTGGGGGGAAAAAAAAAGTTTTTTTTAATGTTTATTTTTGAGAGAGAGATAGTGAGCAGGGGAGGGGCAGAGAGAGAGGGAAACACAGAATCTGAAGAAAGCTCTAGGCTCTGAGCCGTCAGCACAGCGCCCCATGCGGGGCTCGTACTCATGAACCACAGGATCATGCTCTGAGCTTGACTGACTGAGCCGCCCAGGCGCCCCGTGGAACGTTCCCTTCTGACATCTCAGTGATGTCTGTTCTTCATTTTCCACGGATGCTTAGGCTGGGGAGTAAACTTGTCATTCTTGGTGCTCCCATAAACTTCATATACTTCCAGTTGAGCACCAGAGAGGTCCTGCCGAAATAACGGGCCCAGCCCCTCCTTGGTTAAGATGGCGTTCCGCTTCTGCGAAGTTTTAAAAGTACCTTCTTCACTTCTTGAACTGATATTTTCTGCAAACGGGTCTTCAGAAGAAATATGTTTCTCTGGTCGAGGCCTGGAATCAGGTCCCCTATTTCTCTTGGCCAGGTCAGTCACCTCTCTGGGCCTTGAGTCCTGAGATACCCAAGGTGGGGGGTGGGGGGCAGTGCTTGCCTGACCCCGGTGTGGGATCCAGTCACCCGGCGTGTCTGACCCCATCCCGGAGCCCTTTGTGAAGGACTGACAGTATTTGTTGATGCTTTCGGTGCACGTAGAGAAAGCACGTTTGACCAGCCGTTTGGGGTTCCAGAGTCTGCACGTTCTGGTATTGATTTGGCCCCATTGCGGGACATCAGGTGGCACCCAGTTCTCGCGGGATGAAGCATCTGCAGGTGGTCGTTTCAGCTGGGCTCAATAGTAATTAAATGGCCGGCAACTGGTTTTTTATTTTTTTTTACGTGTGTTTATTTTTGAGAGAGCGAGGGCAAGCACGAGGCGGGAGGGGCAGAGAGAGAGGGAGACACAGAATCCGAAGCAGCTCCAGGCTCCGAGCTGCCAGCACAGAGCCCGACGCGGGGCTCGAACTCACAAACTGGCAAGATCATGACCTGAACCAAAGTCGGAGGCTTAACCGACGACGCCCCCCCCCCAGGCAATTATTTATTACAGAAATATGACCATGTCCTCTAAATGACACAGAGGCCATCACTGAAACCAGGACGAGTGGCAGTTAGGCGCATGCTTGGCGTTTTCTGTTTGGGGTGCAGCCTGCGACCCTCCGTGTAGTAAGGAAGTCACACGTGTCTTAGTAAAGATGTTGTCACTTGTATTGAGCTTCAGCCTGAACTTCGGGAAGTGTTGGGCGGAGAGCTTATGTCTCCCTGGAGATCTGTCCTTAGTGATGACTGCTCAGCTCCATGGGGGAGGGGCCCTCCTCCCCCACAGTGCAGTGGCACAGTTTGTCCTGTTTGATGACATAATCTGGCTCACAAAGCACCCGCGGGGCATGTGTAAGTAGTTACCACTTTTCAGAGTAAGGACAGAACCTTCCTTTTATTTCAGCTCATGGGTTCTCAAAAGTTGTTTTGGGCATGTGATCTACCAACCTGTTCATCTAATGTTTCTGGGGGGGAGGGGCAGAGGGAGAGAGAGAATCCCAAGCAGGCTCCACGCCGTCTACACAGCCAGACTTGAAACCACAAACCGAAGTCCGACACTTCACCGGCTGAGCCTCCCAGGCGCGCCCTCCCCCACCCCAACCTGTTATTTTAAAACACGGATACTGTCAAAGAGCAAAGACCTTGAAGCCCTTGGCCGGTGATCTATGCATCCAGGATTATTCTTGGACCTGGCAGGTGGCATCTTGCGGCCGAGCTGTGGGGCAGGACCGGATGGGGACTCCGGGAGGATTGGCGCCCCTGCTGTCTAGGACTTTCCTAGGCTGGCACGCACCTTCTCCCCTCGCTGTCACCCCTCCCCCGGGGGCCCCTTCCCCCAGGCCCCCCCCTCACCCCCGTGGCGCTCCCAGTGTCACCTCCGGGTAGGCCTCCCGCTGTCATCTCTCCCTCCCCATGGGCAACCCCGCTGTCGCCCCCTTTGCTCCGCGGGCGGCCCCCCAAGGTCCCGCTGCCCTCGGTCCGCCGCACTCGCTCGCTCGGGCTCCCCTGTGGCGGACACGCCCCTTCTCCGAGGCCGGCCCCGATTGGTCGTGTGGGTCACGTGTTCCGCCCCGCCCCGGCGGTAACTTCCCGCCCGCGCTGGGGCGCCGGGTCGGCGGAGCGGCGCGCTGCGCATTTGGCGGTTCCCGAAGAGAGTCGGACGTAGTGGGGGCGCAGGGAGCCGCTTCCGAGCCTGGGGTCTGGCCCTGCTCCGCCGAGTCGGTGTTCCCACTTGTGAGGGCGCATCTCAGGTGTTTCTTAGGCTTGGCTTCAAGGACAGCGACTCCTGTCCGGAGCTGTTTGCTGGTCCAGCCACATCCTGAAAGCTGCCCTGAGAGGCATCGGGTGTGGACGGCCCCCGCCCCGGCCTGGCGCTGCTCCCCACGCCAGACCCCCCACCTTCAGGGCCGGCCTGGGTGTTCGCACCTGGAACCCAGGTGTGATTGGCGCCTGCTGTTGCGAAGAGCAGGTCCGGGGCCCCTGGGGATGGGCAGGCGGGGGGGGGGGGGCCCTGGGGATGGGCAGGGGCCTTAACAGCGGCCTCGGACCCTCCCGGGGTCATCTTCGTTGGGGAAAATCAAACAGCCCCCGGCTATCTCGTGTGCAAAGTAACCACTCTCTTTCCTCTGTTAACCCTCCCCCCTCGGTACACAGGCTGTTCTGGGGAGTCGCCCTCCAGCCCCCAGTCGTGGATTCTCTTAACAGGAAGTGGGCGGGTCCCATTACTGTGGCCTCATGCTTTCAGGGCTCCCCTGGCTGGCCTGGCTCTTCTCCCCACAGGCCCCCTCCTCACTGCCCTTGGGGTATGTGGGGACACAGGCCCTGGGTCAGGTGGGCCGGTGATGTGTGATTCCACGGGCTTCCCACTCGTGAAGCCGAGCGTGCTTGTGGGAGCCTGTTGTCCCAAGCGTCCGAGGTGTGGCGCGCCTGCCACACCACAGCGTCTTCAGCCCCATCGTTCTATGGAAAGACGCTCGCGTGTTTAGTTGCAAAAACCCAAGTGTCTATACAGCCCGAAGCTCCGGCTGAATCTCACCTCCGCTTAGCTGCAGACTTGCTCCAAACTGAGCTTACAGGTGCGCTCTGCTTGGGCTTTTAGGCTGGGGTGAGAGCCAAGGGCAGGCCCTGAACGTCAGCGGGTAATAGCCAGGAGCCAGGGAGGGCCTCCCGGCCTGGAAGACACCTGCTGTTTGGTTACCTGGTAGCCAGCTGAGTGAGCCAAGAAGTTGCAGGGGGGGAGGAGGCGACCAGGAGGGAGGCCCCTCGGAGGCCAGTGGAGAGACAGCCGGTGGGGGCTTCTGTCTTCCAGAGAGGGTGGGGGTGC
>CM053564.1:1055463-1079241 GCA_028646485.1 Cryptoprocta ferox | reverse complement strand
GGCCGCCCGGCCCCTTCCCGGGCCCCCCCCCGGGGGTGCACCCGTACCGCCCCCCCCCCGCGGGGTGCACGCGCACGGCCCCTCCCCGCGCCCCCCCGGGGTGCACACGCACGGACCCTCCCCCGCGAGTGCACGCGCGCCGCCCCTCCCCCCGCGGGGTGCACGCGCACGGTCCCTCCCCGCGCGGGGTGCACCCGTACCGCCCCTCCCCCCGCGGGGTGCATGCGCACGGCCCCTCCCCGCGCCCCCCCGGGGTGCACACGCACGGACCCTCCCCCGCGAGTGCACGCGCGCCGCCCCTCCCCCCGCGGGGGTGCACGCTCATGGCCCCTCCCCGCGGGGTGCACGCGCGCCGCCCCTCCCCCCGCGGGGTGCACGCGCACGGCCCTTTCCCCCCGGGTGCACGCGCACCGCCCCTGCACCGAGCCACACCCGCTGCGGAACCGGCTCGGGCGCCGTCTGGGTTCAGGCGGCCCGGACCCTGAGGCGCGCTCCCGGCCCGCGAGCCAACGGCCGCTGGGTACACAAACCTCTCTCCTGTCCTCCCAGGTCCACGCCATGCCCCAGCGTGAAGCACGGTGACGAGTGGGGTGAGCCCGCGAGGTGTGACAGTGGGGACGGTTGTCAGTACTGCCATTCCCGCGTGGAGCAGCAGTTCCACCCGGAGGTAGG
Source organism: Cryptoprocta ferox (assembly GCA_028646485.1). NCBI lineage: Eukaryota > Metazoa > Chordata > Mammalia > Carnivora > Eupleridae > Cryptoprocta > Cryptoprocta ferox. Next base: position 1,078,569 of record CM053564.1, on the reverse strand, counting down.
AGCCGCACGCCCAGGGCCGGGGGGGTGGGTCTCCGTCCGGGGTCTCCGGGTCCCTGGGACCACCCTCAGGTCCTGCGTTCCGCCAGGAGGACTCGCAGATCCCGGCAGCACTGCTGCGTCCGCAGCCACGGTTCAGGCCTGAGGTCAGCCAAGGGCGGGGTCCCGGCCGACCAGGCGCAAGCTCCCAGCTCTGCCCTCCGCGGTGTCACGTGGTCCTTAGCGGCTGGGGTTTCCATCGGGGGTCACGTAGATGCACTGACCTCCGTCTCCAGCTGCCCCAGAGGCTGAGGCGACACCGCGGGGCCCAGAGCCCCCACCGGAAGTCATGTTGTTACTATCCGGGGTGGCCCCAGACCAGGTCAACAGACCCTTACCAAGCAGGACACACCCCCACGCCCTGGGAGCGGTCAAGGCCAGTCCTTCCTTTGGCAGGGTGTGCACAGTTGAAGTTTGCAGAGTGGGGCTTCGATTCGGGTTAAAACAAGCAAGGGGCGTCTGGGTGGATCGGTGAGTTAAGCGAATGACTTTGGCTCAGGTCCTGATCTCACGGTTCATGGGTTCGAGCCCCGCATCGGGCTCTGTGCTGACAGCTCAGAGCCTGGAGCCGCTTCACATTCTGTGTCTCCCTCTCTCTCTGCCCCTCCCCCACTCACACTCTCTATCAAAAATAAATAAACATTAAGAGAAAACAAAACAGCAAACCAGCCCTCTTCAGGGTTGGGAGGGTGTGGGGCCCGGGGTGGGTGGGGGCAGGCCTGGAGGATGGGGTGTGCGGGCTCACTTGCAGGAGGGGGGCCTCGGGGGACCCGCAGGGACAGGGATGAAGCGGTCAGGGCGAAGAGCAGGACCCGGGGACGGGTCGGTGCCCAGGCAGGTGATGGGCCGTGCGGGCCAGTTGGGAGCAGGAGGCGCCCTGTTCTGGCCGATGGCTGCTCCTGGCGCAAAGCACGTGCCGCCCAGGGTCGGGGGCTGAGCAGCGCTGGCCGCGGCCCCCCTGGGCCGGTCGTGAGCTCTGATGGAAGCCTGGCCTCTGCCACCTGCCTGTGTCTCGGGCCCTATGATCGCCCGTCTCGAGTTAGGAATTTTGTCTTCTGCTTCCTTTGTTGACCGATTGGTTACTAACTCATTTGTTCGGTTTCTAAAACTCAGAAACTGCGCTCACTCACGCCAGAAGCGTGGTAACGAGTTCTGCCTCCGCTGTGGCTCTGGGGCCCCGAGGTCGCCGTGTCCCCACGCACCTCCAGTAGTGGGAACTCTTAGCCGCTTCCGAGACGTCTTGGGTGTGGGTCGTGTGGGTCAAGCAAGAGTCGGGACTTGGGCGCACGGGACGCTGGAGGATTTCAGCTGCAGCTTCGTCCTTTCTTTGCATCCCGTGAGCGGTTCCGCCTGGATACGTGACTTGGGGGCGCCATTGGGGCTGTCACGCCTGCTTGTGTTTCAGGCCCTGCTGGTGATGTTTGCAGGTGACACGGAGACAGGAACGTGCTGCTTTGCACCACGTGACCTCTGGGCTGTCTGCCATCTGTTTTCCGCCCGCACGCCTACTGGCGCCAGTGCCCTTGTTCACGCCCGTGCCCTTGTTCACGCTCGAGCAAGACCGAGCTCAGAGCAGTGGGAATGCCCTTCCTTTGGGTCCCCGAGCAGCGGCCGAGCCGAAGGCTGTGCCCAGTGAGGCCCTGGGCTCCTAGAAGGGGCTGCCTCTCCTCTGCCCTCCTGTTTCCTCTTTTGAGGAGAAAAATTCTGCTCTATTCAGAGATTCTGTGCTTGAAAACTCATGTGAAATGACAGCCTCCTGATGCTGTGGGCTCTGAATTTGGAGCTCCTTTGAAATTGCTCTTGTCTGTAGGCCTTAAAATTTCGGTTCAGGGACTTAGCGGGTGAGTGAAGACCCAGGGGAGAGTGTGACACTTGTGGGGGAAGGAAGGCGGGTGGCCGGGGAAGGCTTCCCGGGGGTGTGGATTTGGGGTCTGGCAGGAGCGGGGAGGGGCCTGGGGCCTGCCCCGCTTGGTGTGTTCTGGGGCCAGAACCAACTGTTGTTGGCGCCGGGAGAGTATCTTTGACTTTAGTGAGGGGAACCCGGGCTGACCGTGGAGCTCACATACGTGGTCGTGACACAGGTATTGTTGAGTGCTTGCTGTATACCGAGCACTGAATCGAGTGTGTCTTTCGGAAAATGCCAAGTGGCAAAGTTGACTGTGTGTGTGATTTCTTTTTAAGTTTATTCATTTATCTTGAGAGAGAGAATCCCATGCAGTTTCCCCGCTGTTAGTGCAGCGCCCGATGGGGGCCTGATCTCACGAACCGTGACACCCCGACCTGAGCCCAACTGACTGAGCCACCCAAGCACCGTGTGTGGTTTCAAGGACAGCCAGGCCTGCTTCGCGGAGAGGAGGGGATTCTGGGGCCACGGCGTGCGGGGCGGGGGTTGCATCCACACCCCCTTCTCAGGAAACGCGTTGTGGTTTGGACGCCACGCCCCTTCGTTTTACTCTCAGGTTTTGTTTGTCTCCCTCTCTCTCTGCTGCCCAGATCTACAAGTCTACGAAGTGCAATGACATGCGCCAGACCGGCTGCTGCCCGCGGGGCCCCTTCTGCGCCTTCGCGCACGTGGAGAGTGAGTGCGGGGCGCCCCATCGCCCCACGGCCCCGCGGCCCTGCCAGGCTGCCCGCGCTGCGAGCAGGAGGGGGGCCGGGAGCTCCCCGAGTGCCTTGCAGGGTCACGTCAGGCCGCCCCCCGCCCCGAGAGCACTCTGCCTTGTGGCCGGGCCTGCGGTTCCTGGCGACAGCCACCAGCGCCGGTCCGTCCTGTCCCTTATTTCGCCGGGGAGAACAGCCAGTCCCTGCTGCCCTTCCACATCTTTCTGTGGCGCTGTGGCCGCCCTCCCCGGCGGCGCGGGGAGAGTGTCATCCCCGGGCCTCCCTCCCTGGTCGGGGGGGCCCCCCGGACCCGAGGTCGCCCCGCACGCACCTCTGTTTCCAGCCAGCGGTCGCTCACGGCCCATCACCTCCTTCCGTTGACAGAGAGCCTCGGGACGGCCAACGGCTGGGGCTGCCCCGCGCCCGCCCGCAGCCCCGCGGCCAGCAGCGGCCAGCTTGCTCACGTGAGTGGACGGCGTCCCGTGGGGGGCGCGAGGGTGCGTGTGGTTTTGCGAGCGGCTGCGGACCCGGATGGCGCGGTCTCTGGGCGACTCGGCCGCACGGCCTGCCGGTGGGCCGGGCGCCTCCTTCTCGAAGCCTGCGAGAGCCCGGCTGAGCTCCGGCCTGGGCGGCCCAGCCGGCCCCAGGCACGTCGGTAGCACGCGAAACGGGGTCTGGGGCTGAGCGTAGGGAAGGGGCCCCGTGTCCAGGTGGGCTCCTCACAGGTGGGTGGCTGTGGGGGGGCAGGCCCCCTGGCAGCGGCCAGGGCTCTGGGTCTGGCCCTGCAGGTCTGCTTCAGGCATCGAGAGATCGGGGCTGGACCTCGCGTCTCGGAGGGCAAGGACACAGGGTGCCTGGTGCCCTGCCCTTCACCCCGGCGTCGGAGCGGGCTCCCCCCGTGTGCCCTCCCTGCCAGCTGGCGACAGGAGGGAGCTGGCTCCCGTGTGTTTATCTGCTGAGCAGGATCGGCCAGGAAGGCGGCCCCTCGGCGAGGAAACGAGCCTCGGGCATTTCCCCACCCGTCTTCCTTCCCGCTCTGTGCTTTTTCTTTTTTTAACTTGGTATTTAAGTAAATTTTTTGTTAAATTAATTTCTTTACTGAGAGAGAGAAAGAGCGAGCATGTGCATGAGCAGGGGAGGGTCAGAGAGAGAAGGAGAGGGAGAGACTCCTAAGCAGGCTCCCTGCTCTCAGCACAGAGCCGGACACCGGGCTCGAACCCACAAAAACCGTGAGGTCCGACCACAGCCGACATCTAAAGTCAGATGCTCAGTCAACTGAGCCCCCCAGGTGCCCCTGCCCCCATTTGGCACTTTTGGAAAAAAAAAAAGAAAAAGGAAAACCGGAAAGGGGAGGAAAACCTGGCTGGAACGTACTGACAAGGAGCCGGGCGGGGAGACGCCGGCTCGCGGTCTGTTCCGCGTCTCCTGCATCTCCGTCCCGTCCTGCGTTCCAGGTGGGCCAGCACGCGGTGTCCCCTCCCCTCCGGCACGCGGGCATGTGCGTGCCATCCTGACACCACGGAGCCTGGGGACCAGAAGGGTCGGCGGCCTGCTGTGCCCCTGCAGTCCCGGCTCTGAGACACTGAGGGGTCCGGTGTGACCTGTCCCCGCCCCAGTGCTGACAATTCCTGTCACGGGCCGTCTGCGAGGACCAGGCTCCCCCTGGTCACACCGGGCAATCATCCTTCCGCGAGCCCAGCGGGCGTTCTCTGGGGGACCGAGCAGAGGAGAGCTGCAGACCCCCAGGAGACAGCCAGGCCTGTGCGCGGCAGGAGGCTCCCCCTCCCCCATCTCTGTGGCTCCCAGGGGACCGTGGCAGTCGTGGGCTTAGGTGGTGGGCACGGGGCACTGGCTTGACCCCCCCCCTCCGCCGAGGGCCTGGGGTGAATGCAGCCTCCGCGGGGGTTCGTGCCTCGGAGGCAGTCAGCGCTGGTGTGGCGGGTGACCCGGCTCCTTGAACGGCGCCACCATAGTGCCCCCCGGCAGCCGCCGTCCAGTGATGCTCTTCATCGTCTTGCAGTTTAAAAGCCCAACCTGCTAAGGGCCCCGCGGTGGCTCGGTCAGTTAAGTGTCTGACTCTTGATCCGATCTCAGTTCTTGAACTCAGAGTCTTGAGTTCAAGCCCGGGGGCTCATGCCCAGCACGGAGCCTACTTGAAAAAGGGGGATGGAACCTGCCAGGACATGACGGGTGGCAGCAGCCAGGCTGCGGCGTGTCCCCTATGGGTGGAGACGGGAGCCGTAGGGAGGTGGCGGTCACACCGCCTCATGAACGTGCTCGAAGCCCCTGAATCCTTCGCTTGGAAGAGGTTACATTTGTAGGCATTTCATCGCAGTTAGAAGTAGGAACCAAGCAAGCAAGTGCTCTCGGACTTTGGGGCCCTTGGCGTGGCCGGTCCTGGTGGCCGCGCCGTCAGCCCAGCGCTGGGTCTTTGCCCCGAGGTGTGCGGCTCCTCTGTGTGTCGGGTGACCTTGACCTTGGTTGTGCTCCCTGAGGCCTCCTGCTGCAGCGGCCCCCGAGGGAGGGCCGGTCGGGGGGCGACCCCGGGGCACCGGGTCTGGACGAGGTGATGGCTCCGGCGTGGACGCCGCGTGGGGAGGGCCCCTCCTTCACCGCGGGCCCGCCTCTCCCCCGACCCCCAGGGTCTTCATTTTCAAGGATCGACTGCAAACCCCGCATCTTGACGTGTGCATAGCATGCGTCCCCCGTCACGTTCTTCTCGGTGTGAACGGTCTGTAAACCGTGTTAAACGTGAGAACCGCGGGCCTCCGACACGTCCTTACAGACCTACTCGGGCCCCGCACCGGTCTCGGTGTGTCTGGGGCACGCACTGGGGGTGCAGTCCCCGGCTCAGGGACTCTCTCCGGGGTTGGGGGAAGGGGAGCAGCGTCTCCACAGCACGCTTTGGTGCCTGAGTGTGTGCCGTGCGCCTCGACACGATCGTGCTGTGAGAACTCTGACAGTTCTGTGTGTGCGTGTGTGCCGCTCTCTGACCCCAGTTCCTGACACACAGCTCCTGAGACCCTGGTAATTTCCCGGGGGATAAAAACATCTTGTGTTTAGGGGTGCCTGGGGAGCTCAGGTCACGATCTCACTATTTGTGGGTTCAAGCCCTGCCTCGGGCTCTGTGCCGACATCGTGAGCCTGCTTGGGATTCTCTCTCCCTCTGCCCTTCCCTGCTTGCCTGATCTCTCTCTCAGCATAAATAAACTCCAAGGGAAACAAAAAGATGAAAAAACGAAACTTCTTTTGTTCTGTGGGGGTGACTCTGGGTGGGCTCCCCGTAGCTTCTGGATGGGGGCTGGTCGGTGGGAAGGCCGAGCCACGCGGTCAGAAGCTTGGAACTTTCTGCAGCACCCCACGTGACCCAGGGGCGGGAAGGGCTGTGGATGGAATTAACTGGACGAGCTCCGGGAAGGCCCCCGAGTGCGGGGCTGGGAGAGCGTCCAGGTTGGTGACATCTCCGTGCCGACGGGCGGAGGCCCCCAGCTGCACCGAGTCAGGACTCCTGTGCTCAGGACCCCCCCCCCCGACCTCACCCGCTGTGTCGTTGTCTGTCTGTCTGTAGTCTTGGCCGTAGCATTTATTATATAATAAATCAGTAAATGTAAGTAAGTGCTTCCCTGAGCCCCGTGAGCGGTTCTCGAAAATGGCCAAACCCGAGGAGACGGTGGTGGGAATCCTGACTCGGGGCCGGTCAGTCAGAAGCATAGGTGACGGTAAGGGGGAGGGGTGGGGGGTGCTGACCTCAGGCAGAGGGTGTGACCCAGCCCCCAGCAGCAGGGAGCCCGGGGCAGAGGTGGCGGGAGAGGGGCCTGGAGGAAGGGGCGAGATCTGCGCAGGGAGCCCTGGGTTGCAAAGGCAAACGGAACGGTTTCAGGATAATCGTGCTTCACAGCATCGCTTGGCCTGGAAGGACACTGAGGTCCGTGGTCGGTGACTTGGGACGCCCTCGCCCCACTCTGCAGGTGGGGTCACTTTGGACGAGAGGTGCAGGGATGCCGAAATACCAGAGTGACCTCTGGGTTCAGCCCGAGGCCAATACTGTGTAGAAGGAAGGGGCCCCGGTCAGGGCCTGCGGAGACCCCTTTTCTTCCTCTGCCCCTGGCGATCAAACCAAACAATACAGGAAGAAGGGCCGGCAGGGCCTGAACTACCACTGCAGGTTCACTTACGTAAAATTAGTCACAAAAAATCAGAATCTGATTTTGTCCCTCGATCTGAAGGACCTCTGGGTGTGCGGCTCTCGTGTTTACGTTCGGCGTGGGGGAGCACCGGTCCTGAGCTCCGGAAGCAAAGCTGTCACTGGGCCGTTTTCCTGGCAGGTGGCTCGGCAGTCAAGATTTCTGTATGTGTCAGAAAGGGACAAAGATTTCCCTCTACCCTTTCACGTTCGGTTCGGGGCCGCTGCAAATTAAACTGATAAAAGATAAAGAGGACAGAAGGCTTATTGCTTGTCTGGACAGAAGGTTTCACGGAGAGGAAGTAAAGAGCCCTCTGGGCTAAGCGGTTAGACCTGGCGGCTTACCTACCCTTTGCCAGAGAGCACCAGACCCCGGAGGAGGGGCCAGAACACAGGAGTCTGCTCCCAGGGAGGTGAATTGAGGGCCGGTAAACGCAGGGGGGAAGGGACGGCGGGTCAGGGTCACGTGGACACAGCCCGGAGTGTCTGGTGGCTGAGGGTCGCCCTCTCCCTGGGGTGGGAGAGGCAGGGCTCCTTCACAAAGGCGAGCTGACACCCCACCTTCCGCGGTGGGATAATCCTTTGCTTCAGGATGGGTCTTCCCAAGACCCGCCCGGGTCTCGCGACCTCTGGGCGCAGGGGGCGCAGAGCTCACGCCCTCCTTCACGTGGGCCGGCCCCCTCGGGTCAGCCTGCAGGTGTGACAGACGGACTCGGGAGAGCGGACGGAGGGCAGCGGCTTGAACGCCTTTTCTGTTTCCTGAGATCTCGGCGCTCGGCGTTTTCTCCCTCGGCCGTGGAACGTCGGGGCACGTCGTGAGTCGTGCTGCTGTCCGCCGACGCCGGTGCTTTTCTGTTCCAGGTGAAGCGGAGAGAGGCCCCTGCCGAGGGCAGCCGCAAGGCCGCTGAGCAGGACAGCAAGCAGGTACCGCCCGCTGGGACTGCACACGCCCCTCCTGACCCAGAGCCCTGCGCGCGGCGTCCGTTCCTCTTAAACCTGCCGTTGCCCGTGTCTTCTGTCAGCGTTCAGAGCGTGTCCGTGTCGTCCTTTGGACACAACAAAAGCCAAACCTCCCGACGTTTCCCCCCCGGGGAGTGAGGGGCGCCCCTCGCAGCCGTCCGTGGTGGTCCGTGCGTGTCCCGGGGCAGCGCCAGCCGCTCACCGTCCGGAGCCGGGTCCTCCTGTCGGGGCCAGCGGGAGGCGCCTCTGTCCTCGGCCCGTACGCGGCCGGGGACTCCGTCTCCCCCTCGCCGCCGTCCCCCGGGTCCGGGCCTGTGTCCGTTTCCCCCTTTTCATGAGGACGCTGCTCACTGACTAGACGGCTTCGTCCGAACTTGATCTCCCTGGTGAAGACCCCGTCTCCAGGTCAGGCCACCCTCCGGGGTTCTGGGAGTCAGGACCCCGCGGAAACGAGGGGACACAGCACAGCCCACGACCGCGTCCAGGCTGCCCCTGGGCTGGGGTCTCGCAGCTGCACTAGAGACTCCCCGCTCCCGCGTCACGGCCGGGGGCCACGTGCGCGTCTGAGATAGTCACGGGCTGGAGCTCTGGGTGTCCTCCGCGTCCTCCGCGTGTCCCCTCCCGGAGGCGGCCGTGGCCTCTGTTCCATGACGCAGCTCCCCAAGGCTAGTCAGGCCTGCTCGTCCGTCCCCCTGCCCTGTAAGACGGGGGCCTGAGCCTCTGGGAAGCCCGGGCGGCGCAGGCCAGCAGCGGGAGGCCCCCTCCCGGGCCGAGCACATCGGCGCTTGTCGCTGGTCCCTGTCGTCTTCGATCCCCTTCCCACACGGGCGGCGCGCCCGGGCCCCCTCTGCCTGGTTTGCTTGGCGCCCACCTGAGGCCACCCCCCCCCCACCGGCTCTCCACAGTGACCCGACGTTCTCTGGTCTTAGCAGCCTGAGGCCCGCGGGGGGGAGTTGAGGGTAAACTGCAACTTAGTTATTTTGCCATGTTTTAAAGAGTTTGAAGCGGTAAGATGTTCATTCCGAATCTGAAGCAGGAAACGTTAGCAGACGTAGCCAGTGCAGGGGAGGGGGGCACACACGTCCTCGCGTGCTGGCAGCGGGGAGGAGCCCGCCCAGCTCCTCTGCAGGGCCCCTCCCGCCTGCCCCAGAGACGCCCTCCGCCCCACCCCGAAGCCAGGCTCCGGGACGGTGAGGGCCCGGCGGGAGAGGCTCCCAGCGTTTCCCTGCGACCGTCCGTTTGAAAGGCCACGGGGCTGGAGGCCGGCCCTCTGGGGACCCCTCCCTGGCCTGTGGGCCCCAGTCTGCTCCAGCCAGGGGACGCCCTGGCTCCTCCACCCCTGAGGGTGTCACTCTCCGTGTTCACGATGAAGTGTCCCCTGACATCTTTGAGGGACGTGGTCCCCTGCACTGACTTTCTGGGTGGGTGAAATCACAGTGGGCGCCTCCGGCCCCCGGCTCAGTGTTGGGGGTTAGCTGTGACGTGTCTTGCTGCTGCCGCCCTTCCCGAGGGGCCGGTGGGGCAGCCGGACGCACACCTTCCCCGTGGTGCAGAGATGGCCCGCCGCTGGGCCTGAGCCCCCGGCGTGCTGGGGACCTCGCCGTCCAGCCTGATGCAGGCTGAGCCTCCTACGCGCAGTGACGGCCTGTCGCAGGGTCTGTCACCGAGGGCCCCTCGTGAGCAAAGCCAGCCGGCTGGGAAGCGGGAAACACTCAGAGGAACGTTCCTGTGCTGCATTTCTCTGTCTCTCTGTCACAAAACCTATGTTCTGTGTGTGTGTGTGTGTAAAATCTCACTTAAGCCAACAAACCAGTAACACCCTCCCCCCCTTGTGATTGTGTAGATCCCCCCCCCCCCAAGTGAACTTCTCCTGCCTCGTTTTGAAGCAAAACCCAGAGGCGGCCCATTTCCCTTGACGCGGCTCCCAGGCCCTGAGCTGCGCGACATCGGGGGTGCCTCGGACGCCGCTGTGGGGTGTCGAGCCCCGGCCCCGTCCTGCCGGGCTGGTACAGTGCGTTCTCCCTGGTGCGCAGTGCCGCCCGCGTTGCTGGCCGTTTCGCCAAGACCCGGCTGACTTCTGGTCTGTTCTGTAGCGAATGAGATACCGTGTGGTGCCCAGGATTTTAGCCGAGTGCTGCGCCGAGAAGGGTAAACACCTGAGATCATAGAGCTGTTTTTTCCGTTCTTGGAGGCCGTGTTGGCTATTTGTTTTTTTTTTTTTTTTAATAGACTCTTTTCTAATGTCTGTTTGAGAGAGAGAGACAGGAAAAGAGGAAGAGAGAATCCCAGGCAGGCTCCGGGGCCTCAGCTCGGGGACCCTGACATGGGGCTCGATCCCACAAACTGAGATCATGACCTGAACTGAAACCAAGAGTTGGACGTTTAACCCAATGAGCCGCCCCGGGGCTCAGTGCTTAGGGCTTTTGGTGGGTTGTTCCTGTCGACCAGCTGTCGGACACCATTTCTGCAGAAAAGCTCACTGGATCCGACCCTTTCTAGACGCGTGTGTCCATCGGGGGGATACTCGCCGACAGTGACTCCACCCGTCCTGCTTAGCCCAGTTCCGCACTGAGAGTCGAGCTTCTTTATATTTTGCTTTGGGATAGAAGTCGGACAACCGGCCCGTCCGTGACTCTGTGCTGCTGGTCTCCCCCGCGTCCCCCGTCACCGCGCCGTCACGGGGCTGTCGTGTGTGTGCACGGCCGCTCACCTCGTGTGTCTTTGCACAGAACCGCCTGGCCGTGTCTGCGGTGGCCCGTCCGCTCACCCCCAGCCTGGGTTCCAGCGTGGCGTCCAGCGCCGGCTCCGGCAGCTCCTCCCCGGCCGCCCTGCCCTCGGCCCCCCGCGCCCACCCGCCCGAGCCCGACCCAGGTAGGTCTGAAACTTGCGTCTCGTCTCCCCGACTTCTCTCAGCACCTAATGTTGTGTCTTGTCAGGAATAATCTAGCTCAGGACACGCTGCAGATGCGTTTTGGTCATCTGCCACTTTGCTGTGCTGCCCGTGATCTGGAACCCTGCCCCCTGCCTGAGAGCCGAAGGCTGCCGAGGGGACCGGGAGCCCTTGGGCCAAGACAGCGGCCCCCGGGGGGTTAAGACCAGGGTGGGAGGGGCATGGGGATGCCGCCGGCCGGCCGAGGGCAGCAGCCGGGCTGAGGGGCCCTTAGCCCCTGGGAGTCCTAGAGGGTTTGGGGACCGATGGCCCACGTGACTGGAGGCAGGCTGGGGGGAGGGGCTGTCCCGAGAGCAGGGAAGAGGGGCGGGTGTGGAGCCGGGGGGAGACCCGGCCATGCCGTGCAGGCCACCAGCCTCTCAGGCCACGTCTGGCCGCGTCGTCGAGCTGACCCGAGCCCACATTTCTGTCCCCGCAAAGGGAAAGTCGGCAAGCAAGGGCTCTCTGTTTGTGGCGCCTTCCATGTCCTCTGTGCCAGGGTTGGCTGGGCAGGCGTGGCCACAGGGAGGCCTGTCACCTCCTTCCTGGTGCAGGGTGGACGCCGGCTCTGCCTGTGTTTTTGCCTCAGGGCACCACGCTGATGCCAGAGCTGGCCACGTGGCCAGGCCCAGAGAGAAGTGTCCGTAGCTGACAGCCAACGATTGTGCACACGTTGTTTCCCATCCCCCAACACCTGTGGACGCCAGTCAAGCCACCAGCCGTGGGGCCGTGGCTGAGACACAGGTTGGGGACGATGCCAGCCGAGGCGAGGGAGGACAGGGTATCCTCTCAGCGGCCATTTAGACAGCAAATTGTGGACCTGGAAGGGTCATCAGAGCACCTGGTGTCCCTTGTGCGGACGTGAAGGACGCCAGGCAGGCGTGCGTGACCTTGCTGCTCGTGTCTCGGCCACCTCCTGGGCAGTGCGGGCGTGTGGTGCCCAAGGCCCCCACCCCTGTGCTCGTTCTGAGTAGATGCTGCAAAGAGCCGCTGCTCTGGGACCCTGGGGCCTGGCGTGGCCGGGCATGTCTTCCCGCACAGCCGGGCCTTCCCGCATGGGCTCTGCCCGCGGAGCTGTTCTGTCTGCCAGAGAACACTCTAGGGTCCAGCTTGCCCAGCCCTCGGGGGAGACGGCGTCCTTGACGAAGCCACCCCCTCCCCCTGCTGGTGTTTCTGAGCCCTGACCTTGTTTCCTTGCCCTGCACGATCTCGTGTCCCCTCCCCCCCCGACCCCAGCTCCCCTGCTCTGGTCTTTTTTGTGGAAATCCTGTCCACACACCGTAAACCGACTCTCGCCCGGGCTCTGCCGTAGACTAAGGGAGTTTGTTCAAGTCCTTACATACTTCGTAGGGCACATCCGTGCGGGTTCTCTTTCAAGCAAAACCAGACGCGGGGGCATTATTTTACGCTGACCTGGAATTGGGGTGGAGCGAGGTGTCCTTGCTGAACCCCAGAGGCCTTTGGTGCAGCGTCCTGGGCTTACGTGCACTTGACTCGGCCGACGGGCTTGAGAAGGCAGCCGTCAGACTCACCAGCGCCTGCAGAGGCCAGAGCTGCGGGGTGAGGTCGTGCTGCCCCGTGTGAACTCGGGACTGGAACACAGCAGGAGGGCAGCCGGGACCAGCCTGGCCGGTGAGCAGCTTCTCTGCCCACGTGCGGGAGCGGAGCAGGTACATCTGCACTGCGGGCCTCCAATCGGCTTCTCCAGAGCGCCTCAGACCGGGGCGCCTGGCTAGCTCGCACCTCGAGGGGGGCCCGGCGGCGCGTGGGGCGCCTGCGCACAGCAGTCCTTGGTCACCCCTTGGAAATGAGCTGGAAAGTCACCGGTATAAATGGCACGTTTCATTTTGTTCCGTGTTTTATGTGTAAAAAACGCAGTTTTCTTTTTTAAAAAGGCTTATTTCCCCCAGTTTAAAGGTAGTAAAACGTGAGCATCGCAGGAAAGTCATTAGGAACATGGAGCCTCCCCCGATCAGGCAAGGGCGTCCTCGGCTCTGCTCCCCCGAGTGGACGTGCCTCCGGGGTTGTGTGGTGGCCCAGGGGGGGGAGTCAGCGTGCTGGCAGCGGTCCAGCCTTCGGGGGTCCTCAGCCTGGTTCCACGGGTCACCGTTTTGCAGTTCATTCTTTCATTGACATAAATGTTTCCTGACCCAGGTGCCCAGAGGTGAAGGGATCGATTCCTCTTCAGGGTCCACACGGTCTGTTCAGGTAGAACGTCGCTGCTGCTGGTAAACCATGCGCTTCTGCCGCAGCAAGTCATGTCCCGGTAACGGTAACGGGGCCCTGGTCAGGGGAGCAAACGGGCTCCTCGGAGCTGCCCTCTGGCCCCCGGAGGGCCGTTCTGGGCTGTCGTTCTGCCGGCGAGGACCCCAGGGCTCGGGGGCGCCTGCTCCGGAGTCTGCCCTACCGGCTACTGAGAGGCTAGAGGGTGTAGACCGGGTCCTTGTCTGCTCGTAGTCCGGTTCGGGCTGTGTCGTCACTAGTGCACTGCCTACAAAGAACGAGTAAATTCTAAAATAAATAGGTCTGTTTCGGGACTGTGTTGAGTGGGGTTAGTGGAGTCACCTCGGGGCCATTGAGAGTCCGTTTCCTTTGCCTTCCCGTCCTGTGAGCAGGCTGCCAGCGAACACCGGCCCCTGCGGCGCTGGTGGCCCGGAGTGGCCGCGGGGCTGGGGGCGGCTGACTCCCCGCGACCCCCGAGGGCAGAGGTCCGCTCCCTCGTGTGCGTTTTCACCTGAGCGGCTCCGCCTCGGGCCGAGAGCCTTCCTCACCTGAACAGTAGCGGCCCTGCCCGGCGAGGCCCCCGCGAGCACCTGGACCCGGGCTGTGGGGGGCTCGGCGCCGGGAGGGGCCGGTGCGGGCGCGGGGGCCGGCCGGGGGCCCCACGGGGGGCTCCGCGCACTCCGCGCGCGCCCGCCGCGCGCACCCGCCGGCTGGGGCGCGCCCGGACAGGTGCGACGGGGGCGGGGCCGGCGGCGTGGGCGGGTTGGCCGGAGGGTTACGTCACCCGGGGCCGCCCGATGTGGGCGGGGCAAGGCTTACGTCACCGGGGCGGGGCGGCCCCGAGGGTTACGTCACCCGGGGGCGGGGCGGGCGGGCAGCGGGGCTGCGTTTGAATCGGCGGCGGCGGCGCGGTAGACGGTGAGTCAGCATCGTCAGCCCCGCGCCGTCAGGGTGCGGGTCGTCGTTACGCGGACCCGGCTGTGCACCCCCGGCGAGGTGAGAGCCACCCCCCTCGACGCGCCTCCCCGCGAGGCGCGCAAACCGCCCCGCCCCAGGTGCGCCGCAGCCCCGTGTGCCGCCCCCCCCCCGGTGGGGTGCGTCCCGCACCCCCCTGCCCCCTCGCGCTCCCCGGTGCGGCTCCTCCCCAGGGGCGCCACCCCGCCCCTCCCCCTCCCCCGGTGCACCCCCTCCTCTCCAGGTGCTCCTCGGCCCCGCCCCGGGCCGGGTGTGACAGCCGGGGTCCGCACCCGCTTGCTTGGAGCCTGTGCGAGGAGGTGAAGGCGAACGTACCGTTTCCGGGCGCCCGCTCCGCAGAGGCGCCCCTGGTTCCCTGCGTGGGCGCGCGCCGCGGGGCTCTCCGGGGGGCCCCGCATGACCCAGCCGAGGTGGACGGGGCTCCTGCCTTGTCCTGCCGCGAACCGTCGGCTGCACTGTCGGAAACTGAGGCCGGTGGGTGAGTGCGTTTGCCAGGTGCCTCACGCTGCGGCCAGGGCAGGCCGGCGGGCGGGGTGGGGCGTCGGCCGCGGTGGGCGCGCTTGCTCGGAGCAGGCCCGGCGCGGGGCTTCTCTGTCGCGCCCTGGGTGCCTTGTCCCTGCGCGTCCCTTGACCCCGGAGGACCGCGTCGCCTCTTGAATGTGCTGTGTCACGTTAGGACCCGGGTTTTGCCAGGGCCGTTACTCAGCAGCCCTCCCGTAATTTCTCATTAACATCTGGGCGGTTCCTGGGAGTCGGGCAAGGCGGGTTTGGGGTCAGATGGCAGAGCTTACGTAATTCGCTTCAGCTGGATCTTGAGTGTTAAAGTCTTCTTAAAAGTCACTTCTTGCTTGAAGAGAATATCCCAGAAGACTCGGGTCTGATTCAGAGAGCCGGGAGGTGGACTAGGTCCGGGGCCACCGGCGAGACCGAGCGGCCAGGGGCCCCGGGTGCGGGCTGTGCTCTCCTGTGAGGGCGGCCGCTCCGTGGCCCCCTCTGACCCTCAGCTTCTCCGTGCTGAGTCACGGGGTGGGGGTGGGGGAGCACGATAAGGTGAATCTTTTCAAGGGGAGGAAAGGCTCCTGCTTCAGCCAGTTTTCCTCCTCTGTTCATTGCTGCTTCTGTTGTCCGGAAAGTGGTTCTGGAACTTTGTTGGCGTTAAAGCACTTCGCCCCTAAGCCGGTCCCGTGACCCCAGGTGCCGAAAGCTAAATTCGGCGTTCTCAGGCCTGGCTGACCTGCAAGTCGGGGACGGAGGCCGAGGGAGCGCACCCGGCCAGCGCCTCCACTGTCCCGGCCACGGCAGGTGGGGGCAGAGCAGATGGTGTGCTGGGGGAGGGCAGCGCGCTCTGCACCTGGCGCTGGTGCTGCATGGAGCGGGGAAGAGTCCCGCGAGTCCTGGGGGCCGAGCATGGGAGGCTGAAGGGCAGAGGCGGAGCTGGGGGTGGGGGGCCTGGCCCCAGGTGTCCACCAGCGCGCCAGGGGTGTGTTCTTCCTGGGCAGTAGGGATCTGGACGAGCCAGGCTGGCCTCCTAGAAGGGTCAGTCCGGGGACGGTGCAGGTGGGGAGGAGGCCAGCCTGCAGAGACGGGCCCTCGCTGGTGAGGGTTGGGGGAGATGGAGGGGCCGAGGGCTCCCGCCAGGCTTCTGCTCAGTGTGTGGGCCCCGGCGCATCCGCTGGAGGGAGGCACTCGTGTCCCCAGAGTTTGAGAAGCTGCTGGTGCCACTTCTCCCCGGTAGGAGGCGGTGAGGCGTCCTTGCTGGGACACGCCGGCCTCTGAGGGTTAGCGCAGCCCATGCCAGGCGTGTGTGGATGTGGAGCAGACACGGGACGGGCCACCAGGCTCCCCGGGAAGGGTGGGAGGGCGGACAGGTGGGCCCTGGTGGAGCATGAGGGACCGGGGCTGGGGGACGGGTGCCAGCTGGAGGGCACGGCTTGGCAGTGGTTTGGGAACAGAAACAGGAGGTCAGCGAGGGGTGGGCTCGGGAGCAGGCGGACCCTTCGGGCAGTTCACAGCGAGAGGAGACGGGTCTGTCCAGGGCCGGGGGGGGGGGTCCCCAGGAGTTCTGGGCCCTGGGCCTGCGGAAGGTACCTATTGGAGCTCCAGAGTACCTGCAGCGGCTGGGCGGGGGGGGGGGGGGGGCCGCGCTGGGCTCCCTGGCTCTCCCCCCTTCGCCTCCTTGCTCTTCGGAGTGATGGGATTTGGGGGTGCCGGCGCATGGGGGCATCCGGACCAGCTGCCGCCCTGTGCGCTCACCTTTCTGGAGGAGACCCTCGAGCGCCCCTAACACCTGTGTTGGAAGAGTGTTTCCCGTGGAGTGGGCAGGCCCGAGGCGGGCCGGGGTTCGTGGCCTCAGAGGGTGCCGCGCTCCGTGCTCGTGGCCGTGGAATGGGCGCAGCAGTGGGGATGAGATGGACCTGGCCAGGCGGCGCAGCACGCTCGTGCCGACACTGGGTCCCCACATGTCCCCTTCACACGCCACGGAGGCCGGAGAGCTCTGGAGACTTGGGTGGCATTTAGCCTCCTCCAGGTGGCCGCTCAGCACCAGTCGGGTGAGGGGCTGTCCCTGTGGTCGGCTCAGTGGGCCTCTCAGGCCGGGTGGTGCCCAGCAGCCCTAGCGACAGGGATGGGACGGTGCAGCTGGGGTTGCCCACTGCCCCGCACGCGTCCCACAGCCGGCCCGTGAACCTGCGTGCGCCTCGGAAGTCACGTGTCTCTCCCCCGCCCCCCCTTCCCCTGGTAGTTACAGTAAATGCCTCTCGTTTTAAAGGTAGTAGGTGTCCTGCAGTGACTGGCAGGTTTAGCCTTGACTTCCGGATTGTAACTCGGTTGTTTGAAACAGGCCTGGCCGGCCTGCCGCTTCCTGGCATGTCTCTGGCTCGGCTGCTTCTGGGACGTGGCCAGGAGACGGGGCCCAGCCCAAGTTCACGGGGCTTTGACCCTTTGCACTAGGGGTCTGGGGGCAGGGCAGAGGCAGAAGGCTCCAGAGCCTGGCTCACAGATCCAGAGCAGGCAGGCTGGCCCAGGGGCCAGGGGGGCAGGGCTCAGCCACACAGGAAAGGCCCGCCTGCTTCTGGGATGGATACTGGATGCAGGCGAGCTTGTGCCTTTCGCGCTGCTGGGTCGTCTGTGGCCCCTGCGCGGCGCCGGGGGGGGGGGGGGACGGCGGCGGCTCAGGCCCAGCGCGTGTCCCGGGAGTGGGGATTAGCAGAGGCCTTCCCAGTCCTCGCTGGATGGCGTGCTTGGCCAGGTCCTGTGGCCGATCGGCTGCCGGAACTCAGAAGCTTTGGGGGCTGGTGGGCCTGACCTCAGCAGCTGGGAGGCAAGCAGCGTCAGGTGGGGACCCTGCTTGCAGGAGAGGGTTTACGAGGAAATCTTTGGGAGTGGGGGCCCCAGGGGGCCCCACGTTGTTGCGTTCCTCTGCTATCAGACGGGCCCCGGGCCCCAGAAAGTGTGCCGGTGCCGTGGGCCCCCCTCCGCTGGGACTCCAGTGTCATCCCGTGGTTACGCGTGTGTCATTCCCCAGGTTCCGCTCTGGATCTCCATCCTGGTGACGTCAGCCTCGCGCCCCTAGATACAGAGCCGGAGGAGCATGACCTGGGTGACCTGGGACCGGCAGGTGGGAGCGCTGACGCCCTGCTCTGTTCAGGGCCATGCTGGGGTGGCCGGGCTCTTCTCTGGGGAGCCCTTTGGAGGTTCTTGGAGGGGGCCCCCGCACGCCGACGCGCGGTCAGCTCCCACGGTCTCTGCAGCCCCCGCCTGGGCACACATACCCTGGAACCCCTCTCTCCAAATGTCTGCTCATCTGCTGCGAAAATAAACCGTGCCTGGGGGGCCCCGAAAGTCCCGGACCAGCATGCCAGTGGGTGGGTCGCCCCCCAGCTTGGAGGCCTGGTGCCGTGTGTGGTGGTCAGCGCCTCCCCCTAATCCAGCCCCTCCAATCCGCGCAGGTCCGCGGTCGCCGGGGGGCTCGGCCCCCGTCAGCATCCCGGGCCGCCTGCCCCGCTCCCCTTCCCTGCTGTCGTCGTCCTCACTCTCCACCTCCCCGCTCAGCTCGCTCTCCCAGTCGCTGTCGGGGCCGCTCGTCTCTTCGGCCATGACGCCCCCCCAGCAGCCGCCGGCCCTCAGATCGGAGCCCGGCGCGCTGGGCCCCTCGGCGGCGTCCTACGGCTCCTTAGGTGAGCTGGGCGCTGGCGGGGACGGCGGGGTGCACTCGTCCCGGGGGGGGGGGCGGGTCTCGTGCAGTCTGCGGGTTTGCTGGCGGTGCCTCGGGGCACGGCGCCCTGGCCTGTGTGGCCATATCATTTTAATTTTTAACATCACGAACACATATTAGTGGGTGTCACCCCAAGCTCCCTGGGGTCCTCAAGACGTGGAGGCGGAATGGGTCCCTGGGACCAGAGTTGGATGCCGCTGCGGCGACACTGCCCAGTTCCCTCCCTCCTCCGTTTCAAACCCCACAAGCAGCCGGAACGGGGCGCGGTGGCCCCCGAAGGCTGCCGGGGAGGGGCTCCCGCAGGTGACCTCTCCGTCCGCTCCGCACTCAGGCTTGAACGGCGTCCCCGGGAGCATCTGGGACTTTGTTTCCGGCAGCTTCTCTCCCAGCGCGTCCCCCATCCTGAACACCGGCCCTGCCCCCGCCTCAAGTGCCAGCCCGAATGGTGCGGAGCTGGCCCGGGTCAGGCGGCAGCTGGATGAGGCCAAGAGGAAGATCAGGCAGTGGGAGGAGTCCTGGCAGCAGGTGAAGCAGGTGAGGCGGGGAGGGGAGAGGGGCAGGCACCCGGGGGGCTCCCCCGAACCCGCCACTGCAGCGCAGCCCCCTGCGTTTCAGGCGTGTGACGCGTGGCAGCGGGAGGCCAAGGAGGCCAAGGAGCGGGCGCTGGCGGCCGACAGCGCGCGGCAGCAGGCGCTGCAGAAGAAGGAGGAGGTGGAGGCCCGCTTCCGGAGGCTGCAGGAGGAGCTGGAGGGCCGGGGCCCCGCGCTCCCGGGGCTGCAGCGCTGCGCCGACCTGGGCGCTGTCCCGCTCCCCAAGCTGCACTCGCTGCAGAGCCGGCTGCGCCTGGATCTGGAGGCCGTGGACGGGGTGAGTGCCCTTCCGCCCGCCCTGGGCCCTGCTGCTGGCTCTGCCCTCCAGCCCTGCCCTGGGGGCCGGGGTCGCCCTCCAGAGTCACTGCCACGCCTTTGCATGCTTCCACGCTGGTCCTTTCTGCCCTCAGCTGCAAATCCCTTCCGCGCTGGGGCCTTCTGTTAAAACCTGGAGCATCTGGAGGCTTTCAGAGCCCCCCACTCCACCCCTCCCCCCCCGTCAGCTCTGGCTGCTGTCTTGGCCACGAGGCGTAGGTGCGGGCCTCCATCCGGGTGCAGCCCGTCGAGGCAGCCACCTGCCTGGCCACCCCTTCCCACGCTGGCGAGGTAGCTCGCCCCCTGGGCCTGGCGGTGCAGCTTTTGTTCCGGGGCGCCCCTGGGGCCTGTTGTGAGGAGGGCCGCCCCGACCGCGCCGCCTGTGTCTTGTCCCGCAGGTGATCTTCCAGCTTCGAGCCAAGCAGTGCGCCGTGTGCCGGGAGCGGGCCCGCGGCGGCGTCCTGCAGCCCTGCGCCCCGGGCGCGCCCCCCTGCGCCTGCTGCGAGGGCCAGCCGCTCCCGTGGTGACCGCCGCGCCCCCACCAGCCCCTCGGGCGCCCCAGGGCTCCGGGACGATGCGGGGCTTGCAGGCCTGACGCACCTGGACCCCGACCAGCACTTTGTGAACCGGGGGATTGAGACGTTCTAAGTCGCTATAAGCTGCTTTCTAGGTTCGTGGGTTTTTCCTACGCGGTGACACGAAGCTCTCCGCGTGCTGTGAGCTGCGGACGCTTCCTGTCCGCTTGCTGCCCGTTCTCGGTACGGCACAGACCTTCGATCCCCGTTCTGACATCAGTACTTCTGAAATGAGCGTTTATCTAGTAGTGAGAAACGCCGAGGACTTTTTAATAGTTTCCAAATTAAGTGCAACCATAGTATTTATAGCAGTGAGACTGAAAGACACCCATTTACGATTTTAATTTTGTGCAAGGGACGCTCTCAGTTGCGTGCATGCGCACAAGGACTGGAGTTTCATATTCCCGGACCGTGAGACAGCGCTGCGCCCGATCGCCGTGGCCACTTTTCTAAGTGCCTGAGCCTCGCAGGAGGAGCAGAGGAGGCCCTTTCCTGGTCCGTTTGCTCCTCTAGCGAGCAGCACGCCGGAGGGCCCCGTGGTGGAGGCTTCCACGGTAAGCTTACAAGGCTGTGCCTCAGCACCCGGAGCCTCCGGGGCCTGCTGGAGGGCGGCCCGAGGCCGGAGACTCGCTCGTGCCCCTCCCTGCCACCAGACGGCCGGCGGCCGGGCCCCCTGCGTGCCAGGGAGAGGCTCACAGGCTGCGTGAGGTATTACCAGGGTCACTCGGGGGAACCCCAGGGTCGCAGGGAGACCCTGGCCACCCGGCTGTGGCAGGAACACTCCTGAGAACAGGTCTGGTTTGGGTGAAGACTGGAATCTTCTCTGGTCTGCACTGGGTCATTTTTCCTAGAAATCTGGGGAGACGCAGACTTTGCCCTCCCCAAGGCCATCTGGATGGCAGTGTCTTTCCCGAATCTGCCGCTGGGGCGGGAGCGGTCACGGCCCATCTGTGGCTTTGCCAAAGACTTTTAATAGCATTTTTTAAAGTGCAAAATGGCTCGGTAAAAAGTATCTATCAGTGACCAAATATTTACTCTATAGTAAGAGGTTTAAAACGTTTTTTAGTGTAAGACAAAGTGCTAGTTCCGTCCCGTAAAGGCGGGCCGCCGGCGAGTCCACTACGAAAGGTGACCATTGACTTGGTTTTAGTGAATCTACTTTAACGACAGTGATAATGATTTATTAGCTTAGAAATGACGTATATTTTGTGCTACTGTCATGACCGTTTAAAATTATTTTTATTACTATTTATGCACTTGTTTCACATTTCAGACCTTTGGTCTTTTATGGGGAACAACAACGTGTCTGTCGTGGGTGGGTGGTAGAGTGGGAACGGCACACCCTCCCGCCGGCGGGGACACAGGAGCCGCGGCGGGGGGGGGGGGGACCTGGCTGTCCCTTGTGTGGGCGATGGGGGCGCGGTCGAGCCTCCCGCTGCTTGTGGACCTGGGGTCTGGCCCAGTGTGGACACTTGACGTGGATTAATTTATGGAAGCCTCAATCTATGTCTGTTCGGAGTATTTAGACGAGATCGTTACTGGAATGAATTTTCTTAACCCAGAAGGTAGTATTTATAACGCATAGTCATTTACTTATAGTGAACTGTTCAAAGTTAACACTTGTTTAAATTTTTTTACACTATACCATTTATGCAATGGTTTACAGAACCCATGGAATTATTTTTATCAGTATGGGACTTAATTAAACCTTGGAATCTTTACTGTGTCTGCCTCTCGGCGCCGGCCGGGCTCCGGTTACAGGGTGTTCCCACGCAGTCCCGGGTCGCCTCGTAAATGCTCTGCTGTCCCGTCTGTGAGGGTCCTGGGGTCCCCGTGCTCGAAGCTGGGAGTTTCTGCCAGAACAGCGAGCGGCATGAGGGCGGCGGCAGGGCCCCCGACCCCCCGAGCCTCCGACCCCCCAAGCCTCACCCGCGTAGGGGATGCCGTGCACGGTCAGCAGGCGCTGGAGTCTCCTGATCTCCTCCGACAATTCTTTATGCGCCTGGAACAGAACAGGTAAAAGGGCAGCGCCCATGGCCCGCGGCGGGGGGCCGGCCCCGGACCGGGGTGCCCTCACCCGTCTGTACCTCCCTGCAGTTCTCCAGGGTCTGGAACGCCAGGCCCTTAGCACCTCCTTCCTGCAAGGAGTCACTTTCTTCCTGGGTCTTTAAGTAGCCGGCCTCCTCAAAGAGCGCCCTCAGCAACTTCTCGTAGCCCTGAGGGTCGCGGGAGAGTGAGCCCCCAGCTCCCGAAGGCCCTGTGCCCGGCGAGGGGGTGCCCGCCCCGGCCTCACCTGGGACGTGATCAGCTCATCGGCCAGGTCCTGCTCCACCCGGTCCCACCGGCGCTGCAGGGCCTCGGGCAGGGCCGGGTACACTGCAAACGACCCAGCGGACGGGGGCTCAGCCGAGCTCTCCTGCCCCCGCCTGCACCCCCCGGGCACCCCTCCGGGTCCCACCTAACAGGGAGTGTGGGTGGCAAACCAGAGGCGTCTCGAAGGTCAGCGCGTAGACACAGGTGCTGGGCTCGGACACGTGCGCCAGGCGGTTGCTCTTGCCACACGTGAGCTCCACCTGGGGGGAGAGCCTGGTGGGCCGGTGGGGGGAGACGCGCCCCGCCCCCCGGGCCCCCACGCGGGCGCACCTTGCTCTGCCGGCTCCGGGTGCGGCAGGAGTCGCCGTCCCTCATCCACATGCCCCGGAAGGTGTTGTTGGCGATCTCCCACTCGTGCCAGATGCTGGGGAGGGACGGGAGCGTCAGGTGGGACGGGGGCGCCTGCTGCGGGGGGGGGGGGTCCCCGCGAGCAGCCGGCCGCCCCTCTCACCCCAGGATCCCGCTGTACGCGTTCCAGCGGAAGGTCTGCTCGTGCTGCGTCGCGTTGCGGAAGGGGCACAGCTCGTACTTGTACCTGCGGGCAGAGCGGGCGTCAGGGCGGCCCTGCGCCCTCCCCGCCACCCGCGCCCCGCACTCACGTCGACTCCACGAGGCTGAAGCACTGGCCGGCGAGCCGGAAGAGGTGCGCGGGCCCTGCAAGACAGCACGGGGCCGGCACTGTCAGGGAGGCGCCCCGGAGCGCCGGCCGCGACCCGCGAGGGCGACAGCTGGCAGGCTCGGGGCTGCCCCAGGACCGGCCTCCGCGCTCAGGCGGAGAGGTGGGCGCGGGGCCTTCCTGGACCCGGGGACACAGGGAAAGGAAGAGGCGCGAGAGCGGCCACGCGCACACGGCCGACCGACGAGGTGCCCGGCCCCGAGCCCAGTTCCCAGCCAGTCACCGCCCGGGGACACGGGGCCCCGTCGAGGGAAAAGGTGACAGAGCCGTCCCGGCGGAAGCCCAGACGCCTCTCCGGGAACAAAGGCTTCTAGACCAGCCGGGACGTTCTGGAAGAACCGGGCCGCGGCGGACACAAGCACCAGAGGCAGAAGCCGGGAAGAGGTGCTGGGGAAGCCGGCGGGGAGAATGAATCGGCAGGAAGGGCTCGGCCGGGGGGGGGGGGGGGGCGCTCAGA
>CM053564.1:997083-1055363 GCA_028646485.1 Cryptoprocta ferox | reverse complement strand
CTTGGAGACGCCAAGAGCGGGCAGCTGCGGAGCTCGGGCTGAGCGGGAGCCCCGCGTGGCCGGCACGTCCACGTACGAGCTCCCGTCGGTGACCTGGCTGTCACGCGCCCAGGACGGAAAGGAGCAAACTAAACACAAAAGCCGGCAGGAGGAAGAAAATAAAAAGCAGTAAACACACTGGTTCAAAAAGCTCAACAAAATCAACAAGCGTTTTGCTAGACTGACGGAAACACACACGAGCACTGAAATCCCTAAAACCAGGCATGAACCGGGGGCCGCCGCCACCTGTGCAGAAGGAAGGTTACTAGAATATGCGAGAACCGCACCCCCCCAATCGATGACCTATACGACGTGCGCAAAGTCCTAGGAACACACAACGTATCAGTCCTTCTCAAGGTTTCCGAAACCACTGAAGGGGAGGGGGGGACACGCACGGCTTCACCGGGATCCCCAGGGGGAGCCGTCCCGAGGAAACTACAGCTCAATATCCATTCCGAACACGAGCGCAAAACATGCTCAACAGAACACTAGCAAACTGAGGGACAGGCTCCAACATCACCAAGTGGGGTTCATTCCCAGGACGTGGGGATGGCTCAGAATCCAACAATCACGACACCACCACAATCCACTAACAGGACGAAGCGGGGACCCCACGACCACTTAACTGTTGCAGGGAGGAAATTCAACCCTCCTTCACGACAGCCTGCACAAGCGAGGACAAGAAGGAAACCACCACCCCCACGGAAGCGGGGGGCGGGCCCCACCGCCGACCTCACGCTCAGCTGCTAGTCGCTGGTCACGGCGCACGGCAAGCAGGCAGGGAGGAAAGGGCATCCAGATTGGAAAGGAAGGAGGACAACTACGCTGCCGTGTTCGCAGGTGACACGATCGCGTACGCACTGAACCGCAATGGGGGCGCCCGGGGGGACTCAGTCGGTTGAGTGCGTGACTCTTGGTTTCAGCTCAGGTCCTGAGCTCATGGTTTGTGGGATCGAGCCCCGAGTCAGGCTCTGTGCCCTCTGCAGCCCTCAAATGCTAGCACCTGTTAGCAAAGTCCAAGGACAACACAGGCGACACTGAGGAACCAGAAGTGTTTCTACACACTAATGACAATTCCGTTTATAACAGCATCGGAAACAAAAAGTATAAACTATAATAAACCAAAGAGGCAAAATACTTGTACAGTGAAAACTACAAGATGGCGCCTAAAGAAAGTAAAGATGTAAATAAATGAAATAGGCACCCTGTGTTCATGGATAGGACAATTAAATCTTAAATGTAAATACTATCCTAAATGACCTAATTCAAGGCAATGCATATTAAAATCTCAATAACATTTTTTTTGCAGAAATAGTAAAACCCATCCTAAAATTAAAATGGAATCTCAAAGAACCCCAAATAGCCACAACTATACTGAAAAAAAAAAAAACAACAAAGCTGAAAACCTCAATTCCTTGTTTCACAGCTTACTGCAAGACCATGCATTAGAGCAGTGTGACCCCAACACACAGACGCACAGGCGCAGCCATGGGACAGAAAAGAGCCCAGAAATGAAGTCCTGAGCACACGTCCACGTGATCTGACGTGGGCGCCAAGACCATTCAGCAGGGAAAAGACGTCTTCTCCATAAATGGTGCTGGGAGCCTACCACGCACAGGACGACGCTGGACCCTTAGTCTACGCCATATACAAAGACAACTCGGGGCGCCCGGGGGCTCAGCCCATTAAGCCTCCGACTCGATTTCGGCTCAGGTCACAATCTCATTGTGGGATGGAGCCCCACATCGGGCTCTGTGCTGACAGCTCGGACCCTTCTTGGGATTCTCCGCCCCCCCCCCCCACATACGCTCTCAAAAACAAACACTAAAAATACAAACTGAAAAATAATATAACAAAATGCAGTGCATATGTACAGTGGAGAAGTACTCAGCCTTTAAAAGCTCATCCTGACACCTGTTAGGGCAGAGGTGAACCCTGGGGGCCTAGGCGAAGCGAGAGGCC
Organism: Cryptoprocta ferox; assembly: GCA_028646485.1. Taxonomy (NCBI): domain Eukaryota; kingdom Metazoa; phylum Chordata; class Mammalia; order Carnivora; family Eupleridae; genus Cryptoprocta; species Cryptoprocta ferox. The sequence continues at coordinate 1,053,362 of CM053564.1, read as the reverse complement.
AGTCACAGGAAGGTAAACACGGGGCTCCCGCTACGTGCGGTCCTTAGTCCAGCTGAGCTGCTCTAACAAAACACCACAGCCAGGGTGAGCTCTCAACGAACTGACTTTGCACAGTTCTGGAGGCTGGAAGTACACAGGGCACCAGCACCGCCAAGTTCTGGCTCACGGGAGGGGCGAAGGGCACCTCTTACGTCCTCCACACGGTGGAAGCAGCTAGAAATCTCTGGAGCCTCTCGAGAAGGGAAAAGGATCTAGATCCCACTCTCCACATGACTTAGGCACTTCCCAACGTCCCCATCTCTTAATACCGTCAGTTTGGGGTTTAGGGTGTCCGCATACAAATGTGGGGGGACACATCCAGACCACAGCAGTTACCTGGAGCAAATTCACGGCCACAGACGCAGAAGGCGGTGCCAGGGGCTGGGGCGGCGGAGCAGGGGAGTGGTGTTTAATGGAGTTTCAGTTTGAGAAGATGAGAAATTTCTGGTGACAGATGCTGCTCCACCCCACAACGTGAATGTTCTTCATGTCCCTGCGCTGTGCGTCTAAGACTGGTTAAAATAGTAAATTTTATGTATATTTTGCCACAGTGAAAAAGAGATTTATTTTCTTATGCTTGGAAAAAGAAGTATCAGAACGTGGAATCATAAACAGAATCACAACAGTCTAGGGGCGCCCGGCTGGCTCAGTCAGAAGAACACGCGACCCTTGATCTCAGGGTTGTGAGTTCAAGCCCCATGATGGGTGCAGGGATTACTTAAAAATAAATAAACGTGAAAATCCCCCACTATAGTACTGGCATAAGAACAGACACGGAGATCAATGGAGCAGAGCTCCCAGAAATGAGCACGCGCACCTACGGTCAATGAACTCGTGAGAAGGTGGGGACAGAACAGACACTCCGGTTAAGGGCGGGGAACACTGGACCACTCCCTTACCCCCCGCACACGCTAGTCAAGATGTATTAAAGACGTGCATGTGAGCCCTGAAGCCATAAAGCTCCTGGAGAACAGGTGGGAAGCTCCTGGACATGGGTCAGCCTTGACAATGAACCTCTGGATCTGGCAACAAAAGCAAACGCTGACAAGTGGGACTACGTAAAACTGGGAAGTTTCTACGCAGTGAGAGAGACCGACAAAATGAAAAGGCAACCTCCCGAGTGGGCAAAAATATCTGTAAACCATCTATGTGATAATGGGTTTAACATCCAAGATACAAAGACCTGCCACAACTCAACGGCAAATATAAAACCCCCCGTCCAGTCCGAAAGGGGGCAGATCTGCACCCTGTGTTCCAGGGAAGACCCCAGATGGCGGATAGGTCCCTGCAAAGGTACGCAGCAGCCATCCCCAGGGAACCGCAAATCAGAACCACGGTGAGCTGTGCCGCCCCCTGTTGGAACGGCCATTCTCAAAACCCCAAGGGAGGGCGGGGGGCAGGGGGCTCTGTCGGTTAAGCGTCCGACTTCGGCTCATGACCTCATCGTTTGTGGGTTCGAGCCCCGCGTCAGGCTCTGTGCTGACAGCTCGGAGCCTGGGGCCTGCTTCGGATTCTGCGTCTCCCTCTCTCCCTGTTCCTCCCCCGCTTGCACTCTCTCAAAAATAAATATTTAGAAAAATTTTTTTAAATAAAGCATCGAGCATAAGATCCAGAGAACAGACTGGCAGCTGCCAGAGGCCGGGGCTGGACCGAATGGATGAGGGGGTCAAACGGTATATACATTTTCAGTCACAAGGCTTGGGGGCTGTAACCTAATACTACCGCGTTTCATCTCTGAAAAGTACTGAGAGAGTAGATGTTAAAAGTCCTCATCACAAGAAAAAGCGACGTGCAGCTACGTAAGGTGACAGATGTTAGTCACACGTCCTGTGGTGCCCGCTTTGCACTGGGCACAAATACCAAATCCTGGATGTGCACCCGGAGCTACTTCCGCGCTCCAGACCTATTACATCTCCACTTGATAAAGGACCGACCTGGGGCGCCTGCGGGGCTCCGTTGGTCGGGCGTCCGACTTGGGCTCAGGTCGTGATCTCACAGTCTGTGGGTTCGAGCCCCGCGTCGGGCTCTGTGCTGACAGCTCCGAGCCTGGAGCTGCTTCCGATGCTGGGTCTCCCTCTCTCTCTGCCCCTCCCCCGCCCATGCTCTGTCTCTCTCAACAATAAATAAATGTAAAAACACCAAAACCCAAACACGTCGTTTCGTGAGTCCACAGTAACGCCACGCGACAGCTGGCACCGTCCTAAGTGTGCCGTAGAATAGAGCCGGAAGTCCGGGCGGCAGCCGGAGACCCCCCACCCCGCCCAGGCGGCCCCGGGGAGCGCTGAGAAGCGGGCGCGGGGCGGCCGGGTGGCACCACGGCGGCGGCCGAGCCCCGACAGGCCCTCGCCAGTCTCCCTGACGGAGGCCGACGACCCGGCAGCCACAGGCGGAGCAGAAGCCCCGCGCGGCTCCCCGGCGAGGCCCACCCGCCCGCATGAAGGACGCAGCCCCGCTCAGGAGGAGGGAGGGTGGCGGCGAGAAACGCTTATTCTGAGTGTTTCGGGCTTGGCCCCGCCTCTCTTTAAACCCCAAGAAACACCGTGCCCTTGACAGAGCAGGCGAGAAGAACAGAGAGGGACGCAGCGCACGCGGCGCAGAGGGGGTCCCCGACGCGCCCGCACCGCGCGCCCCTGCCCTGTCCACACGCCAGCCTCCTGCGCGCTGCCGCTACTGAACGCGGCCCAGACGGGAAGTCCCGGAGACGGGAAGGCTCTGCCGTGGTGTGGTTTGCGGTCCGACAACTATGGAAAACAAAACCCCGACTTCCCGACTCCCAAGACTGCGGGCCTCGGTGTCGGGGAAGCAGTCAGGCACACGCGTGGCTTCTGAGAAAGAAAGTGGCAGGGGTTCGGGAACTCAAGTCGGTAACAGTCCTCTCTGTGTGGAAGACTCAGCCGTCAGTAAGGGGCACTGTCACTTATTTGTTTTAAGAACGGCATTCATGAATGGCACACTGGGCCAAATGGACCTAACGTATGTTCAGAACGTTTCATCCTAAAGCAACGGAATATACGTTCTTCTCCAGGGCACAGGGAACATCCTCTAGAATAGACCACATACTGGGACACAAATCAGCCCTCAACAAGTACAAAAAGATGGAGATCATACCCTGCATATTTTCAGACCACAACGCTATGAAACTCGAAATCAACCACAAGAACAAATTTGGAAAGATAACCAATACTTGGAGACTGAACCATCCTAGTAAAGAACGAATGGACTAACCAAGGAGTTAAAGAGGAAATTTAAAAGTACACGGAAGCCAATGAAAATGGGAACACTACGGCAAAAAACCTCTGGGAGGCAGCAAAGGCAGTCATAGGAGGGAACTGTACAGCAGTCCAGGCCTAAAGAAGGAAGGAAGGTCTCAGACACACAACCTAACCTTACACCTGAAAGAGCTGGAAAAAGAACAGCAAATAAAACCCAGCAACAGCAGAAGACAGGAAATAATAAAAATCAGAGCAGAAATCAATGCTCATATTGAAACCAAAAAAAGAGTAGAACAGATCAACAAAACCAGAAGCTGGTTCTTTGAAAGAATGAACAAAATTGATAAACCACTAGCCAGTTTGATCAAAAAGAAAAAGGGAAGGACGCAAATAAATAAAATCAAGAATGAAGGAGGAGAGATCACAACAAACACAGCAGAAACAAAAATTAATAATAAGGTTATGATCAATATGAGATTATATGCCAATAAAATGGTCAATCTGGAACAAATGGACAAATTCCTAGAAACATATAAGCTACCAAAACTGAAACAGAAAGAAACAGAAAATTTGAACAGACCCATAACCAGTAAAGAAATCGAATTACTCATCAAAAATCTCCCAAAAAATAAGAGTCCAGGGCTGGATGGCTTTCCAGGAGAATCCTACCAAACAATTAAGGAAGAGTTACCCTCTATTCTCTTGAAACCATTCCAAGAAATAGAAATGGATGGAAAACTTCCAAACTCTTTCTATGAGGCCAGCATTACCTTGATTCCAAATCCGGACAAAGACCCCCCTAAAAAGGAGAACTATGGACCAACTTCCCTGACGAACATGGATGCAAGTGTCCTCAACAAGATACTAGCCAACCGGATCCAGCAAGACATTACAAACATTATTCACCACAAACAAGTGGGGTTTATACCTGGGATGCAGGGCTGGTTCAGGACCCGCCAAACAATCCGTGTGATTCATCACATCAGTACAAGACAGGACAAGAACCACATGATCCTCTCGATAGATGCAGAGAAGGCATAACAAAATACAGCATCCTTTCTCGATAAAAACCCTTAAGAAAGTAGGGATAGAAGGATCTTACCTCCAGATCATAAAAACCATAGATGGAAGACCCAATGCTAACATCATCCTCAATGGGGAAAAACGGAGAGTTTTCCCCCTAGGGTCAGGAACACGACAGAGATGCCCCCTCTCGCCACTGTTATTCAACAGTGTTAGAAGTCTTAGCCTCAGCAATCAGACCACACAAAGGAATAAAAGGCATCCAAAGCGGCCAGGAGGAGGTCAAACTTTTCCCTCTTCGCAGATGACATGATACTCTCTATGGAAAACCCAAAAGATTCCACCAAAAAACTGCTAGAGCTGATCCATGAATTCAGCAAAGTGGCAGGATATAAAATCAACGCACAGAAATCGGTTGCATTCCTATACACCAACAGTGAAGCAACAGGAAGAGAAATCAAGGAATCGATCCCATTTACAATTGCACCAAAAACCGTGAAATACCTAGGAACGAATCTAACCAAAGAGGTGAAAAATCTATACGCTGAAAACTATAGAAAGCTTATGAAAGAAATTGAAGACGACACAAAAAAATGTTAAAATATTCCATGCTCCTGGATAGGAAGAACAAATATTGTTAAAATGTCAATACTACCCAAAGCAGTCTACATATTCAGTGCGGTCCCTATGGAAATAACACCAGCATTCTTCAGAGAGCTAGAACAAACAATCCTCAAATTTGTATGGAACCAGGAAAGACCCCGAATAGCCAAAGCAACCCTGAAAAAGAAAACCAAAGCAGGAGGCATCACAATCCCAGACTTCAAGCTGTATTACAGAGCTGTCGTCATCAAGACAATATGGTCCTGGCACAAAAACAGACACTCAGATCAATGGAACAGAACAGAGAACTAGAAGTGGACCCACAACTATATGGTCAACTAATATTTGACAAATCAGGAAAGAATATCCAATGGAAAAAAGACAGTCCCTTCAACAAACGGTGCTGGCAAAACTGGACAGAGACAGGCAGAAGAATGAACCCGGACCACTTTCTTACACGACACACAAAGATAAACTCAAAATGGATGAAAGACCTAAATGCAAGACAGGAAGCCATCAAAATCCTAGAGGAGAAAGCAGGCAAGAAACTCTTTGACTTCGGCCGCAGCAACGTCTTACTCAACACGTCTCCGGAGGCAAGGGAAACAAAAGCAAAAATGAACTATTGGGACCTCAACAAAATAAAAAGCTCCCGCACGGCAAAGGAAACAATCGGCAAAACTAAAAGGCCAACGACGGAATGGGAGAAGATATTTGCAAACGCCGTGTCAGATAAAGGGTTAGTATCCAAAATCTACAAAGCACTCATCAAATTCAACACCCAAAAAACAAATAAGCCAATAAAGAAATGGGCTAAAGACATGAACAGACACTTCTCCAAAGAAGACCTCCAGATGGGCAACACACACATGAAATGATGCTCAACGTCACTCATCATCAGGGAAATACAGATCAAAACCACCACCTCGCACCCGTCAGAATGACTGACATGAACAACTCGGGCAACAACAGCTGCTGGCGAGGATGCGGAGAAAGAGGATCTCTTGTGCACGGCCGGTGGGAATGCAGACTGGGGCAGCCGCTCTGGAAAGCAGTGTGGAGGTTCCTCAAAAAATTAAAACTAGAACTAGCCTAGGACCCGGCAATTGCACTACTAGGTATTCACCCAAGGGCTACAGGGGTGCTGAATCGTAGGGGCACGTGCACCCCAATGTTCAGAGCAGCGCTTTCAACAACAGCCAAATTATGGAAAGAGCCCAAATGTCCATCCAGTGATGAATGGATAAAGAAAATGTGGTGTATCTACAAAGGAGTATTACTCGGCAGTCAAAAAGAATGCAATCTGGCCATCTGCAGCTACGTGGATGGAACTGGAGGGCATTCTGCTAAGCGAAATTAGTCAGAGGAAGACAAATATCATATGACTTCACTCACAGAAGAACTTTAAGATACAAAACAGATGAACATAAGGGAAGGGAAGCAAAAATAATATAAAAACAGGGAGGGGGACAAAATATAAGAGACTCTTAAACATGGAGAACAGAGTGTTACTGGAGGGGTTGTGGGGGGGAGGGGCTAAGCGGGGGAGGGGCGTTAAGGAAGCTCCTCCTGAAATCACTGTTGCACTATATGCTAAGTGACTTGGATGGAAATTAAAAATAAATACAAATTTTTAAAAATTAAAATGAAATTCAAAGGCCGCCTGGGTGGCTCAGTCGGTTGAGCGTCTGACTTCAGCTCAGGCTGTGATCTCGTGGTTCGTGAGTTCAAGCCCCGCGTCAGGCTCGCTGGCAGCACGGAGCCCGCTTTGGATCCTCTGCCCCATCTCTGCCCCTCCCCACGCACGCTCTCTCTCAAATAAAAAGGAAATTAAAAAAAAATAGAATAAAAATGAAATTCGGTATCGTTTCCTAGGGAAATAGGAGTAAAAAGTCTTTTTCTCCTCTTAAAACCTCGGGTTCGATTTCCTGCTGAGCTGTCTGCGCGATGGCAGCGGGCCTGCTGCCGCGTGTGGGTCCCGCCTCCGAGAGCCTCCTCTCGCTGTCTCCCGCTGGCAGAGACCTAGAGCGGCGCCCCCCGCGGACGGCACAGCCCGGGTCGGGGGCAGGTCTGGGAAACAACTCAACATTCCCCACCCTCCATTCTAAGGCTCCAGACCAAGATCAAAGCTCATGTTCTGGAACATCCGCGAAGTGCGAACGCGACCCCTGGTTCCGGCCGGGTCAGGCCCGTGTCAGCCGCAGTCAGCTCCGAGCTCCCAGGACACCTGCTTGGCTGCCGTCGCGAAAGTCTGAGCGCGCGCTTCCGCTCCCGGGTGGTGCTCATTTAGGCTGTTTTAAGCCCGTGATTAAACTACATTCCCTTTTAAAATAATGATTTAAGCGCCTCGATCAGGTATGCATCCGACTTCAGTTCAGGTCATGATCTCGCGGTTCGGGACTTCGAGCCCCGCGTCAGGCGCTGTGCTGACAGCTCGGAGCCTGGACCCTGCTTCAGAGTCTGTGTCTCCCTCTCTCTCTGTCCCCCGCACCCGTGCTCTGTCTCTCTCTCTCTCTCTCTCTCTCTCTAAGGTAAAGAATTAAAAAAAAAAAATTAAAAGAGAAACAAGCAAAAAAACAAATTAATCAGCCTATCAATAAAGATTAGCTTTCCTTTTTTTTTTTTTACGTTTATTTATTTTGAAAGAGAGAGCGCGCGCGCATGTGTGCACATAAGTAGGGGAGGGGGAGAAAGGGGGAGAGAGAGAATCCCAGGCAGGCTCTGTGCTATCAGCTGTCAGCACAGAGCCCATGTGGGGCTTGAATCCACGAATCGTGAGATCATGACCTGAGCCAAAACCGAGAGTCGGACGCTGAACGGACCGAGGCCCCCAGGCGCCCCTGAATCTGTTTGTGTCCCCTCACCAACAAAAAAAGTGATACACACAACAACACTGATGAGCCCCGGAAGCACGAGTCCGGAGACACCAGACATGGGAGCACGCGCCCCAGAACTCCCTTCAGCCGGAGTCCGGGCACACACGACACTCCTCTCCAGGGGCAGAAACCAGAAAGTGACCGGAGAACGATCTGGAAAGAAACAGAGGAATTTTCTGGGTGAGGGACCTGTTCTCTGCCTTGTTTGGGGCCCTGACGACATGGATGGGGACAAGTGTCACACTTGATCAAACTGAACGTGTCAGCTATAGTTCGATAAAAATATGGCTTAAATCCGACCAACAATACTCAAAAAGAAAAGAGAATGGGGCACCCGGGGGGCTCAGTCAGTTAAGCGTCCGACTTCAGCTCAGGTCATGATCCCACGGTTTGTGAGTTCGAGCCCTGCGTCGGGCTCTGTGCCGACAGCTCAGAGCCTGGAGCCTGTTTCGGATTCGGTGTCTCCCCCTCTCTCTGCCCCTCCCCTGCTCACGTTCTGTCTCTTTCAAAAATAAATAAAGATTTAAATTTATTTCAAAAATAAATAAAGATTTAAAAAAAATTTTTTTTAAAGAGAAGAGAAACAGGCAGAAAAGTTAAGAAAAGCACAAGAGGAAGGAGGGGAAAGGAACGCCCTCTATCAGATGCCATCAGCTGGCGGAGTCAGCATAGACGGTGAGACCGCCCGAGAAGGCGCTCTGAGCCCACGGGCAGCTCGCAGACGGCGGGCGGAAGCCCAGTGGGCAGTGGACAGAGCCCGCAGCACTCCGTGCCCTCAAGCTCTGCCCTCCACGTGCTGCCACGCAGTCCACTGCGCCCTAAGGCGTGTCGGTGCCCCAACTGCCTTCCCCAGCACCTGACTGTCATCAGGCCTCCAGGCCTCCCTCCCCACTTAGAGCACGTACCTAAGGAAGCTCGCGAGCTAAAGGACACAAACCGGACGAACCCGGGAGGTCGTTCTGGAAGGCAGCTGGCTTGGCCAAGAGAAAGCCTTTTTTTTTTTTTTTTTTAAAGAGGGTGGAGGGTAAAGGCGTCTGTTCCAGATTAAGACCAAAGCCCCCTGATGACCCAAATGCACGTGTGGCCCTGGCCTAGTCCCGGCGTGGGACAGCTGTAGAAAGCACCGGGACAACAGGAGAACGTGCGGGTGGCCTGCTTACATCACGGAATTACGGCTAATTTGGGGGTGGGGGGTGGGAGATGCAGACTGGAACCATTTGGGGGTAAAGTGTCTTGACAGTTTCAAACGGTTCGACAAAACGAAGTTCACTTTCTTCCAAAACGGTATCGGGAAAACAAGGCCAAGGCAAATGCTGACGGCTGCCCTGAGATGTGGTGTTCACGCCCCGTTTCCCCTTTCCTCCTGCCCATGCTTCCATAATAAAAAGCTGGGACAGGTTTGTTTAGGGTGAGCGCTCACTCCGGTCCCTCTCGGATCTCATGCTCCCCCGCCCCCAATCGCTCCGGCCTGGGCCTCCGTGCTCAGGGCCTTGACCCAGACGCTCCTTTCGCGGGACCCCTGCTCCCCAGCTGTCCCCGTGCCTTACGTCCTTCTCTCCTTCGGCCTCTGACCAAAATGTCATTTCTCAGCCTTTTCCTGACCCCCCCCCCATAAAAGAGCCCCCAAGAGCGCGGGGCTAGGGACTCAGTCCCCACAGAGCACGGGACGCTCAATCTGAGCCTGTTTGTGCCCCGCGCTGGGTGTAGAGCGTCCGTAATTGAAACAGCAACCCTCAGAACTACACTTGCCCGTCACACGCGCACTCTCTGCCTTCCACACCTTCCGGACACTTCTCATCATCATCAGCCTACATTTCGCTGCCTCTCGGTTTACTGGCGCACACACTCCGTTATCCTGTCACCTCCAGGAGGCAACGCTGTGGGTCTGCTCATTTCTGCATTCCCAGCACGTTACCGGGTGTTCACTGCCTGTATTTCTCATTTAACGTCCCCGCAATCCCACGTGTGGTCCGTGCCTTCGAAACCACGCACACAGCGTAGGAAGAGACGACCGGCAGGAGGGAAGTTCCTAACGGTCAACAAACACCGTCCGGCAATAAAGGAGCGCAGAGCCATCCCATAAACCACTAGGCATCAAGCGAAGAGGGTGAAGACCTGGGTTCACGGCCTCGAAGCGCTCAAAGACCCACAGTGAGCGACACTCGCAAAGGACCGAACCTGCGCAGTCATCACTGTGCAAAACACAAGGGGCGGAAAATAAATCTCAAGCCGGGGAAAAATCACCAAAACAAACGAGCGCACGCTCGTGCGCGGCAAAGCATACAACACGTCCGCACCAAGCTGCTCACGGAGATGCCCTCCCCGGAGGGACGAAAGAGGACCAGATCCGGGCGTAACGGCCTAACTTGTCCTAGAACGTTCTGGAATCGGAAAGGCTGACAAACGAATGCACGAGCCTCCCAGGCTGCCTCGGTCGCCGCGGGTCGGCATCCCGCGCCCGCGCCCGGCTTCCTCCCCGGCCGCCCCCGCGCCCGCGTCCGGGGCCCCGCGCTCACCAGACAGGGGTGAAGGATCCCTCTTGGGCTGGAGGCGACCGGTCTGGGGCAGGAACGGGTTGTTGAGGCTGCGGGAAGCGGCAGGGTCAGCGGGTGCCGGGCTCCGGGGGGCCCCGCCGCGCCGCGCCCCGCGGGGCCGCTCACCCGAACGAGTTGGGCTCCTCCACCACCTTCATCTTGGCGGCGGCGGCGGGCGCGGGCCCTGCGGGGAACGGGGCGCTGAGGAGGCGGCCGGGCGGCGCCGGCGGGGGACGCGCGGGCGGGGCCCCGGGGCGCAGGGACACTCACCGCGCGCCGCGAGCCCCAGCAGCAGCACCAGGGCGCCCAGCGCCGCCGCCATCGCTGCGCCGCGCGCCGTCACGTGGGCGCCGCCGGGCCGGAAGTGGCGCCCGGCGCCTGCGCAGACGGGCTGCCGAGGAGGCGGGCTCTCCGAGGCTCGGGGACTCGCCTCGGCTCCCAGCGATGGGCCGCAGGAGGGCGGCGCGCGGGCCGGGGCCCGAAGAGGGCCGCGCCCGGCGCCCCGCGGGCCGCTCCCTGGAGGCCTTCGCCGAGGAGGTGGGCGCCGCGCTGCGCGGTGAGTGGGGCGCGATCGGGGAATGGGCCGGGGGTGGCAGGCGCGGGGCTGGCCCCCGGAGCTGCGCCTGAGCCTGGGTTCCCTTCTCTGCTCCGGTGCAGCGTCCGTGGAGCCAGAAGCGGCCGAGGACGAAGGCATCTCGGGGCCGGCGCGGCTGCCCTGCCCGCTGGCCATGTGGGAGCTGGGCCACTGCGACCCCCGGCGCTGCACGGGCCGCAAGCTGGCCCGCCTGGGTCTGGTGCGCTGCCTGCGTCTGGGCCACAGGTTCGGCGGCGTGGTACTCAGCCCCGTGGGCTCCCAGTACGTGTCCCCAGCGGACAGGTAGGAGCAGGGGGATCGGGGGTGTGGGCGGGGAGTCTCGGCAAGCCCCCGGCCCTGGCGGTTCGTTCCTTTCTGCGCTTTTTTCTACATGTACTTGTAGTTTGCCCCTATTGCCTAACGCAGGGCACAGCAGAGCCTCAGTAAACGTTTGTCGAATGACTAAGGAGACTGCCCCTAGAACACGTACCGTTGGGGCTGCTTGGGGGCCGGGGAGTGCCCTCGTATCCCTCGTGAAGTCGGTCTTCAGGACACCCAGAACCTAGCGCTCCTCTGCTCTTAACAGACAGCTGGTGGCCCAGTGTGGGGTCGCTGTCATTGACTGCTCGTGGGCCCGACTGGATGAGACACCGTTTGGGAAGATGCGAGGGAGCCACTTGCGGCTGCTGCCCCACCTGGTAGCGGCCAACCCCGTGAACTACGGCCGGCCCTGCAAACTGTCATGCGTGGAGGCTTTTGCCGCCACCTTCCGCATCCTGGGTGAGCACTGGAGCCTACTAGGCTGGAGGTCTGGCTACGCTCCCAGCAGTGTGTTTTCTGCTGGCTCCTCCCAGGAGAGACCTGCGGGGGTGGGGAGTGGTCGAGGTGGACAGGCTAGGATTTCCATCCCAGCTCTGTCACCCCTCAACTTGCCCTCAGAGAATTTATGGTCCCGGCAGAGGCTCAGACAGGCGGCCCCGCGAGACGTGGGGAGAACACCTTAGCGGATGGCGGAGGCGGATGAGCAGGCTGTCTGGACCGTGGGACAGAGTGTCAGATCGTGGGACAGCACTGAGGGTGCTGGGAACACACGTGGGATGGGAGAGGGATTGTCAACACCCTTGCGTTTCCTGCATCCTTACCATCAGGCTTCTCGGACCTTGCTGTCATTTTGCTGCGGAAGTTCAAATGGGGCAAGGGCTTCCTGGACCTGAACCGCCAGCTCCTGGACAAGTACGCGGCCTGCAGCGGCCCCGGGGAGGTGCTGCAGGCGGAGCAGGAGTACCTGGCCTGCGCCAGGGAGCGCCCCGTGGAGGAGGAACTCGGTGAGCCCTGGCATGGACACGAGCCCCTGGTTGGGTGCCAGGACCCAACCCTAATCCCCCTCCAGGCATGCAGCCTCCTTTGAGAAGCCTGAAGCCGGGGGGGGGGGAGTATCCTGCCCCAGCTTCTGGGAGGCCTGGTTGTGCTATGAGCTCACTTCCTGGTGTTTTTCTTACTTCGTGTTCAGATCCTTTTGATGTGGATTCTGGGCGAGAGTTTGCAAACCCCAACAGGCCGGTGGCTGGCACCCGGTAGGTCCTTGGGCTTCCTAGTTTGGGGACAGCTCAGACCCAGGGCTCTCCTTTGTCTCTGGCCTTGGCCTCTCCTGTGGATGGCGGGGCGGTGGGGGGGGGGGGCGCAGATCTGTGAACGACAGCACGATGATTTTGTGACTGTGGTCAAGGAGCGTGGCCGCCCCACTGGGGAGGTGTTGGTTTGGAGAACCCGGAAGAGGAGAATCCGTTTTTAGCTGAGGGGCTTCTGTGAGCGGGCGTGCCAGGATGGTGCCTCTAGTGACCACACCTCTCCCTTCCAGGCCACTAGCGGACAGCAGTGACAGCAGCAGTGAGGATGAGTCTGTGGAGCGTGGGCCTGACGCCGAGGGTGGAGGAGACAGCTGCAGCTGCCCGGAAGAGGATCCTGAGGGGCAAGGGGCAGAGGCGAGGGCCCCCGCAGAGGTTTGGAAAGGAATCAAGAAACGGCAGAGAGACTAAAGGTTGCAGACACATCTATTTTTTGAGGCGGGGCCATAAGGAACTCGAGAGAGAGCGGCAGGACTTGGGGAGACACGGACAGGCCTGGCAGCCTCCACCCTCTCCACACGGAGCAGCGCTGGGCTGTGTCCCCACGGTTCTCACACAGCTGTGCTCTGGGGCCTTCAAGCCCGCCCAGTGAAGCTCAGGCCAGGAGACCCCGGTGTGAGCCTGTTTCTTTGCATGTGGCCTGGAGATGGGCAGGGAGGGGACTCTCTGTCTCCAGCGAGGCAGAGTTGGACGGGAAAGGGCTGGGCCACTGGACCCTGGGGGGCCGGGCATGGGGCACGTCTTGCGTGGGCATGCGCGTGTGCACACGGAAGGACAGTAGCTGCACAGCTGAGTGGCCGGCATGGGACCCCTCCCCCTGACCGATCAACCTCGCATGATGTCCCCCGCCTCGCAGTGACGCCAGGGGACCCTCTCCCAGGCCTGAGAGCCAGGCGGGGATTGGAGACCTGTGCGCTGCGTAGCACACCTCTCTGTGTGCCCTGGGCCTGAAGGGTTCCGGATGCTCACCTTGCCCCTCCACCAGGACAACTGGGGCTGTTTCCCTCCACAGCCGGGGCTGTCCAGACTCAAACCTGGCCGGGCCCTGCCACACTGCCCACCCCAGCAAGCGAAGACCGTGCTTCCTCTAAGAAGGGCTGTGGCCCTGGTAACGTCTGGGGCGGGCCATTCCTTGCTGGGCGGAGGGCCTTGTCGCGTTTCCTGCAGGACTTGGAGCAGCCCTGGTCTCACCATGGTGCCGTAGCACCTCCTTCAGTCTGTAGCGGTGACCACCGAGAATGCCTCCAGACATAGTCTAACGACTCCTGGGGAGCAGAGCCACCCCGCCAGGACCCCTGCCACGGGCGGCACAAGCCGAGGGAGCAGATGGAGATGCTCGTGTGGTGGCCAGGCCCGCTCTGCTCTGTGTCCAAGGGGACCATGGCCGGCCAGGCCCCACGGAGTTATCCCCAGATCCAGGGTGGGGGGGTGCTGGCCGGAGGCAAGGGGTTCACAGTACACAGCACACAGACATGGCCAGGGCAGAAAGGAGCGCACACCACGGAGGGGGGGGGCATGAACCCCACTGCACAAAGCTGTCACCAGGCAGGACTCCAGGACTCCGGAAGGGCCGGGGGAGGGGAGAGGGCTCAGGGGTCCGCCTCCATGCACTTCTCCAGCTCCTTGAGTCTCTTGACAAACTCCTGCGCCTCCTTGCTGGTGCGGCCCTCCAGCATCCTCAGGGCTGACTTCACTGCAGGCGGGAGGGTGGGGCGGCCGTGAGACCCCAGCGGCCGTGGACACCTCCCCCCGCCCGCGGCCCCTCACTCACCCTGGGCCCTGGGCCGGCGCAGATGCAGGGTGACGGGCTGCCTGGCCCTCGCGCTCCCTCCCACCTGGGGCCGCGCTATGCCACCGACGCTGGCCAGGCCGAGGGCTGCCTCGCCCGCGAAGTCGTTGGTGGACAGCCAGTCGTGGTCCATGACGGTGAACAGCACGCAGGCACCGCGGCGGCGGCACGCCTCTGCCGGCACCGAGCTGCGGGCGAAGGACGGCCCCTGGAGCCCTGCCCGCTGTCCGGGGGGAGGGGGGAGGGGGAGGGGGCGGGCACTCACAAGTAGAAGAGCTCGTCGTACACGGGGTGCAGCGTCCGGTTCTTGACCTGGGTCCGCTGGCTGCGGACCAGCGGGAAGAGGTGTGGCGGGCCCAGCTCCACGATCACAAATGGGTCACTGAGGCCTGGGGGGCGCGGCGGCGAGCGGGCTGAGCGGCGCCGCCCGGCGGCGCCCGCGCTGCCCCGGCCCCGCCCCTCAGTCGCCCCCTCACCGTTGGCGTCCAGCGCGGGCAGGTCCGCGGCGTGCAGCACCTCCACCACCAGCCGCTGCTCAGCCGCCTCGTAGTGGCAGCGCACGCTCAGGCGCCCGAACCGGTTCTGCTCCAGGGACCTCTGCGGAAGGGCTGGCGCCGGTGACCGCGGCGCGGGGGGGGGGGGGGGGGGAGGCGCCCACACTGCGCGTGCGCACGGGGCCCTCGCTACCTGCTTGAGTTTGTCCAGGTAGAACTGCTCGATGCACTCGCGGGTGGAGCACTGATGCAGACGCAGCTCCTCCTCCAGCCTCTGCGGAGCCGAGGGGCTGCTGAACATGGTCCCCGGCGCCGCGCCACCCCCTCCCACGGACCGGGGCCCCGGGCCCAGACTCACCTTGTAGCTTCCGTCTTTCAGGCTCTCGAGGGGCAGACCCTGACCTTCTGCGTGGAAAAAGTTCACCAGGGCCTGGGGCAGGGCAAGGGGGGGAGAGATACGGGGCACGGCTCGCGCTGGGGCTAGAGCTGGGACAGGCGCAGCCCTGAGCAGCACCAGGGCGCCTGGGAGCCCAGGGCAGAGCCCCCTGTCACGCCTGGCGCACTCAGAAGCCACCAGCAAACTGGGGAAATGCCAGTGCCTGGGGCCAGACAATGGTCTTAGCAGGTGGCCCAGGTGCTGCTGACACAGGCGGCCCGGCAGGGAGGAGACGCTGGTCTGGTGGAGTTCCAGGGGAGCTGTCATGTGACAGCGTCCCCTGGGGAAGCCTCCCCCCCCACCAGCCCCAGCCCCAGCAGGGAGGCCCCTCCACCCGGCCCTACCTCTAGCGTGAAGTGGAAGCGGCCATAGAAATCAGCAGAGACGTCGAGGTTTGTACCCAGTGCCCGAAGGATGGCCTGCAGGAGCAGCTCCCAGAGGGCCTCCAGCACCCTGCGGGGACACTCCCCGTCCTGACCGTGAAGGGACCCCGGGCCCCGACCCCGGCCCGCCCGCCCCGAGCTGTACCTGCTCAGGTTCTCCTTCACCAGCGAGGTGTTCAGCAGGGCCAGCTTCTCGTCCAGGTACTTCATGAGTGGCGCCACGGCCTGCAGGCAGCATCCTCAGTGCCACATTGCCCCAGGTCCCCCCACCCACCCCCACCCCCGCCGAGGCTGCGCAACTCCCCTCGGTGCCCAGGCCCTCACTTCATCGTTCTGGATGGAGTCAGGTGACAGGCTGATGTGCTGCACGTACTTCCTGATGTCAGCCACCATCTGAGGGACGGCAGAGCTCAGCACCAAGTGGCAGTGTGAGGGGACAGCCGGGTCCTCCACCCACCCACCTTGGATGTGAGGTGCGCCGTCACGGTGTGGACCTCCTGCTGCAGGTCTTCGTCCAGGGCCTGCGCACAGCTCAGCAGAGGGCGCGGGAGCACCCCCTCGGGCCCCGAGGTCGCCTCCGGCCAGGCCAGACCCCGCAGGGTCAGCCCAGCGGCCTTGCGTAGGAGCTCCACGTTGTTGAGAACCACACAGAGCTGGGGAGGGGCGCCACGTGGGGGCGGGGCGGCGGTCCCGGGGCGGCCCCGCCCCCGCCCCGCCCCCCGCCCGCCAGCCTGCTCACTGGCTCGCTCACGGCCTCGCCCGCGGCCCCGGGCTGGGCGTCCACCTTCTTCCGCAGCAGCTCAGTGTAGAAGAGCGTGGCCGCACACAGGTCCTTCGGTGGGAGACGAGGGCTCAGGAGCCGCGGGCTGTGTCCCCGGGTCCCGCTGCCCTTCCGGACTCCTGTCTCCTTCCCAGACCATGCTCCCCAACACACCTGGCTGAGCTGGGTGCCCAGGGCCTGGGCCTGGGCGGGGTCCGGCCACGCCAGGCAGGCCCACAGCTCCTGGATGTGGCTGAAGCAGAGGCTAGCGGTGGCCGCAGAACTGCTGTGCTTGGAGGAGGCGTCCATGGGCTCCAGCTAGGAAGGCGGAAGGAGGCCTGGGTTGCAGGGGGGGCCCTGGCTGAGCCCAGCACCCTCAGGCCCGGGTGCTCACTCACCGTGTCCACATCCACGGCTCCCTGAAGTCTCCACCTGACCTGGTCCCGCAGCACCTGCAGCCAAAGCTTCACGGCGGGCAGGAACGGGGCATGGATGCCAGCCAGGGCGAGGGAGCGGCTCTCGCTGTGGTGGCAGGAGGCCGGTCAGAGCTCGCCTGGACTCGGACACCTTGAGCCAGCACGTCCCAGGTCCCCGGCCCAAGGCGGCACCTGGGACAGCCTGCCTCAAAGGGCCCTCGGGCTGTCCCAGAGGCCTCCTAGAGGAGGCTGGAGGACAGGGGGGAGTGGGTGCAGGTCTGGAGGCAAACAGTGGAAGGAGACGGGACAGGTTGGGGGGAGGGGACGGGTTGGGGCAGGGCACCCACCGGCCCGGGATGCTGCTCCAGAAACGCTGGATGTCCGCCAGGGTCACGTACAGCTCGAAGAGCCCCGAGGCCACCTCGAGGGTCATCTTGGGGCTCAGCTCCTCCGTCAGCACCCATGCCTCCTCGGCGAGCTGCTCAGGAGGGTGGAGTCAGGCCACCAGCAACAAGGAGAGCCGAGCCCCTTCGCAGCCAGGGGGCTTCTCCCCACAGCCCCTTCTCACCAGACGCTCCAGCTGCCGGAAGGTGAGGGTGAAGAAGTCGATGTCCGTGATGCTGCAGGGAACAAATTCCACGTGTCTGCTTGCCCCGCCCCGGCCTGGCGGCGGCGCTGAGGCGCCAGGGCAGGGGGGCAGGAAGAGCCCTGGGCCCCACCTGTGGAAGAGGCTGGCGTAGACGCCGTAGCAGGACTGCAGGTCTTCGTAGACGGCGTCAGCCAGCTCGATCAGCCCGGCAAGGCGCTGCGGCCCCGGCTGCGAGGAAGCCCGGTTCGCACCGACCTTGCAGCCGGCGCCTGCTGGCCGACCCCCTCCCCTCCCCTCCCCTGCGGCACCTGCTCTCGAGGACTCTTGGTGCTCAGGAGCCTGTCATACCATTCGCGATTGCCTCTCTGCAAGACAAGTCACCAAGCCGGGGCGGGGGGGCGGAGGGGTGGGGGGGTGGGGAAGGGCTCTAGAGTGCGGGAGACCGGCCCGGCCGGGTGGGCGCCACGCGCTACCGGACACACCTTCAGAGCTGCACACACGTCCGCGTTTGGCTCCGTCTGGAAGGAGCACACCTCGAAGGAAGGCTGGAAGATCTGCATCTTGCTGAGACACCTGGAGGCGCGGCCCGCTGACTGCGCTGCCCCGCCCGGCCCCTCCCCTGCCCCACCCCCGGCCCGCCGCGCGGCCGCACCCACTTGAGCAGCAGCTCCAGGCGGTAGACGGCTGTGCTGTTGGTGGCCGGGAAGAAGTCTCGAAGCTGGCGCAGCAGCCGCAGCCCAAACTCGGAGAAGGCATTGAAGCTGTCGGCCAGGCTCTCCTCCTGGAGGCACCGGCGCGTCACAGCTGACCCCCACCGCCCTCCCCACGGGGGGGGGGCAGCCAGTCTGCGAGGGCCTCCTTGGGCCACGCATGGGCCTGGGCCTGCTGGTTTCTCCAAACTCGGCCACCGCAGCTCCCACGGCCTCAGGGCCTTTGCACCACCGGTTCCCCCTGCCCAGCTTCGAGCGCCCACTCCCTCGGTCCCTCACCCAGGTGGAGGGCACGACCTCCCCCCCGGGACTCCGACTCATCCCGTCTCCGCACTGCGCAGTGCTTGCTCTATCCTGGGTCATGAAGTTTGTTTTCAAGCCCACACGGCTCTAGAGGCTGAGCACCCCATGGGGGCAGGACTCTGCCCTGTCAGCGCCAGCGGCCCCACGGCGCATCCTTCCGGAACAGCTCACCTGCCCTTGGGACAGTGAAGACGCGTCCTCCCAGTGCGCCTGCATGTCCTCCAGCAGCCCCAGCAGGTAGCCGTAGTCCAGGGTCCGGGTCTGATGGTGGCGGCTGCTGACCTGCCAGTGCCTGCGAGTGGGAGGGGGGGCAGCCCCGCCCATGGTCGCGGAGACCCCGATGGGACCCCGCCCCGTGCCCCTCCTCCTTGCCCCTACCCTCCCACAATTCCCCTATGGCACCGCCCCCAGCACCGCCCCCTTTCACCCCTTCCCATTCAGGGGACTCCTTCCCGCGCTCGTCCCGCCCCGAGGCCACGCCCGCCGGCAGCCCCTCCCGCGCGTCGCCGGCTTCCTGGGCCCCGCCCCGGAGGCCCCGCCCACTCACAGCGCCGCCAGCTGCAGCGCGGACAGGTCGGTTTGCGCGCCGTGCAGGCAGAGGATCGTGGCCGCGGGCCCGCTGAGCTCTCCCCGCCAGCAGCTCGCGTTGGGCTGGAGGAGTCGGGGGCAGGCGTGGGTGGAGGCAGGGGGCGCCCTGCCTGACCCCGGGTTAGGGTCCAGCTTCCCTCCTGACCCTCCTGACCCCGGGGCCCCGCTTCCCCTGCCCTCCCTCCCCAGGCGCCGGGTCAGTCCCGTCCCGAGGGTGCGGCTACCTCCTCGGATCGGTGCTCGAACTGCAGGAGACGACCGAGCAGCAGCATGTAGGACAGGAAGCCCGACCGCCCGCGCTGGCTCATGCCTGTGTCCCTCTGGAACGCAGGGCCCGCCCATCACCAGCCCTGCCCAAGCCCGCGGGCAGGGGTGCAGGGCGGGGGACCCCCGCACGCCCCCCCCACCTGCGTGGTGATCAGCTTGAGGACCAGCTGGCAGTCTCCCTGAACACGGGAGGCGCTGGAGCGTGGTTCCAGCTTGAACCAGCGGTCTTCACCCGCCACCGGCACCTCCTGAAGGAAGACGGTTCAGACTGGCAATCCCCCCTCCAGCTCCCTCCCACGGACCCTCCGTGGGACCAGGGGGGGAACACAGGCCCCTGCTTCCCCCTGGACACAGGCAGTCAGCACCCAGTGAGCCCTCAGGGGTGTCTGGACACCAAGGAGGCTGTTCCTTCCCCCTCCCTGCAGCTCAAGGCCCCACCAGCCCAAGAAGGACGGGAGATTCTTGGGGGGATCGCAGGGCAGAGCCAGCAGCAGTATCCCCCAAGGGACGATGAGACACCAACCACAAACAGGTGCCCCGTGAACGAAGCCCTGGCGCCCACTCACCCGGACGGGTATGTTGAGACACCCTAGGAAATCATCGGTGTGGTCCTCCGTGGGCCCTGCTGTCCCATTTGCACGGGCCGACTTGACAATCTGTTTAAAATACCTGGGCAAAGCAGGGTGGACGGCCCCAGCTGTGGTCCCTGGGGAGCCACTCTCTGCCGGGCCATGCAGCCAAGCTGCAGCCCCGGTGTCTGGGGGGCACGAGGGTCCCGCCTGTCACACCTGCTCATGCCCTTCAGGCCGATGACTTCATTCAGCTTCCTGCATGCTTCCACCAGAGACACGTCATCGTCGTGGTCCCTAGGGTTGGGGCGCGGGGCACACCTGGCTTGTCTGGAGCCTGGCTGGGCCCTGAGAGTCCTCTCTCAACCCCGCCCCCCCCAGCAGGTGCACCCACACCCCTGCCCTGCAGGGCCCAGGGGCCTCTACCAGATGTCCAGGTGCAGCTGGTCCGTGCTGACGTCCTCGATCTCACTATAAGGAAAACAGAGAGAAGCCCAGAGGGTGCAGGACGCTCCCCTGCCCAGGGCTAGGGCAGGGACAATGTCAGGAGCTGCAGGAAGGGGTCCAGGAGCTCCAGCTTTCAGGGCAGGCCACCTGGATTTGAATCCTGACTGTGTGGCCACTGGGGCATGACACCTCTCTCTGAGACTATTTCTTCCTCTGGAAAGTGGTCACATGAGCAGCCCCACTAGGACGCGCCGCTGGGGCACGCACTGAGACCAGGTGTGTCTCAGCCGCCCACCTGCGTCCTCAGGACCTGCTCAACCCCTGCCCAACCGCCCTGCCGCCCAGCTGGGCCAGGGGCCTTACAAGACGAAGTTCTCCTTCCAGACAGGGTTCAAGGTGCTGCTCTTGACCTCGGTGACCTGGATGCACTTGGCCGGCAGCGGCCCCGCACGCTTGCTGCCTTTGCGGAAGCTGAAGCGCTGCTCCGTGCGCGGCGCTGGCTCCCGGGGGGCGCCCGAGGCCGGCAGGATGCCCAGCATGCAGTACGGGTCACTGAAGCCTGAGACACATGGGGCACCTCAGCCGCCAGCCCTCCGTCCCTCCACGGCCCTCCGTCCCTCCACGGCCACCGGGTCTGGACACAGCCCAGGTCCTGGCCGGCCCCCACTCACCGTTGGGGTCTTTGGCCAGCAGGTTCTTGGCACGCATGACAGAGACTTTCAGGGCATACGTGGGGGCCTGTGGGCAGAGGGCGCTGACCGGCCTCTTGCGGGAGGCTCGGTGTGACCGCGACAAGGCCCTGCTCTGTGTCCTCTCCACCCCTGAGCCCTGGCACCTCGGCTCGCCAGCGCCAGCCCACGTGGGTGGCAGCCTCACCTTGGCCTTCTTCACACGCTCAATGGCCTCGGCGTGCTCCTCAGGGCTGGTACCAAACAGCTGTAGAGGGTGGGCCAGTGTGAGGACCCAGGTACCCCCGAGGCCGACCTGGCCATTGCCCCGGGGGCCTCCCCGGCAGAGGAAGCACACACAGGGGAGGAGGAAGGATCTGTTTATCTATCGGTCCATCCTCTGCGTCTGTTCCTCTGTCAGTCGGTCCCTCTGCCTACCCTTCTTCGTGTCTGTGTGTCTGTCCATCCCTCCATCCTCCTGGGCGCACCTATCGGCCCCTGTGTGCGTCTGCACATGCGTGTGTGGGTATGCGTGTGTTCCGTACGTGGGGCGATTCCGTGTGTCGTCTGGGTGATGGTGAGGTCTCCGGGCAGAGGAAAGACACTGGCTTCAGCTCTCCCCTGACAGGCGGGGCCGGGCTGGCAGGGAGGGCGGGGCCAGTGGGGCTCACCTGCTGCAGGTAGCCCAGGAGGGTGTCCTGGTCGTCCACTTGGTCAGGGCCCAGGGTCCCCGCCCGGTAGAAGACCGTGTACAAGGCCTCCTCGTAGAGCATCTCCACCTGTGGGTGGGGCGGGCGCACACCCTGAGTCCCGGGCACCCCATCCCCGTCTCCTTCAGCCCCAGGCCCTGAGCCCTGGCCACTGGGGGTCCGGGCTCCATGGTCCCACCCCCTGTGTGCCGGGCCCCCAGTCCTCAGGAGCTCCACCCACTGGCAGACCCCAGTCCCAGCGTCAGGACCTTGACACCTGCTGCTGCCCTGACCCCCGCTGAGCTCTGCTTCCACTCGCTTGCATGGGAAGTCCCAGCCCACTCACCCCTGCCACTTTTGCTGTCCACCTCATCCCCGGAACGTGGGGCCAGGCCCCCCTCCCACTCACCTCCTCCTGGGTCAGGGCTCTCAGGCCACGGTTGGGGTCCACAGGCTCAGCAGGGGCTGGCGAACCGCTGCGCAAGAGGACCTGTGAGGAGCACTGGGGTGAGGGTCTCACGGTGGGGGGAAGGCCCCCAGGGACAGCGGGAGTCAGTTTGAGGGGTGGGAGCCCCCTGCAGAGGGGGCCCCCCACCGGGCAGCAGCTCTGAGCTGTCCTCACCTCGGGGCATGGCAGCCCCTGTCTGCCTTCCCCCTTCTTCAGAATGAGGCGCATGTGCGCGAAGAACTCCACGCCGTCCCCGGGTTTCCTGCAGAGAAAGGCCAGGCCTGAAGCTCGGGCTCACGGCACGCACCGCCCCCTGCCCAGGACCAGCTGCCGGCCATACAACTCGAGGGGATCCCCCCTGTCTCCGTACATCCGGGGGCCCAGCGAGACGCCCACGGCGTGCCCCACTCTGCCAGCCCCCCCCCCCGGGGGTCCAGCAGGGGGCGCGCGGGGCACCCACCAGGCCCCAGTGGCCGGCTCCTGGGGGTCAGCGCTGGTGGCGCCGGGCTCTGCCTCGGTCCTCCGGCGGAAGGTCGGGCACACCTGCACCTGCCTGAGCACGCTGCTCTTGATCTCCAGCAGGGTCGTCATGGCGGGTGGTCTGCGGGCAGAGCGTGCGGCTGCGGCCTCTGCGCGTCCCAGCGGCACTGCCCCGCCGTCCCCGGCAATCGCACCCGGCACGCATCAAGCAATGAATGGATTCGCCAGAAAGCCACAGAAGCCGCGTTCCTGCCGGCACAGCCTCCTGGCCGAGGCGGGAGCTGGGTAGCAGGAGCCGGGGATGGGGGGGTGGGGACAGCCGCCGGGGCCCTGGAACTCAGCTCCCATGCTGCACCGCGCTGGGCACCCGGGGGGCCACGGGCACTCCTGCCGGGCACCGGGGGCCCGTCCCTTGGTCTCCCTGAGCCTTCATGTCCCATCTGCAAAATGGGATGTCCCGGCAGGGCCGCTTCTGGGACCGGACGAGGCTGGCAGGGGGCACGGTCTGGGCTCCGTCACTGGTGGCTGGTGGACTTCACCGCAGAGAGGCCCATTCTGCCACAGTCCCACCCCCGGCCGTCGAGGGCTGGGACCCCTGGCTGTGTCCCTGGGGTCCTAGGACAGCTCGGCAGCAAGTGCCTGTGTCTCCTGGGCACTTGGCGAAGGGGACGGAGGTGTGGGGGAGGGGTGCCCAGCTCACGCAGCCTATATGGTCCAGTCTGGGGCCAGGGCAGGCAAAGGTCCTGCAGGAGGCAGCCCCCCCCAGGACCCCCAAATCCTCATCCTGCAGAGGAGCTTGGGCAAGCAGAGGCCACCGTGCCTGGGGCCCTCCCTGAGACCCCTCCATCCCAAGTGGCCAGCATGTGCAGGAGGGGCCACTGGCAGGGTCCTCACCCCCCCCAGCACACCCAGGGACAGCGCCCCATCGTCACTCCTTGGGCCCCCCCCCCCGCAGTCAGGAGAAATGAAACGGTGGAGCAAGTCCTGCTCCTTCTAAGGAGTTTGGGGTATGGGCCCTGCGCCCTCTCCCTCTCCTGTCCTGAAAATGCCCATGTTGTCATGGCAGCCGAGCCACAGTACCGTGTCCTGCTTGCGGCAGCCGACAGATGTCACGTCTGGGACAGAGTGGGGCTTTTTGCCAAGGAATAGAGCCTGGGCCACGTGGCCCCCCGTTGGCACACCCCCTGAAACCAGCTCAGTCCTGGTCACTCTGCTCTGTGCAGACACAGCCTGTGCGGGTCTGCAGCCCCGGGGGGTGGGGGTGCTGAGTCAGTGACCCCAGGACGAGGCATCTCCGAGTATGGGGGACACCTTGTGGTCCGGGTGGCAGGGCCCTGGGACTCCCTGGCGGGGGCTTGCTGCTCCCTCTGTCCCCTGCAGCCTCTCCCGGCCCTGCCAGCCTACGAAGGCCAGCTCGCTGTCACAGCTGCACACCTCCTCCATGGGGGCGCGGTGTCCCCTGCAGACCCCGGGAGGAAGGGCAGGAGGACCACTAAGCAGCTGAGGGCCCTCGAACCCTCCTCCTTCACAGCCCTGCCCAGCCCAGGCGCCCCCCTCTTCCCCGGTCAGGCAACAAGCTCAGGCCCTGTGCCTCCCCAACCCCCTAGGGTGGTCTTCGTGCACCCCTGTTGAAAACTATGAGAGGAAAGGGCTGACCCCACCCCCCGCCCCGCTAGGCTGAACCTGCCCCTCGGTGCCCACCCCTCAGACTTCCGTGCCCCAGGATTGTCAGGCTGCCTCCGATGTACAGGACATACGGTGCTCCCCTCAGTGTACCACAGGGCCTTTGCAGTCACTGCCCTGGTCCCCCTCCCTGGTGGTGCTCACTCGTCCGGCCACTGAGGGCACCTCCAGGCCAGGCACAGCCCGTGCAGAGGAGCACTGTCATTTTCACTGGACAGAATAGGGAACGGGACTCAGCTGGACCTAAGTGCACTTGCCCCGGTTCTCACGGGCCGTTGGGGGGAGAGCCAGCGGAGACCCACCTCGGCCCTGTGTGCCTGGGCCAGCTCCCCAGGCTGTGCCCGCGCTCCCGCACGTCTCTACTCCACATCTGCCACTCCTTCTTAGAATCTCAGGCCCCGTTGGGAGAGCTGGGGCCAGGGCAGGCGGCACCTCATGAGCCCTAAATAGGTTTTGTTGAACAACCCGGATCCCTGCTCCCAGCTGTGTCTGTCTCTCCGTGGTCCCAGGGCTGCCATCCCTGCCGGGCACCCCCACCAGCTCAGGCCACCACTGCAGACAGCACATCGTCCTGCTTCCTGGTGCTCCAGCCCTGGTCCTGCGGAGCCCCAGGGAATGCTGGGCTCAGAGGGTCTGATGTGACCAGACCCGAGAGCTGGGGACAGAAAGGACAGCTGGCTCATGCCCTGAAATGAGGGCCCACCTTCCTCGTGCTTCTTACTGCCTGCTCCCTGGGAGCCTCCCCGCAAAGGTTGGGGCGGGGGCATGTGTGGAGGGGGCTCAGCGGCTTGGGCACGTAGTTCTGGAAGCTGTCGCCCCTACTGCCAGCAGTGAGGTCCTAAGGGGACGGGCATCCGGGGCCCCCCTTCTCCTCTCTAGCTGTGGGGAAGAGGCCACTACCCCCGCAGCCCCCCAAAGACAAGGGAGCAGCCACTGCTTGAGCTGTTGCCAGGGCAACCGCCAATTGCGTCTGCATGTGACAGGGGCTACGGGGGCTCACGATCGCAAAGACAAACGTGACGCAGGAGCCAAGCGGCCTGAGCCGCAGAGATGGGGTGTCTTTGTGACAATAAAACGTTCAAGGTAGAGGGGGAGCCACCTCATCTGATAATCACAGCCCCCAAAAGCCCCCGAACTGAGGCTCCGGAGTTAGGCCACAGAGCCAGCAAGCGGCCAGCGATGAACTCCACTCCGTGGTGTTCAAGCTCTGAGCTCCCGGCACAACCTGAGTTCTGGGGTCCAGGCAGGGGGGCCTCCCCCTCTGTGGAGCTCCCTCCCTCAGCCCATGGACTGGATGGGGGCAAAAGTGGCGTCTGGGCACAGGTGTCTGGGAGAGATGGCTCAGCCCTGGGTGCCCAGACACGCCTCCAGTTGCCCTGGAAACCCTCGGCTGCTTGGGCACCGATGACGTCTCTACACCGAATGGCCTGGGCCCTGGGAGCCAGCCAGCACCTCACGCAGAGCCACAGCGAGTGCGTGGCTGAGCCCCAGGAAGCACCTGCTGGCTGCTGGGACCCTCTGCCAGCCCCCGACAGAGCCCCTCCTTGAGCTCTCCCCATCTCTGTCCCTCCTGGGCCTGGACAGCAGCCCACAGCAACATGTGTCTGTGTCCTTGGCTCATGCCTGGCCACCATGGCCAGAAGCACTGCCCAACGGGCAGAGGGAGGCTGGCCGAGGAGCTGAATGCCACACTGGCACTGGGGCCACGCCGAAAGTGCCGGGCCCATCTTGTCCCCTGGGTGTCTTCAAGACCCAGAAAGAACGGGAAACGACAATTCTGCAAAGTGGGTATCACTGCCCCGTTTCACAGCCCGGGGCTGGGCTGACCTGCCTGGAGCCAGGATTCAAAGCGAGGGCTGTAAGCCACACTGTCTCCCGTAAACTCACCTGTGGGCTTAGGTGACACCAAAGCAGGTGAGTCTAGGGGCAGCTGAGCCGAGTCAGATGTGTCTCCCTAGTCAGTGTCCCCTGGGGCCACCTGGCTACCCTCACAGTGAATAAACACCTTTATAATAAACACTCAGAACACCAGGTCCCTTAGTACCAAAATCTGGCCCCTGACGAAGCAGGGGCAGGGGTCCATTGATGCTGCCCTGGGTGTATGGGGGGACTGGCAGGATGTCTGGCCCCACATTCTGGTCTCCATGTCACCCTCTCGGTCTTCTCTTTCCAGCCCAGCCAGACCCAGACCCTTCACTGCTTCTGCTTCTTCTTCTTCTTCTTCTTCTTCCTCCTCCTCTTCTTCTCCTTCTTTTTTTTTTTTTTTTTTTTTTTTACCGGATTTCTGGCTGTGGTGGCTGTGACTCCCTAGACAGTGCTCCCCTGCACACAGCCGCGTCCATCACAAATGCTGCTCCCTGAGATCCAATCCCAACCTGATTCCTGGGAAGGGGCCTGGGAATGTGATTTTAAGCCCCTCTGCAGCTGGACCTGAATGAAGCCCTAGGAAGCCTGAGATCAACTGTAAGGGGCTACCTAGATGCTTCTAGAATTAACGCATGAAAAATGAAATTCTCCGGCCCTTCTTCCTCCGAGGCTCCCTCCCCCGATCTTTACTCACCGGCCTCCAGAGCGATGTTCCCCCCCCTCCCCTCCCGTCCTCCTCCTTTCGGTGCTCCCCATGGGAGCCTCTGGGGTGGGGGGGCCCCAGTTCCCTCCAGGTCTTTCCCTCCCTTATGAGCGGGTGGTCGCGGGCAGGTCAGAAACCTGATGGGTGCGTGTTGTTTTACACCCCTGGAGGGATTTCGTGGAGACTAGGGGCCCTGCTGCGACTGGAGGCAGGGTGGGAGGGACGGGGCACTGGGGGCATCTCCGCCCCTCCCCTGCCCCCCCGCGAGTTGTCTGGGAACCCCCGCGGAGCGTCTCTGAAGTCCCAGGCGGCGACCCACGGCGACCCACCGGAGGCCTGCGACAGGGATGGAGGCCCCCGGTGTCGTGGGGGGGGGGGTCCTGCTGCCCGCCTCCTCGATCCCCGCCCGCTCCGGCGCTCTTGGGGACGCGGGCCCACGGAAGGGCCCGAGAACGTCCCTCCGAGCACGCGCCGGCCTCAGTTTCCCCAGGGCCAAGGGCGCGTCTTCGCGACCTCCCGCCGCCCTCCTCCTCGGGGGGCCTCCCCGCGCCCCTCGGGGTTCGCGAACGCAAGAGCCTGACCGGGCGCCAGTGGGGGCAGCCGCAGGGGGCGGCGTCCCAAGCCCGTCCGGAGCCCTCGCACTCACCGTGGGCCAGGCCGGGGTCGCGGGGTCGGGGGCTCCTAAGATGCCGAGCTCCGCACCGGCTCCCGAGACGCAAGGCACAGCGCGCTCGCAGCCGCACCGGACCGAGCGCGGCGGGGGCGGGACCTGGCCGCGGGCCCCGCCCCCAGCCCCGCCCCCCGCGCCCGCCCCGGCCAGTCCCCGCGGCTCCCGGCCCGCCCCGCCCCGCCCCCGCCGCTCCCGCCCCGCCCCGCCCCCGCCCGCGCCCTGCGCGACCCCGGCGCTCCGCAGCCCACACCCAGGCCGCCAAGCGAGTCGGGCCAGGGAGCCCCCTGCCCTGGGGGGCGGGGCGCGGGGCGGGGCGCCAAGCCACCGGTGGGTGCAGAGCGGGGAGCAGGTTCTGCTGTGTCAGGACCCCGTCCCCCGGGGACCCTCGGGAAGCCAGAATCTCCGAAACCGCATCAGACAAGCCCGGGCCGCAGCGAGGACTTTTCTGGAAGGGCTGTGCAGCCATCCCTGGAGGCGCCCTCCCAGCCCAAGCGCTGACCCCGCCACCAGTGTGCACCCTGGACAAGGGGTGCTGCGGGCACCCGGGACGCGCCATAACCCCGATCACCTCTTGGGTGATCCTCCCCGTGGCGCAGGCGAGGGCCCTGGCGCCAGCTGCGACCTCCAGGCCTGGGCTGGATGCCCCGCCCACACTCTTCCTAGCCCACCCTCCCCCAGCTCTGAAATTTGAGCGAGCACCGCCCCGTGTTCGCCTGGAGGACTCGTTAAAACACATTGCTGCACCGGCCCCGGACCTGCTGATGCCAAAAGTCTGGGCTCAGGGTGACCATCTGCATTTCTTTTTAAGTTTATTTATTGCGGGGGAGGGGCAGAGACAGAGGGAGACAGGGAATCCCAAGCAGGCTCCAGAGTGTCCGTGCAGAGCCCAACGTCGGGCTCGAACTCAGCGCACCGTGAGATCACGACCTGAGCTGAAAACTGGCTGAAAACCGAGCCACCCAGGTGCCCCCATCTGCGTTTCTAACAAGTTCCCGGGCGGTACGGGAGGTCGGGGAAGAAACATGGAGGTTCTGGAGCTGTCAGGTGCACGGGGGCGCCGGATCCCTGCCTGGCCTTTGGCCGATCTTGTTGGATCCTCAGAGAACCGTGTACTTAGGGGATCGACAGATTTGGCGACGTTTTTAACTCAAAAGACCTCGTCTCTAACGTGGGCCCCCAGGCAGTGTGGGAAATAGGCCCAGAGGCAAGGACGCTTTGCTTGGGGGAGGCCAGGGGTCAGCTGAGCTGAGCGAAGGGCCAGAGGCTGGAGGAGCGGGTTTCCGAAACAGCTGCACACAGGGAACATCTGTGCCTTGTATTATGCGGGTGGGTGGGTGGGTGCAGGCGTGTGGGGAGAGCCTGGCCAGCAGCCCCCCAGCCCGGGGTGGGGGAACCAGGTGCTTCCTCCAACACCCCAGGATGGGGTGGGCACTGCTCTGATGGGCCACCTCCTGTCTCGGCTCCTAGGTCCAGACCCCACACGTCCAAGCTCCCCTCTGCCCGTCTGCACAGGAGGAGGCACAGAACTACGGGGTTCGGCGGGCGTGGGGGGGTGGGCACCGCAGGGCGGATTCTCCTTCTGGAGACTCTGTCTCCAGGCCCTGCCTCCATCCTGACCCAGCACAGCCAGGCCAATGGGGAAAGAGGTGCTCAGGACACGTGTCAGCTGCTGGGGACAGGGACACGCAGGGGAGCTAGGGAGCAGCTACCCCTCGGCTTCCTTCTCCACTGGACCAGACAGGAATCGGGGAGGGGGCCGCCACTGTTCCTCCCCGGGGACTGGCGGGTCCTGAGCCAGGACCTCGGAGCTGACGCCCTCCACTCCGCAGGCTTTCGTCAGGTTCTGCCAACCTGTTGGAACAAACACAGGTCTGGTTGCCATGGTGATCATAATGGCTTTGGGGTGAAGAGATTCTGCAGCTGCTATAAACAGGAAGTTAGGAGGGGCAGCCACCAGGGGAGGGGCCCCTGCTCGTACCCCCATCCAATGTCCTTTGGGGACCAAGGGGCTGGGGGCCAGCACCGCAGAGGCACCAGCGCTAACACTGCGGCCTGCTGGGGTGGAGGGTCTGCAGAGACCTCACCACCCGCGTTTACAGATAAGGAAAACTGAGGCCCAGAGAGGGGAAAGGGCTTTTTCAGGGCCACACAGCAACCGGCTGGGTCTGTAGTCCAGCTCTGGGCCTCAGTTTCCCTGTTTTGCAAAATGGACGTAGCAGGGGGGCCTCGGTGGCTCAGTCAGTTAAACCTTGGACTCTTGGTCATGATCTTTTTAAAAAAATTTTTTTTAACTTTTATTTATGTTTTGAGAGACGGAGAGAAACAGCGTGAGCAGGGGAGGGGAAGAGAGAGACACACACAATCAGAAACAGGCTCCAGGCTCTGAGCCGTCAGCACAGAGCCTGACGCGGGGCTCGAACCTACAAACCGTGAGATCATGACCTGAGCTGAAGTGGCCGCTTAACCGACTGAGCCCCCCAGGTGCCCCGGTCGTGATCTTGCAGTTCATGGGCTCGAGCCCTGAGTCAGCCCTGTGCTGGCGGTGCAGGGCCTTCTTGGGGTTCTCTTCCTCTCTCTCTCTCCCTGTCCCCCTCCCCTGCTTGCTCTCTCTCTCAAAATACATAAACTTTAAAAAAATGGATATAGCAGCTTATACCCATCCGTGAAGTTGGGGGGATCTCAGTGAGAAGCAAGTACTTGCTAGTGTCAGCTGCACACTCCACCAGCCCACATGGGATGGGGACCGTGGCCACAGTGGGCCAGCCCTCCAGGGACTAAGTAGGTTGGGGGTGACTCCACGGTGGGGAGGGAGGCCCCGGGAGCGGGCAACGCGGAACATGGGCTTGTCACAGCAGGAGGTGGCCCCAAACCCTTCACCTGGAGGGGCCAGGCTGGGGGGGGGCGGGGAGCTCACACCCTCCGGGCTTTGGGCAGGCAGGGGGTGGTTTCCCTCCTTGGGGCCAGGGGAAGACCTCCAGGCTCCCGATGGACGGCCGGCAGAGAGCAGGGAGAAAGGCAGCACGGGAGGTGAGGGGCGGTCTGCGTAAGGCCACCTCCCCCTTCATGGTTTAAAGACACTCGGGGCGCCTGGCTGGCTTGGTCAGTAGAGTGTGTGACCACTGATCTCGGGTTGTAGGTTGGAGCCTCACGTTGCATGGAGATGTTACTTAAAAAGTAAAATCTTGGGGGACCTGGGTGGCTCAGCTGTTTAAGCGTCCAACTTCAGCTCAGGCCATGATCTCGCAGTTTGTGGGTTCCAGCCCTGAGTCAGGCTCTGTGCTGACAGCTCAGAGCTTGGAGCTGCTTTGGATTCTGTGTCTCCCCCTCTCTCTGCCCCTCCCCTGCCCCTGCTCTCTCTCTCTCTCTCTCTCTCTCTCTCTCTCTCTCTCATTCAAAAAGAAACATTAAAAATATAAAAATAAATAAAAAATAAAGATGTTGGACCTGCCGCCCTCTAGTGGCAGC
Organism: Cryptoprocta ferox; assembly: GCA_028646485.1. Classification (NCBI taxonomy): domain Eukaryota; kingdom Metazoa; phylum Chordata; class Mammalia; order Carnivora; family Eupleridae; genus Cryptoprocta; species Cryptoprocta ferox. The sequence continues at coordinate 1,022,453 of CM053564.1, read as the reverse complement.
CCTTGGAATTGCAGGCATAGCCTCCGGCAGTAAGGCTCCTCCCACCCCTCCCACCTGCCCCAGGCACCTGTCCGGGGCCTGCAGAGGGGACAGCCTCCAAGATCGTGGGGGCCCAGCCCGGGGACTTGGCCAGGGCGCTGACTGCGGGACTCTGTCCCATCGCCTGTGCCATCCTGGGCGCTTCTGCCAGCAGAAAAGGAGGCCCAGGTGGGAGGGGTCTGGCCCTCACCTGAAATGCCGGCTCCTGGGGCCCTGGTGCCAGCACCTGCACAGGTGAAGCCTGGGCCGGACCAGGGTTGTCTTGGGCGCCAGGCCTGGGGGGCGGGAGCCGAGCAGACCCACGCAGGGCTCTGTGGTGTCTGTGGGGGCAGAGCACTGTCCCCGGTCTGTCCACTGAGCCTGACCATCAGGCCCCGGGGCAGGTGTGCACGTTCCCAGCAGGGCCCCTCCTACGCTCACCCCTGGAGGGGGGCAAAGGTTGTGTGCGACATCAGGAGGCAAACCTGGGAGAATCGGATACCCAGCATCACTCTCTCCATAACGGGGGTGGGGGGCAGGTTCTGGGGCTCCAGGATGGGGGGGCAGTGAGCCCCTTTCTTCAGGAGGGTGGTGGCAGGTCACCTGGGAGGGCAGACACCAGGGAGGGAGGACCTAGGCCCTGGCCCTGCCAGCTCCCTGAGAGATGCCAGGCTCCTGGGGTCCGGTGCTCCAGCCCCTGCTCCAGCCCCCTCGGGCAGGGGCAGAGCCTCTGCAGGTGGGGTCACAGTGTCTGGAGGACTCCTGATGAGCCGCACAGGCCACTGCGGCAGGACACCCCCCCGTCTCAGCACCAGGGTCAGCCCCTCCCTGCTGGAGCAGGCTCAGACCGGTTCGAGCCGGCCCAAGTCAGTGCTCAGCCTGGCCACTGGTCGTCATGGCAACCTCAAAATGGAGGCTGCCCACCCACAGAGCCCGATACGAGCCGAGAGGATTTGGGGCGGCCCAGACAGGGGACGAGGCGGCCTTTTGCGATGGACAGGTGTGAGGGTGCGGCACCGGCCTGGCGGGACAGTCCACGGAGGCCAGGGGGACTCTCGGGGACCCACAGCCCATCTTCCCACGGCCAGCTAGTCCTGGGAGCCCCGAGGAGGGGCTGGCACACAGTCAGAGTCTGGGCACCGGAGGAGCCCCAGCCCGGGGTCCCCAGGAGGGACACCCTGCTCCAGCGCCCAGGGTCAGCACGGGCTGGGTTCCCAGCCTCCGCTGCCCTTGCCTGGCCCCAGAGGGGACGACAGGGGGAAGGCAGCCCCACCCCCTGCGAACCACTGAGGGTCTGACTCAGGAGGCCGGCGGCGGGTGGCCTGCGGGGCAGGGCAGGAAAGGACACAGCCTGCAGGCAGCACTTGTGGAAATGTTTTAATTAGAGGATTCTTAGATACAGTGGTTAATGTATTGCCCACAATTCCTTACTAATTATGAGGCGCCTCATGCTGGGAACACACTCTCTTCCCTCACATCAGAAACAGGACGGGCACAGTCCATCCTTCCCCATTACAAGAGTTACATCTTCGTCAAGCCAAGGACTGTGGCACAAAAGGACATTTCGTTAGTCGAAGTCATGACAATTCGCTAGAAACATCGATTACTTCAGAATGCTTTAACTAGAAAATATATTGAATTTCCATATATATTAACCATATACATGTGTGGCTATCACTAAGTGTAGCTCAGTCATTACAAAATATGACATTCTGGCAGAGGCTGCGCACACCCCGCCCGGCCGGGTCCCCGGGAGGCCCCCGCACGAGCCGGTCCATCGCCAACATCGAGCGTGTAGCTCGGCCAAAGGTCCATCGCGCAAGCGGGCAAGGCACTGGGACCGCGGGGCCGGGCGGGCGCCGTGCCCGGGGATCCACTGCCATCCTGCCGCCCGCCAGGTCGAGGTGCCCTTCCTGACCGAGGGCCCTGGCGGCCGGCTCCCGTCCCTTCGGGGGCCCCAGTGCCGGGCCCCGAGGCTGAGGCGGCTGGGAAGGCGAGGCCAGCCGGCGCGGGGCAGGCTCCGGGGGGCCGAGCCCCCACCTCGCGGTGCCGGGCCGGGGGGCACCGGGCCCGTCCCCCTCCCCGGGCGAGCAGGCGGCCAGCCTGGGGAAGCCGCGCGGCGGGCTCGGGGTCTGGGGCGCTTTCGGCGAACAGCCCTTCGGGAAAGAGGCGGCGCCCGCGCGCGGTGGCCTCAGACCTGCCCCCAGGGCACCCTGAGGCCAGGCCGCCCGCACCCAGGGGCCGCTGGAAGGCCCCGGCGCCCCGGGCAGGCTCCAGCGGGCGCCCGCGAGCTCCCCCGGGGACCCGGGGACCCCGGGGCCGGCCCGCGCCAGCCCTAGGAGGCTCCTGACGCCAGCTGCGCCCTGACCAGGTCGGCTGCCTGCGCGGCCCCAAGACCCGGGGTCGGGAGACGAACCCCAGGCTCGCACCTCCTTGAACGCAGCGCCAGTCACCAGGGCCGGGCCGGGCGCCGCGCGGGTGCAGGCGCAGCGGAGCGGGGCACCGAGCTGCGCGCCACCGGCCTGCAGCCGCGCGGGGGCCCGGCCCGGCCGCCTCCTCACTCTCTTAATGACGATGATGCCACAGAAACCTTTATATAAACAGTTTATTTACTCTAAACAGCAACACAGACAGAACGCCATATGGACACAAAGGAAGTGATGCGGGAACGAGACGCCGGCCGACTTTGGATCTGAGGCTCAAAAGCAACACAACCCGGGGTGTGCGGGGCCGAGGCGGGGGGCAGCTGGGGGCCGGTGGGGCTCTGCACTGTGGGAAGCATGCCTGCATCCGCGAGCGAAGGAAACTAGCTCCTCGGGGCTCATCGAAGTATAAAAGTTTATAATTTTACAGCAGTTGAAATACTGACATCAATATTAAAATAAAAGCAAGTTTTACATAACAATCAAAAATACAAAAGACTGAAGGAAGAGACCCTGTATGAAAAACCGGGCAATTCAGCGAGTCGAGGACCTGTACCAGTGGCGGAAATGGAAATGGCGCCGCCCGCCCCTCCCCTCCCCAGGTGACTAGTAATTGTACAGAGCAACGTTAGATTTGCAAAAGTGTTGTAAACAAGTTCTTGCCAAACCAATCCCTTCCTTCTCACGCTGCCACGCGGTCGCCGCTTACGAAGGCGCGAACTTCTTGGCTTGTGCTCGAACCCTCTTCTCGTACTCCACTCTGTTTTGGCTGAGGAGGTCAAGAGAGAGACACGTCAGCGGGCGCGGCGGCGCCAGTGTGCGAGCAAGTGTGCGAGTCTGACCGGCCGCCGGCACCTCGAGGCCGGAAACCACACGCCGGCTGTGGAGAGAGCGGGTCCGGACTGCCGGCCACCAGCGGGCCTCCCAGACACACAGGACTCGGCGCTGGTCTCCCCACGGGGCTCCGGGGCTGCTCTGGGACCCTCCGCGGAGCCGAGTCCCTCCAGGCCGCGCTCTCCACGGGAGTGCCTCTCAGGGAGCTGCTCTGGGTCACCGGTGGCCCAGGCCCCGGGTGTGCAGGGGCTCCCAGGGTGGAGGGACAAAGGGCCACCAAGAGCCGTGGAGTCAAGGCCACGGGACAAGCGTCTGTCGCTGGGCCAGGCCACGTGCGCTCCTACCCCGGCCAATGGCCCAGCCCGGCCCCGAGGCCCCACGGTGGAGGCAGCTACCTAGGGGGTTCTGGAAGGAGCCGGAAGACAGGCAAGTCGGCTCGGAAGGTCCCAGTGTGCCCTGCAGAGGGACGCCGGCGGGAGAATCGTGGAAGAGGGCGTGGCGTGGCGTGGCAGGTGGCAAGGGGCCCGAAGACTGGCAAGTGGCCGCCCTCCCTGCGGCGCCTGCTGCCCCGGCGGCTACGGACACAGGCCCGGAAAGGCCAGCCGCTCACAGGCGGCGCCACGGCGCCCGTGCACCACCTGCCTCAGCAAACATCACCCCTGCAACAAGGCGCCCGCCAGGGCCGGTGGCAAGCTCTCTGAAGGCCACAGAGACCTTAGCTTTGCAGGCCACGCGGTCTGTGTCGTGAGAACCGTGCGCGTCCTGTCCCGAGTGGGGGGCTGCGGGGCTGCTGCAGAGATCGTGGTGACCTCGAACAGCGCCCAGCCGGGGGCGGAGGAGCAGGAGGACGCATCTCATGGGCCCCTGGCACACAGCTGCCAAGGGGACATCTGACCTCCAGCTGAGCCACGGCAGGAACAGGCCCCTGCCCGGGCCTAGGGGCCTGCAGCCATCTCCTGCAAGCTGGCACTGCCCGCGACGGGGACTGGACACAGAGCGGCCGGAGGACGGCCCTGACCTCAGCTCTCGACCTCCGCTTTCACCCTCTGCACCCCGGATTCCAGACACGTCCCCTGGAAGGAACACGCCCCGCCCAGCCTCTCCCCTGTACACTAGCCCCCCACCTGGGCTTAGCTCCACCCCCCAGACCACCTGGGGAGGCTGGCTGGCCAGCCCAGAGGACGCTGGGCCCCGCAGCCGTGAAGGCCTCTGGCCAGCTCCCGGCCCAGCCAAGCCCACAGCGCCAGGTTTCACCTTGTCGCCCACCCTAAGCCACACCTGGCCTTCCTCCCTACGCACAGGTGGTGGACGCTGGCCCACAGGACTTACGGGCCACCACAGTGCCACGCGGGGAAGGGCTGGGACGTGGATGTCTGGCATCTGGTGGGGACATCACGGCAGCTGGGTGACCCGCAAGCTGGAAGTGGCACACACCCAGGCCCAGGCAGGTCTGGGAAACAGGGAGGGGCGGCAGGAGGGCCGTGGCGGGAGATCTGGGGCCCCGGGGAGCTGTGCTATCGGAAACACCACCGCCGGCACCCGCACCTGCGGGCCTTTCCCTCTGCACCGGACTGAAATTCACCGAGGCACATGGTTTGCCCGGCCGCAGCTTACCAGGGACAAAGTGGCCAACAGAGGCCCATGTCACCTGACCTCCACCTCCTGCCACCCCCCCCCCGCCCAACAATACTGTGGCCACGCCAGCCCTTGCTCACCGTTCTTGCCCACCACAGGCCCTTTGCACCTGCAGGTCCTGCTGCCTACAGGGCCTGTCCTGGTTGCTTCCCTGGCGGCCTCACTCAGTCTCCCCGTCACAGCGGGTGTCTCACGGCCTTCCTCAAAGGCTGCCAGGAGCGGCAGGGACTGCTCCCCTCCCACAGCCGGCCTGCGGCCCCCCTTCTCACGGGCAGCCCGGAGCGGATTCCAGGGAAACGCATGCAGGCCAGCGAGCGGCCACGGCAAGCAGCGCCAGACGGCTACTAACCAGTAGATCGTGTAGGCCTCTGCTTGAGCTGGGTCCTGGATATTTGGTTCGTTTAGAAGTTCCTGGATTCCTAACAAGATCTGCGTGAGAGACGAGAGCGCACGCGTCACGGTCTGGAAGGGAAGGTTCGCCGGGACCCCGGCCTCGGCTTCAGAGAAGAGCACGGGCCTCCGCCCCGACACCCTGCACCCCGTACCTGCTTGATCGTGATGGCCGGCCTCCAGTCCTTGTCCTCCTCGAGGATGGACAGGCACACCGTGCCCGAGGGGTACACGTTCGGGTGGAACAGCGGTGGTTCGAACTTGCCTGGACCACAGGGAAGGAGGAAACGCGTTTCTGGCGGCAGCTGCCATGCTGCTGCGCCCGGGCGTTTGATTAGGGATGGTGGCCAAGAGGTGGCAGTAGCTGGGGGGGCACCTTTCCCGGACTTGGAGGCAAAGCCATGTGCCTGCCCGGACCCCGCCCCTGGGCAGCGGGCGGTCGGAGCAGAGTCCCGGTCACCCCCACCCCCACGTCCCCCTAAGTCAGCACGGGTGAGGATGGTCCTGGGGGGACAGCTGAGGGCATAAACTCAGAGGCCCTTCCAAACAAGCGGATCGTCCTGCTCCAAAAAGAAAGGGTCTTAGTATCTGTGTTCTCGCTCTTAAAACACAAAAGTTACTTTCTTCCTAAAAAACGCACACGTGTAGGAAATCCTAAGACACAAAAGCACAGGAAAACTGCTGGAGCGCCCCCGGGGACCGTTCACCACAGCTGACGTGCTCGGCTGTCTCTGTCCACTGGGCACCGTCCACCTTTCTCTGGATTTTATTTATTTTTTTAGTGTTTTAAAATGTTTATTCATTTTTGAGAGACAGAGAGCCTGAGGATGGGTGGGGGAGGGGCAGAGAGTGAGGGAGACACAGAATCGGAAGCAGCTCCAGGCTCCGAGCTGTCAGCACAGAGCCCGACGCGGGGCTCGAACCCACGCACCGTGAGATCATGACCTGAGCCGAAGCCGGACGCTCAACCAGCTGAGCCCCCAGGCGCCCCCTCTCTGGATTTTAAAATGTTAACTGTACCCAGAAAAGCACAACAGGTGTCGTGCAGCCTGGTGAAGTCCAAACCCACCACCACCTTCCCAGGACTCCCGCCCGGGCCGTCCGACCTGCGCATGTGCGCGGACGTCTCCGGAACGCCGCCAGCAGGCCCGGCCCCGAGGCGGCACCGCACCCCTGGCCCCCCGGCTCCCGCCGCTTCACAGGCCCAGACCCCCGGCGGCCTCACGGAGGCCAGCCGTCCCCGGGGACTCCGGACGACTGGCACCTTCACTCTTGGGGACGCACTGGCCGCTTCCCGGAGAAGCTGCTGTCCGAGTCCTCGTCCGTCTCTCTCGCGGGCTGGCTCCTGGCCCCACGGGCCCGCCGCGCGCCTCCCGCCCCGAGCACTTTCTGCTCTTTGAATCGTGCTCCTCGCTGAGCACAAGTCCCTGGTTTTAATTTCCTCTGAGCGGTCAATCTCTTTCCTTACCTAGGAAAGCACAGCCTTGGTGGGCGCGGCGTCACCCAAGCCCCTGACCCCGACTTCTGCTCGCCGCGGGCGTCCCCTGCCCGGAGAAGTCCCTGCGAGACCCTCTCCGCCACAGGGCCCGCTGCTGCCGGCCTGTGCGGCTCCACTCCCCGCATCACGTCGGGAGACGGGCAGTGCTGAGTACTTGCAGGCCCTTCCGCCGGCTGCTGCAGACTGTCCCCCGCTGTTCACCCGTTTTTTTTTTGGGTTTTCTTCTTAAAGTTTGAGAGAGTGAGGGGGCGCCTGGGTGGCTCAGTCGGTTAAATGTCCAACTTCGGCTCAGGTCATGATCTCATGAGTTCAAGCCCCGCATCGGGCTCTGTGCTGACAGCTCCGAGCCTGGAGCTGCTTCGGATTCTGTGTCTCCGTCTCTCTCTGCCCCTCCCCTGCTCGCGCTGTCTGCCTCCCTCCCTCCCTCTCTCTCTCTCTCAAAAATAAACATTAGGGTTTGAGAGAGTGACTGAGCAGGGAGAGGGGCAGAGAGAGGAGAAGCGGGCTCCGCGCTGTCGGTGCATCCCCACGCGGGGCTCGGTCTCACAAACCGAGAGATCGTGGCCTGAGCAGAAATCAAGGGTCGGAAGCTCAACCGGCTGAGCTCCGGGGGCGCCTCGCCCCTTCTCTGGGGGACACCTGGCTGCCTCCAGCGTTGGGCCATTACGGATGGGGCCGCCGCGACCAGGCCGGCCCCCGCTGCGGCGAGGACGCGCGCTCCCGCGGAGCCCTCCCGTGAGCGAGCGGCCGGGGCCCGGCGGCCTGAGTTCAGCTCCCGCGGCGCCCAGCTCTCCACGGGGACGGTGCAGATCCGCACGCTCGGGCGAGGCGGGCGGCCCGCTGCTCTGCCCCGCGCCGCCCCCCTGCAGCAGATCGAGTCGGCGCGTCTTCCCACGCTGCTGGCACGGGCGGGGGGCCTCCCGCGGGGCCCGAGGGTGCCTGCCGTGGCGACGCCCTTTCCGTACTCAGGGTCAGCGCTGACGAGCGCGTGAGCCTGGCCCTCACCCTCGCCGGCTGCCCCGGTGAAGACGCGGTCCTGAGTGTGATGTCGCCCAGTCACTGACGTTCTCCCTACGGGGCAAGAGCACGGTCTGTGCCTCACTGGCGAAATCTGGCAACCTGACAAAGACACCCTGTCTTCTTCTAGAAGCTACACCGTTCCATCTTCCCACCGGGTGCTGAGGTCCGTGTGGAAGGCTGTCTAGGTAGAAACGGTGATTCCCGTCTCTTCCGCAGGGACACCCCGTGGACCTGGTCCGTTCACTGACTAGCCTCGTGCTCCCCGTGGCGCGTGTGGCCTCTGTCCTGCAGACCTGTGTCTCAATCACCGTGTCCCTTTAACAGGTCCGTCCAGTTTACATCCTGCCCGTCCTGCTCACAGGTGTGGGTGCCCTTCCCCCGGCGCGCCCAGGGCCGTGGCTACTCCCCGCACGGCTGACCCTGACCCTGCAGAGTCTGTGTGACAATCTCCACAGAACTTTCCACACTGGGATCTGACGCTTTCGTAAACGGTCCGGTTCACACACTTCTGTTTGTTGCAACGATATGAAAATAGGTTTTTGCAGGTTAATGTTTCACTCTGCGACCTGAATAAACGGAGTCGAAAAGGCGAGAACATGTGCGGCCCGTCTTCCCCTCGCTCCTCTGCTGGGATCTCTGTTCTGGCCTCGCCGAGGACGCTCGGAGTTCCGGCGTCGTGCTGCACGCCAGCGACGGAAGCAGGCGCAGCCGGTCCCGGTTCTCACTCAGAGCTGGGACCTAGCGCAACGCCTCCGCGCGGCACACACAGCTCACGCGGCAGACAACCACCCAAGTGAGACGTCTGGATCCCAGTGGTCACCTTGCTAGTTACTCATTGTTAGAATTCTTCTGCTAGAAGCCCTTCTACTGGAAAACACACTTCCAGCTTTTGAACCACTAGCCCGAGCGCAGACGTTTACGGGGGGCCGGCCGGCCGCTTCCGCGCGCGCCGGGGCTCGTTGATTTCCGGCTAGCAGAGCGGAGAACGGGCGCCCCTCCCGTGCTGGGTTCTGTGAACGTGCACTTGGGATGACGTGACCGTGGCACACGTGCGCTAAAGCCAGCCTCAGCCTTTTCTTCCCAGCCTTCTCTGGAGGCTTCCGTGCGCCACGCACCCCGGCCAACAACTTGGATGTGAAGTGTCACCCAACTGGGGGAGTGACAACGGGTCGGGGAGGGAGACCCTCCGAGGCGGGGGCTGACGGCGGTGCTGCCTTATCCCCAACAGGCACCGAGGGCCCAGAGCCTCCCGGGGGACGACAGCTGGCACCTGGGACTGCGCCCGCCGTGCGAGCCCGGCTCAGGTCCGCAGCCTCGGGGGGTCAGAGCCCCAGGGCCGCCGCGCGGGGGACGTGCTGAAGCGGGCAGACTCCCGAGAGCTTCGCTCTACTTACATTTTGGGGGTGAGGATGGATAATCGTCTTTGAAAAGCATCCGTAGTTTAAATAAGCCGCCTTCCCACGGAGTCTGCGGGGAGACGAACGGGCAGTTAGGTGCGCTGCCAGCCTCGGCTGCGGGCTGGGCCCGGGGCACCCGCCTCCGCCGCCCGCCCCCAGCGCCGCCCCAGCAACCGACCAGCCGTCCCCGTGGCGGGAATGCGCTGGGCTTCTGGGAAGACAGGCGGGGCCCCACGACGGGGGTCAGCATCTCCGCCTGAGCAGCCGCGGCGAGGCCCCCCGCCGCCGGCTCCTCGGGCACAGCCGTCCCCGGCCTCCGCCGGGAGGGACGTGGCCGCCACGCACCGGCCTCGGCCGAGGGGCCGAGAGCCGGCTCAGCGGAGGCAGAGGTGCAGGCCCGCCTCTCCGCGGAGCCCTGACGAACGGAGAACACAAACCACACCGTCCGCGGACAAAGCCGAGTCCTAATCCTGCCGGCTTAGCGTGCGGAGAGGAGGCCGCGGGCAGCGCAAGGCTGAGCTCATGCAGACGCCAGGCCACGGGCGGAAGGACAGGGCGGTGGTGCGGCCCGGACGCGACCAGAGTGCCTCAGGGGTCTCCTCTTTGCTTTGGGGTCACCCAGAAAGAGCCGGATGCCGGCTTGCCGGAGACCCTCACTCCCCAGGGCTTCAAATACACCGACCCCGACTGGCCCGGCCCGCTCAGCTCGCTTTCTCAGATGGCCCACGGGGGTCCCTGCCCCGCCACCTGCCCGAGGCTCAAAGACCACCTCGTGGAGCCTCACTACATCGTCGTCGGGGCTGCTTCAGCCACAGCGGGTCCCAAAGGACAAACAGGAAGACCCTCAAGGCTCCTCTGGGCCCTTCTCCAGCCCGTCCCAAGGCTCCTCTGGCCCCGAGGACGACGCAGCAGGGTGTGACCCTGGGCTTGGTGGGGGTGCCGCACCCAGCCTCTTCTTTCTGAATTAAAGCTGCCCCGGGGGGGCGGTGGGGATCACGTCACCCCAACCCTGTCCCCTCCCCCCCCCTCCGAGAATTGGGCCAGCGGGTGGTGCCCCTTACCCCTTTCTTCCCTGGAATGGCGCACTCCCAGTTCATGAGGTTCATGGTGCCGTCGGGGTTTTTTGTTGGGACGGCCACAAAGCCCTGAGGGAAAACAACCACACGGGCCATCAGCGCCACGGCATCGCTCCCCCCTCCCCAGAGTGTGCAACAGTGGGCGGGGCAGGTTCGGGGGTAGCCGATCCCCCCTGCTGCGCACAGAAATAAAGCTTTCCTTACAAACGGGTGGTCCTTTCTCCAGGCTTTCCTCTCCTGGGCGAGTCTGCTGAGGGCGATTCCCGACATGGTCAAAGTCCCTGCAAGAGACCGGGCCGAGCACGCGGTCAGGCGAGGCAGAGCTCAGGCGCCGGCTGCCCCTCCGCTCTCACACCTGACCTGACGCAGATCGCGCTCTCAGCAAACCGCCCGGCCTGGAGTCTGCCCCGGGGCATCACGTCCCCAAGGGGCGACCCGGCCTCCTCCCGAGACCCAGGACACCTCCACGGGGGCCCCTCCGTGTGAACATCCCCCCCACCCAGGGTCCATGGCACAGGCCTAGGGCCACACGTTCCCAGCAGAGGCTCGCACGCTGGGCCTGACCTCTTGTCACGCCGCAGGGGGCTGCAGCGACAGGGGTCGCGATCCCACCATCAGACTCCAAAGGAAAGGCAAGAACACAGTGGGGATGTCTGCAGCACTGCCTGCCTGAGGACCGGGGGCCAGGGCAGGGACAGACCGCTCCCCTCTGTCAGTGCAGAGACGGGGTGGGGGGGCGCCATCAGGCCGCCAGTGTAGAATCAGGAGCTCAGAATGTAGACTCAGGTCTGGCCAAGAGAGTAACTCTTATTCTTGAAACCAACCAAGGAGAAAGGTGCCCCGGGGCGGACAGCAAGCCCACCGCACCGTGGACGCGCCCCTAGACCGCATCTGGTCCACAGCACCCAACAGGCCCATCTCTCACCAGGCCCCAGGCCCCTACCCTCCTCCGTCCCCTCTGCTTTCTCATCCTAGAGCACCCCCACCCCCTCCACTGGCACTCCATGAACAATAAATGGATCAGGGTTGGTCTCCCGTTTACTCTCGGAAAGTCAGCAGAACGGGGTGGGGGGGGCCAGCAGGGCCCAGGAACCCCCGGGGAGCAGCAGGCAGGCCACCCACTGTGCCCGCCCGGCCCAGGAGTGCTGTGGGAGAGAGCTGCTCAGAGTCCCGCTCCTGGGTGTCAGGGCCCCCAGAACAGACCACAGCCCACAGACCAGGACCTCTGGACCACAGACCCCGAAGGCCTGGTGCCTTCAGCGTTCACATCGGGCCCAGAGCGCCCCCTCGGCTTGGTCTCGCGATTCCTGTGGGGGAAGTGGCGTCTCCAGGGTGCTGCTCACCCAGCACAGCCCAACAGGCCAGAGCCCCCGACTCCCCTCTGCCCTCGGAGGCCACGAACCTTGCTAGAGAAGCTGTCCCTAAGTCTGTCTTCAAAGTCCACGGAACCAGTGCCGATACCACAGACAAGGCTTTAACGAGACCGGGAGGGGGCTCCCTGGACCGGGAAGGTGCAGCCCGTCCCGACCCCCAGGCCCTCCGCCTTCCACGCACACCAACTCCTCTCTGCCCCCGTGGGCCAAAGGGCCACACCGCACATTCCTGAGTACAACAGGGGCGCCCTCCGCGGGTTCAACACCACCTTCCAGCCTCGCCCACCGCCCCCGGGCTCACCACGGCCCCAGGGACAACCGCAAGTGGAGATCCAGAAGGTGACGAGCCCGCTGAGCGTGGAGCCTCAACTCGAACGCAGCTCAGGCCCCCCTCTGCCTTCCGGGGTGCGGCCTCCCGTGTGCCGCAGCCACTGCCTTCCCGTCAGCGACGCCCGTGCAGCCCCCCGGCCCGCCTCACAACCCCACCTGAATCCCACCCTTCACCCTGCCGTCCGACCCGGCTCGCAGGAGGGGTGAGGCCACCAGCTCAGCAGAGACGGGCCCCACGGAGGTGGTGTCACCTGGGTGCTTGTCAGAAACAAACGTCCGCAGGCCCCGTGGCCACGAGTCGGGAACTCTGGGTGGGGCCCAGCACTACGGGTCCTGGAGGCTCCGGGACAATCCTGTTCCCAGGACGTAAGCAACTCGGCCTCTGGGGTCATCCGTGAGCCCAGGTCTCGGGAAGCTGGCTGAGTGGTGACAGACACACCGCTCGACCAATGGGATGGGGTCCGGCTCTAAGAAAAGTACGTTTCTGTTACCGTAAAAAATAGCAAAAGTCAAAAAATCAAAGTTCTCCACTCAGGAAGCTGTCAGGACAAAGTGACCGACGGGCAGACCCCGGGCCGCCACTCAGGCTGTGGCACCGACCTCGAAACAGCTTGCACGGGCTCCAATCTTCGCCGACCTCAAAATCAAGTCCAAAACAGACAACACCACTCTGGGACCCACACCTGAGTTCCTCTTCGCCACCGCTCCATCCTGGGGCTCTGGCCCCCCCTTCCCCGTCCCTGTGCAGACCTGATGCCAGGAGCAGACGCTGTGGGGGTGGGGCCCCTTCACTGGACGGCACACCTGTCTGGAACATTCGCTTGGGCCAGAGGCAGGGGCCCAGGGAGCGCGACAAAGGCGGAGGCAATGGTGACGGGGACCTGAGCGTGCACCTGAGCGTGGGCAGGGAGCCCGCAGGGAGCCAGGGCTCAGTGGGGCACAGGCCAGTCTGTCTTTAAGGTGCCCTCTGGTCAGAGGCTGGCAGAGACCCTGACGCCTGAAAATCTTCCACAAGTTTCTCAAACCCTTCAGTTTAGCTGACTGTTCTGCACAGAACTTGTCAGTGGAAATGCCCTTCCCGGCAGGAGCCCTGAGGGCACAGGACACTCCGCCTCTAAGTGCCCCCGCCCCCCCGCCCCCCCACACCCCCCCACCGCCCACAGACGGATCACTGTGGCAGCACCGGCGGGCCCAGGGCAGACAGCAGAAGTAGGCAGGACCCTTCTGCAGGATGACGGGACACAGAGCTTCAGGGACCGGGACAAACAGCTGGGTAAGCAGTTAACTGAGATGCGAGGTCCCCAGTGAGTCTGAGCTCAGCCAGGCATCAAAGCAGGTTTCTGAAGCCCCGGCCGGCAGAGCGATCCCGGGGCCCGTCTGCTTGCTCACCGTGTGTCACAACCCTGCCACAGGCCCCCTCTTCTGCCCTGAAGAGCGGACAGAGTCCCCTAGTCCTAGCGCCTGGCTGCGTGCGCTGGTCCCAGGTACTGGAAGGTAACGCGGGGCGGGCGCACCCGAGTCCCGGCAGCCCCTCCTCGGGGATGCTCCGGAACCGGACTGTTTTCTGCCATCAGGGGAAAGAGCCCCAGGCGCACACCTGCACCGCCCAGAGCCCAGGGCTTCCATTCCCAACGGCCTCCTGCCGGCCGACAAAGCAGCCGGTTTGTTACATTTTAACCGCAACGTTGAAACATTCATTCAGAATCCCGCTTGGAACCAAATCCACCTGCCAAGCCAACAGAGAGGCGCTTCCCGAGAGTGAAGGTGTTAGGACCCGGCTGCAGAGTGGCAACCAGGAGACAGGCAGCACAACCTGGCACCACTGTCACAGCCTGCAGGGCAGGAGGCGGGCTCTCCCCCCACCTGCCTCCAGGGCTGCCGCGGGGGGCGGCGGGCGGCTGCACTGGAGGGAGCTCCTCTCAGACCCCCACCTCCTACTGGCCGCTGCGGAGCCCGGCACCTCCATCCTCGACTTTCTCAACTCTAAAAGGAGTGGAAGCACTGGGAGCCCAAGGGCTTGCCCAGGAGGGAGCAGAGTATAGATGCGAAGCTGTGGACCACCCTTTCCCACCCTCTGGGGGGTCGGGGGACAGGAAACCGGGTGCACCTGACACAGGCACCTGCGGAGGCTGCACTCCCTGCTCTCTCCCAACACAACCCCCAGGACCCCTGGCCGTTCCTGAAGCAAGGTCCCCAACGCCAGGACACACCCGACAACGGTCCAACAGCAAGAAGAACTCGTCCCCAACCAAAGCAGGGCACATTTGGGATCCGTCTTCCTTTTCTGTCAAGTCGGGTCCACCCCGAAGCAGGGTTGCCTTAACAGCGAGCGACGGCTGCGAGCACAGACTTCCAAAAGAAACAAAGGGCCAACTTTGCAAACCGAGCGGCTGTACACCCGCGAACCGCACCGGCCGAAGCAAGCGGTGCGGGTTTCGGGGCAGCCGCGGGCCACGACCAGGAGCCGCGCGAACCACCCCCTCCGCTCCTCCCACTCGCGGAGCTACCAGTCCGGCCTCGTTCAGCGCCACACGGCAGGCGCGTCCGAAACCCCCCGGAGCGCAGCGCTAACGTCAGGGACCCCACCAAGTGCAAGCGGGGCCCTTCGGAGGCCGCGCGCCCCGGCGAGGCTGCAGCCCCCACCTCCCGCTCTCCCGGCCGGGCACGCTCGCCCCGGCGGGCAGGCGCCACAGGTCTGTGTGCAGACCGTGACCCCGGAAACGAATTTCCCTGGGGCGGAGGAGAGCCCCGGCGGCGGGGCGGCCCGGGCTCGCGTCCCTGTCAACAGCGGCCGCTGCCAGCAGCACCTCGGGGACGCCGCCGAGCACGCGCCGGGGGGCCGTTCTCCCCGCTCCCGAACGGGGCGCGCGGCGGGGGGTCGGGGGGCCGGCCCGACGCGACCCCAGGCCCCGGGCCGAGGCCGCACGGCCGCGGCTCCGACGCGGACCGGCTCCGGGGCGCGGGGCCTGCCCGGGGCGGGGACGCGGGGCACGGCCGGGGGCCGGGGGCCGGGGGCGAAGAGGCGCCCGCCCGGCCCGGGCCCGACGGCGGCGGAGGCCCCGCGCCCCGCGGCCGGCCCCCGCCCGCGCCTCCCGCCGCCCGCCCGCGCCCCTGCGCTCACCTCGGGCGGCCGCGGCCCGGCGAGCGAGGCGGACGAGGAGGAGGAGGAAGCGGCGGCGGCGGCGGCGGCGGCGCTCCCTTTGTCTCGGGACTTCCCTCCCGAGCCCGCTCCGCGCGCAGCCCGAGCGCTCCGAGGACCCCGGCGGGCGGGGCGGGGCGGGGCCTGCGGGGCCTGCCCGCCGCGCGCCTGCCCCACGCGCCGCCGCCGCCGCCCCGCGCCCCGCGCCGCCCGCGCCGCCGCGCGCCGCCCGCCGCCCGCGCCCTGCTGCCGCGCGCCCGCGCCACGGGCCCTGCTCGGGAGCCGGAGCCGGGTGCGGCTTTCCAGTCAGGCGGCGCCGCGGACACCTGCTGCCTTAAAGGAGCCGCGTCCCCGAATGGAGGGAGCGTCTACAAACTCCCCCTCGCGATGCGTGCGTCCACTCGAGGACACGCCGGCGGGCAGCTGGGGCAGGGGGAGGCCGAGATCTCCAAGGGCTCCCCGGATGCGGCGCGGGCAGCTCTCCGGGCACGGGTCCCGGAGGTCTCCTTGGGGCTGGGGCCAGGGGCCGGGGGGGAAAGACCACCGAGGCCTAAGGATCCCCTGAAGCGTCGCAGCACGGTGACGGTCCCCCGAGCACGGCGCCCTGTGAAACCCCTTGCAATTGGTCAGTTCCGGGCCCTGGGCGGGGCGTCCGTCGAAGCCGCCCAATGAGTTGACCCGGTACAAGAGGCCGAGTGCCGACCCGACCGACGGGAGGAGTAGTGCGGACGCTCCCTAACCCGGGGACTGGCCGGGGGTGGGGTGGGGTGGGGTGGAGTGGGGTGGGGGCGGGGCGCCGGGGTTCCTGGCGGGTGGGGGAGGGGCAGGAGGCCCGGAGCGTACGCTGGCCCCTCCGGGTCTCGCCCGGCGCCTCCCCGTCGGGCCCGCCTCGCTCCCCGAGCCCCAAGCTCGCGGTGGGGAGCGGGCGCCTTCCAAGGTCAGCCCGCTCTGCCCGTGGGCGCTTTGGGGTCAGGGAGCCTAGGTGTCCAGGGCCCCCACCCTGGGCAGCGACCGGTGGAGGGCACCTCGGCCAGGCTCCCCGGCATGAAGTGGGGGGCGCTGGACAGCGGAAGCGACTTGCATTCATTCATTCCTGCTTCCCCTCCCTTCCCCCCTGCTTCCCCACCCCCCCCAGCCCCCTAGTTGGCTTTGTGCTGAGGCTGCCAGCTTCCCCCAGGAGCTGGGACCGCAGGTCCGACGTCCAGCGGATGCTCAGTGCGTCCATTCCATGTAGTCAGAGACCTCCTGTTCCCTCGCAAGCCCTGAGATGGCCGGGGGTGTCCCCTGGGTGTGGTGGTTGGGCACCGCTGGGTTGGGGACAGGTTCTGCCTAGGTTACCTCCCCATCAGTAATGGCCTGTAGGGCTCGGCTGTAGTGACCGGGGCCCCAGGTGATAAAGGCTGGAGGACCTGGCTCCCTTGAGCAGAATGTGAGGCTTCCGGGTCTCTCCCAGACTCTGAACTCCAAAGGGGCTGCCCACTCCTGGATGCCCTCCGCGACCCAGCACGGGCCTTCCCTCTGCCCCTCCGCTCAGGCAGCTGCAGGTCTCCACCTCAGGTGCCAGGATCCTCAGGGGCTCCCTGGGGACACCTGTTCTCTGGGGCCCCAACTCTGGATCAGAAGTTCTGAGTGGTCCTGGGAGTGTGTGTTTTAACGAGAGCCACAGCTGGCCTGGGCACATAAACTGGCTTCCTGGGGAGGGGCTCGGGCTTCGGTCCGGTCTTGCGCGCGGACGCTGAGAAGTTCGCACGGGGCCGCGTGGGGAAAGCATCCAACAAACAGCAGGAGCCACTAAAAGGTGGTGGTGGTGCTGGAGGAAAGAGAGGAGACCCAGGGGCTTATGTGAGCCCAGCACACATGGGGCAGAGAGAGCAGGCTGGCCACATGGGGGTGGCCTAGAGGGGTCACCAGGGATGCAGTTGGGGGAGGCCGACCAATGTGGCGTGTGGCCTGGGCCGGCCCCCGTGGGCCACGGGGAGCCATGGAAGGTTGCGGAGCAGGAAACATAAGACTAGGTCCTGTCTTTACGTGTGGTGAGGGGATACCTGGAGATCGGGAGATGTGGTCCCTTGGCCCTGGTGGCCAAGTTATCAACCAGTAGTAAGAACTGTCCCCCTGGTGGAAAGTGGCCCTCATGCTGGGAGGAGAGTCAAGAATGGTGGAGGGGGAAGGGGCCTTAAGCCCGAGGACAGGTTGAGGGGGGGGCAGAAGGCTACTTCCCATCCGGTTCCCTCAGCCCAAAGCCCCCTCGAGCTCACACCCTGGCACACACGTGATCGGTGACGGCCTCCTGGTTGTCCACTCATCCGTCAGCTCGCACACTTACCCAGAGCGCTGACTTCGGCCTTGAAGAAGCACGCTGGCAAGGTGTAGACTGGGCCGCATGGCAGGGAACAGCGGGGCGAGGGCCTGAGAGCGGCCCCCACGACAGCCAGCCTGAAAGCGGGGACCTCAGGCCTTCGTTAGAACGGGGCCGGATGCCGCCACCAGCTGGCAGGCTTGCAGGAAGCCCCGCGCCGCGGACGAGGCCCCGGGAACGCACTAGCCTCGTGGGGAACTGCGGTAAGAAGTGCCTTGTTGAAGGCCACTAAGCATGCGGAGAGTGTCACACAGCTAAGGGGCACACACCTGGCTTAGGTAGGGTGGTCACGGGGCTCTCTGAGGAGGGGACATCCAAACTAAGTCCTGAAGGAGGAGCAGGACCCAGCTGTGGGGAGGCTGGGGGACGATCCTTCCTGGTGGAAGGAACCGGAAGCAGGTGCGCAGGGAGAGGCCCGTGTGGCTGGGGCAGCGCGAGCAGGGGAGGCCGGCACCGGGGGAGGTTGGAATAGGCAGTTGGGCTGGACCTTGCAAGACATTCCCAGGGCGCTGGGGACTTTGCTATGTGTTCAGCGTGTCGCAGTCCTAGCAGAAAAGACGGGATATGGTTGGGTCCAGCTCCCTGGGCACAAAGGAGAAACCGAGGCATGGAGAGGGTGAGGGCTGTGCGCAGAATCCGTGAACGTCAAACCCCGAGGAGGCAGAATGCTGGCCGGCCGTGGCCAGGCCATACGGCCACCCCACGGGGACGGCGCAGGGTGGCGGGAGCTGCGCGCGGCCGGGCTGCCTGTCAGAGGCCACGCCGGGGACGCGGAGGACGTCTGTGTGCGGGACCGCCGCTCCAGGGGCTGGGCTGAAAAGAAAGCAGAGCCGCAGGCGAAAGAATGAGGTTGGACCCCTTCCCTCACACCACATACAAAACTAAAAGGAAACATAGGAGACAATCGTCACAACACTGGGTCTGGCAACCATTTCTTGGGGAAAACGCCAGAACCACAGGCACGTACAGAGAAAAGTAGATAAACTGGGCTTCATCGACGTTAACAGCTGTTGCCCATCAGAAGAAAGTACAGGAGAAAGTACTCTCTGGAAGGAGGAAGGCCTGGGCCTGGGGCTGGACCTGCTTTCCTGAGCTCGGGGGCCATTCTAGAAGGACCAGGAGCCGTCTTCCAGCACTGGGGGGCACATGCAGATGGACAGGGGGCTCCCTGCTGCCTCCGCCGCCCCCTCCCCGGCTGGTACCCACCGGCTCCTCCCGGCTCTGCTGTGTCGTGGCCTTGGGTTTGCCAGTTGTGTCAAGGGCACACCCTGAGTCGGGGGGAAGGGGAGGGTCTCCTTGCCACGCTGGGCCTTTCACAGGATGTCCCTCGGTAGCAGTGACCTGGCTGGGACACCGGTCCTACTGCTCCTCTTCGAGGGGCTCCCTTTGCAAACTCCTCAAAGGGTGGGGCATCCCTTGGAGCCCCCACCCCCCAGGCTCCTCGGCCCCTGGCCTGGCTGCACAGGGCACAGAGCACACCTCCTCGCCGTCCCCGGCTGGGATCCTGGGGCCACCTGAAGGTCTAATGCGTCCCTCCGCAACTGGCCAGTGGTCCTCAAGCTTGCTCGTCCCCGTCCGCTGGAGGCTTTGTACATTAGAATAGAAGGAGCCAAGTCTGAGACCTTCTCTGTCTGTGCCGTGACCCGTGGGTTTGATTGCTTCTTCCTGCCCCAAATGAGAAAGGCAGCTGGTCATCGGATGCCCGTCGCTGCAAACTGCCAAGTTGCCACTGTCCCCTGCGGGAGGGGCTGAGACCAGGCTTGGCGGTGGGCAAACCTCTTGCTGTGTGTCCCTCCCAGCCCCTGGGTGGTGGGGACCGTGAGGGGGCACCGTTTCCACTCTGACCCAGCTGGTGGCCAGCGGAGAGCTCAGGGCCCAGCGTGGGAAATACCCCGTGGTGACGGAGGTTATGAGGGCGGGTTGGTGGGGCTGGGGGGGGGGGTTCCCCAGGACTGCGCAGCACGAACCTGGCCCCAGCAGTTTGGTCTCCAGCCTCCCCAAACCCCAAGGAAGACGCCGAGGAGCAGGGTGCACGGGGCGGGGGCTGCCTCTGCTTCCCCAGGTCCATCCCACCTGGTCACGCAGGCCTTCACCCCTTCCCTGTGTATCGAGCATGGGGCCAAGGAGAGGTCGGCTGCCTCTTTCATTTTCAGGTGGGAAGCATGCTTGCTGCCCAGGACGCCGAGGGAGAGAACTGGGCGCACCGCGGGGGGACCGGGCTCCAGGCGCCCTGCAGGTGCACGCGCCCATGGCACTATTTCCAGAGCCTTCCCTCAGCCTGAGTCCCCCATCCCTGCAGTCTAAATGAGGAAGGGGCTCTGAGGACCCCAGAGCCGCTGTCAGGTCTGTGCCTCTCTGTCCCGTGCAGCCGGCCCTACCTCCAACAGGGTCACTAGGACCCGGAGCCCCAGCCCACCACCTCCTGCCTCCAGGCCTGCAGCCAGGTGGCTCCGCCTGCCTCCCCTCCTCCCTGCTCTGAGCCCCGCACCCCTGAAGGCCCTCCCCACTGTGCTAGAACCCTGTGTGGCGGTCTCTCTCCCCACCTGCAGCCAGGTGGGGAAGAGTTCACACTGTGCAGGGGCGGGGGGGAGGCAGCATACTCACCTGGCTGGGGCTACTCCGATGTGTCTCTGTGTCTCGGGGCCCAGGCACCCCCAAGTCCCTGTCCCGGGGGCAGTGGCGGGCAAGGCAGGTCTGACCCTGCCCCACATCGTTCGCTCACCCATGGAGGTAAATAAGTGCGTGTTAAAAGGAGACTTCCTGTCGCGGCCCCTGTGCCTCGCACCCCTGCACACGCAGCACGGACCCAGCCACGCACCTTGCCCGCAGCCAGTCACCTCCCAGGATTCTGTGTCCACGGGCTCCTTCTGGTTGGGGGTGGGGGCGGGGCGGGGGAGCCGTGACCGTAACCACAAGGGCCCGAAGGGGGCCCCTTTCTCTTGTTCTGGTCAGAAAGATTTTACAGGGAACCAGAAGGCCGCCTCCATCCTAGAGTCCTCCCCGCGAGCTCCCTGGGCCCCTGAGAACGGTCTGTGAACACACTGCTGCGTGCACGACTGACGCGTGAGAACGCCACTCTGCTCCGTGGCCAGCGGGCCGTGTCCCCTCCTGCCGCTCGGTCTCCACACCCCAGGCTCCAGCTCCTGGTGACTCTCAGGACCAAGGACGTGTGTCCCGGCAGCTGAGCCGGGCCCTGGTCGCTGCTGGCCCATCCCCGGGGAGGGACCAGATGCGCGGCCCGGAGCCCTGACGCAGAGAGGGCGGCTCAGCCCCGCCTCGGGCTCGCCGCCACGGGGCCAGCACCACCGCGGTCCCTGTCCACGGGGCCGCCGCTCCCACGTGGTGTGCCGCGTCGCTGACTCACCCCAGCTGTGTCTTCTCTGGAGGAATGAGCCCGAAGCCCTGTGGTGCCTCCACCCGCATGGACTCTCTGGCCCCTTTGACAGAGCAGATGCTTCCCGAATGTGTGCCTGTGCTGGGACACAGCTGGGAATGGGCCATAAGGGGTCACGAGTGAGGACCGTCCCTGCGCCTCCAGAGTTAACAGTCCAGAGGGGAGACAGCTCAGCAAAGGGGGCACGCGGTGAGATGCACACAGCCGGGCAGGTGCTTTCTCACAGGTCAGGGAGGCCTTCCTGGAGGAGGCAGCATCCAAGCAGGTGCTGGGAGGGTCCAGAGTGCGATGGGAAGGGATGCAGGGGGAGAGGGCAGGGCCAGGAGCGACTCAGAAGGGTCAGGGTGGGAGATCGGGGAGGGGTCCGGCAAGGCCCCCTGTGTCCGGTGGGAGAGAGATGCGAAGTGTTTCAGGGACACGGGGCTGGCGTGCTAGGTAGATCACAGGCTGCACCAAGGGCTTGGAGAGGGCGGGGCCGACAGGGAGACCAGTGAGCTGACCCGGAGGTGGAGGGGTGGGGGGAGGGGGTCAGTGGCGTGGACAGGAAGGAGGAGGGAGGCTGCCGATGTGTGGGGGGGAATCTAGGACTTGCTCTTAGGAGCAGGAAGAACAGAGGGAGTCGAGGGCGACACCCCAGCCCTGAGGTTGGGCGGCTGGGGGCGCCCCACTGGGGACGCCGAGGTCTGCAGGGCAGGTCTGGGGGACCAGGGCAGGTGGGAGCCCGGTGGGTCCCGGGTGCCCGAGACACCGCTGGAGGTGCAGAGTCGGGCATCGCCGCGTGCGGGACGGAGGAGGCCACCCGGGAGAGCGTGTGCCCAGAGGGCGGGGCCGCAGCATGGCCCGTGGCCCGTGCGGGAAGCCTCGTGGCGCGGAGGCGCACGGAGGACCTCGGGGCCACGCGCCCCAGTTTGGACCCAGCCTCGAAAGTCTCTTCCCGTACGAGCCCGGGGCCCCACTTTTAGGCGTAGACTTAAAAGGATGGACCCCAGCCAGTGCCACAAAAATGGCCACGTAAGTGTGCACGTGACACGACAGCCCACACGTGGGAACCACGCGCCACCGTACACGGACAAACAGACCGGGGTCCGGACAGGCGGCGGACAGCCCTGAGGGCACGCGAAGGAGCCAAGCCGTGGCCCGAGGAGGATCCACGCGGAGACAGCCGTGCACCGCGGCTCCTGGGGGCTGGGGGTGGGGGTGCGGGTGCGCGCTGCGCCCTCCGGGGGGCAGGGCTGGGTCTGTGCTCCACAGAGAGCGGGGGCCGCACAGCGCCACGGCCACTGAGCTGCCGCGGAAGACGGCTACCACGGCAAGTTTTAGGCTATGTGTTTTCAGTACAAGAATCCAGTACAGAAGCCCTGAGTCCGGCCGGGAGGGGTGCTGGGGACCTGAGTAAACCAGATGCAGGGCTGCGGGGTGCGGGTGGGAACCGGCCCCCAAGCCCAGAGCCGACCGGCCACAGGGTCAGGGAGGGAGTTGGGTCTGGGTTTTAAACGCGAACTGTTGGACGTGTGTTTAATGGCTGCCGAGGAGGGGAGCGCAATGCATTTAACAAATCCACGTTTTGGGGGCACCTGGCTGACTCAGTCGGTAGAGCATGTGACTCTTGATCTTGGGGTTGTGAGTTCAAGCCCCGTGTTGGGCGTGTAGAGATTACTTAAAAACACACACATTTTTGGGCTACCTGGGTGGCTCAGTCGATTAAGCATCCGACCGGCTCAGGTCATGTTGTCACCGTTCATGAGTTCAAGCCCCACGTCAGGCTCTGTGCTGACAGCTCAGAGCCTGGAGCTTCTTCGGATTCTGTGTCTCCTTCTCTCTCTGCCCCTCCCCTGCTCTCTCTCTGTCTCTCTCTCTCTCTCAAAAATAAATATAAAAAAGATTCAAAACACATTTTTTCTAAATGGGAAAAGAAAAATATTATCAGTAAGAATGACTCAAAGAAAGGTAAGTGACCTTAGTAAGTAAAGCCCTTTGTCACCAACGCCAACTAGAAAAACACCAAAACCTGAAAAGCTGGTTGGCCAAGGAAGGCCAGAGACCAGTGACTCAGAGAAGAGGGACCAGATCAGGGATAAACAGGGAAACTGAGGTCCACTCAGGGAAGATGGAGAGTGTGTGTACAGGGAAACAGGGTGGGGCCCAGGGGACAAGGCACCGGGTGCGTGACCCAAGGGTTTGGGGGGCAGATCCCCTGCCCAGGGGGAGGTGGCGCCCGGATTCTGACATCGGTCAGAGCGCATGGCCCCCCTGGGATTTCACAGCATCTGAGGCGGGACTGAATGGCGTCCTCCAGTCCACAGGTTCAAGCCCCGACCCCCAGTGCGAGTGCGTTTGGAGGTAGGGCTTTCGGGAGATAAAGGTTAAGGGAGGTGGGACCCTGATGCCGATGAGGAGAGAGATCACCGTGTCTTTCCTCCCGCGAAACCTCAGCCTGAGCGCTGACTTCCGCCCCGGGACTGTGGGGAAGGATTGCTCAAGCCCCAGGCTGCGGTATTTGCCGGGACGGCCGGGCCCAGTCTACTGGGACACCCGGAGCGTTCGCACGCCTGTCTCTGTGCCTGCCTGCGTCCAGCCCAGCCCCCTGTGGTGGCAGAGCAAGGGGGCTGGGAGCTGAGGGCTGGGGGCCTGCCCGGAGGAGGGGGGGCAGGCTGCAGAGGGCCCCCCGGGGGAGGGGCAGGGGCAGGGTTTTATTCAGGTCCGCAGTTTGGATGCTTACTGAGCGGCCGGAGACTGAGGACAGGCCTGCCGTACAAACGAATGAACGGATGAATGGCGCGGGGTTCTCAGGAAGGAGGGGTCTACCTGAGGGGCGCAGAGCTTAGGGAGCCCAGCTCACTTGGTGTCACGCGGAACAGACTACCAGGGCCAGGCGGGAGGAACCTGGGGCAGGAAACGTGGCTCTGCGCAAGCCGGACGCCCGAGGCTGAGAGCCGGGCCGTGGGAGGCCCCTGCGTGGCTTGGGACAGACGTCCTGGTTGGAGTGGGGGTGTGTGTGTGGAAGCTCGGCCTCTGCCTCATGCTCAGGGGGTCTGGGTAGACCACAAGCCACAGGGCAGAATTCTAGTGCCGCGTCTCCCCTGTCTGTGAAGCCCTGGGAAGGTCAGGATCACGGCCTTCCCGGGGCCAATCACGTAGCCTGGGCCCCGAGGTCGCTCGTGCTGGCCCGAGCCTGCTGCGTCTGGGCTCCCCTGGAAATCGGCAGGTGACGAACGCGCTGTCGCTTGATAACTGGGTCTGCGTAGAATCCCCAAGTGTGGTGTGCACCGCCTCCGAAAACGCCTCTTTTCAGGGGCAGGAGGCACAACGTGAGTTGTCCTTCGTCTTGGAAGGGACGTCTCGGCGTGTTTGGAAGCCACAGCCCAAGTGCCTCACCGGTGAGTCACGGCCCGGCAGGCGTGTCTTACCGGGACTCACGCCTCCGGCCGACGGCCACGGTGCCGTCAGTGCGCAGGACGGCTTGGTGACCGTGGGCACCCGCCCCCGTGCGTGTCCTTCCCCGTGAGCGCCTGCTTCGCTCCTCCTTCTGATGCCGCTGGGAGAGAGCACACTCCCCAGATCGACAGCCGCGCTGCCGGGGCCCAGGGCTGTGGATCTGTCCTCGCGAAGGTCCCGGCACAGCGTCTGCCGTTGAAGTTACCAAATATCCACCAGGACCCGTGTGGTTTGCGCAGGGACTATGCCGGTGAACCCAGTGGGGCTACGAGGCGGCCATCGAGGGCTGTGACGTCCCCCTGGGGTGGCCCACTGGCCGGACGGGAGCCGGGGGGAGGCGCTCCCACCGTGATGGCCCCAGTGTGCCTGGGGAGCTCCCTCTGGGAGAGCTGGAAGCTCCTGGCCTCTCCTCCTTCCGGGTCCTGGACGGAGGCCGCAGCCCCCCCATCCGGGTCCTGGACGGAGGAGGACTCAGTCCCCCGCTGACAGACAGCAGTATGTAGTCAGACTCCGGCAACAATACTTGGTTTTCACTGAGTTAACTTTCGGGTTGCGTGTCTACTTACAACAAGTGACACGGGTCTTCCGTTTCTGCTGCCGCTTCGCAGCTTTTGTTTCCAGCCCACGTGTTGACCAGACACCTGATCCAACGGGAAGAGAGCTCGTGGAGCCAGGAATGGCGGGGGGGGGGGGGGGGCGGGGGCGCTCAGGGTCAGACCCCCAGGACCAGCTGCCCTGCTCTCTGCCGCCCCCTGCGGGCCGCGTCCTGCGGGCCCGGCGCGCTCACCGGGGCTGGTCTGCTGTCCGGGTTTGGGGACGCAAACGGACTGCCCACTCTGCACCAGGCGCCGCCTCCATCCACGGCCCCGGGGGTCCAGAGACGATCCGGGGACACGT
The DNA here is from genome assembly GCA_028646485.1 of Cryptoprocta ferox. Lineage (NCBI taxonomy): Eukaryota > Metazoa > Chordata > Mammalia > Carnivora > Eupleridae > Cryptoprocta > Cryptoprocta ferox. The sequence continues at coordinate 997,235 of CM053564.1, read as the reverse complement.
GCCCTCCGAGGGCTCCTGGAAAGGCTGGTGCTTTGGGGGGACAGCAGTGCAGCTGCCCCTGGGCTGGGCTCGGCGCGGAGCCAGTGGGGACCCCGCCCAGGGCACCGGGGGCCTCAGCCCAGAGCCGTGCCTGCAGGTGGGCTGTGGAGGGT
>CM053564.1:941828-996583 GCA_028646485.1 Cryptoprocta ferox | reverse complement strand
GGGACTTCGGGGGTCCGGGGTGTCCCGGGCGCGGGAGCAGCTGCAGGGAAGCCAGGTGTGTGTCAGCCGGACGGAGTCCCCCCCCCCCCCCCGGTCACGGCGCCGAGCTGGGGACGCGCCGCGAGGTCCGAGTTTGGGCGCCCTGCTCAAGGGGCCCCCACCGAACGTTCCCTGCGCCTTCCCCGGGCGGCCTCGTCCTCCCACACCCCTGCATCGTGGAGGGGCCCGGACGGCGGGCGGCCGCGCCTGGAGAGACCTGCGGTCGCCCCCAGCGAGGAGGAGCCCTGAGGCTGGGACCCCCCACGGCCCTGGCGGGGGTCGGCCCCGGGGAGGCCCGGCGCAGGCTTGCCGCCAAGGCACGGCGGCCCCTCGGGCTGAGCGGCGCCGCCCGCGGCCACCCCTGCGCCCGCCCTCGCTCGCGGGCCGGTGCGCACGCACCGCGCAGCCCCGGGGCCGCCTCCGCGACGTCACGTGACCCGCAGTTCCGCCGGCGCCCACGCGAGGGCAGCCACGTGCGCCCGGAAAGGGGCGGGGCTGGCGAATGGAAGAACAGGGGCCACGTGGGCCCCGCCCCGCCCCCTCCCTCCGGTGCCCGAAGGGAGCCCGGGTGGACGCCCCTGTCCCCGAGGGGACACCCCTGTGGCCTCTAGCCTGGGCCGAGTGGCTCAGCCGGAGTTCTGACCTTTCAGGGACCTTCTGAACATCTGCGCGAGCCTGTGTGTGCGGGTGTGTATGTGCGCGCGCGAAGCCGTGCACGTGCCTACGAACACGTGTGTGTACGTGCGTACGCATGTGCACGTACAGGCGTGTGTGCGTGCGTCTGTGAGCACGTGCGAAGGTGCGCATGTGCCGATGTGTGTGCACGTGTGTACGTACGTGCGTGTGCATGCGTGTATGCGTGGGCCCCCTTGTCGGCACGTACGTCCCTGCTTCCGTCCGCCTTACAGACAGGGCCGGTGGGCGCTCAGGGCCACACGGGGGCTGGGCTGCGAGTGATCACGTGTAACCCATGGCCTCTCTGAGGCCTGCACTTTTGAAAACATTTTCACACTGAAGCCTCAAATGTGCCCCCTGGGGCTCAAACGGGAACTCTCCCGACAGGAGGGGTCCCCGCCCCGGTGACGCGCTCGCTCCTTGGTTCCGAGGGAGGCCCTACCTGCACACCCAGGCACCAGTGATAGGTTCCTTTGGGCACCTGCGGGCCCGGGGCCTTTTTGGGTGCGTCCTGCCCAGAGTTCTGGGGTCCTTGGGGTGCTGCTTGAAGAAGTAACTTGAGGAGAAGTGAAGAGGGCTGCCTGGGCCCCCCTGAGGCTGCCGCTGGGGGTTCCTGCTCCCCGCGGGCGCGAGGACCCGGCGGTCACCTGCGCACAGCAGCCGTCCCCACGACGGGCCTTCCCTGGCCCCGCCCACGACTCTGTTCTTCCCTTCTTGGCGTCTCTGTGTCTCTGGTCTCCCCCCATCTATCTGGTCCCCACACGGCGCAGGGGTCAGGCAGCCCTCCACTCCCGCGCTGCGTTTTTTTGCCCCAACCTGCTCCCACCACCAGGTGGACCCAGTGCACTTGGAATGACCTGCCACCGTTAGAGACACCTGGGGCCAGGCTGTCCCCACATGCCCACTTCCTCTGTAGGAGAGATAAGGGCTCCGGAGTCGCCGGCAGCAGAGGACAGAGAGACCCGGCAGGGTGAGGATGCCACCCCCACTCAGACCCCCAGGCTCGCCCTTCCCAGACCCCCGGATCTGAGCCCTGGTCTCCTGACCCCGACCTCCTCTGCCCTGCAGATGCTGCAGCTGCTGTTCCTGACCCTCCCCTTCCTGGGGGGCTCTGGGTCTGAGACCGCAGGTAAGTCCTGTCCGCCTCTCTGCCCCAGGACCCCTGCTCCTGCCCCCAGGGCTCCCACATCCTGCCCTGGGCAGGGGGCGGGTGAAACTGTCCCCTTGGGAAAAACTTCCCTTGTTCCTGTTCCCTGATGGCCCCTCACCCTGCTCCGCAGAGCCCGACCCGGGACGAGCGCTGGCGGGCATCGTGGGCGGCTGTGGTGTCTCAGCCAGGACGTATCCGTGGCAGGTCAGCCTGAGGCTCTACCACGTGAGGCATGGCCTGTGGCAGCACGAGTGCGGGGGCTCCCTCATCCACCCCCAGTGGGTGCTGACCGCTGCCCACTGCCTTGGGCCGTGAGTAGTGCTGCCCCCATCCCCATGGCTGGGTGCAGGCGGTAGGGGGGTGCCGTGTGCAGGGTCCTTCTGCTGGGGGCCCCCCACCTCCCCTGAGAAGCCCTGGGCCCCTTCTCCCCCAGGGAGGACTTGGAGGCTTGTGCCTTCAGGGTCCAGGTCGGGCAGCTGAGACTCTATGACCACGACCAGCTGCACAAGGTGGCCGAGATCATCCGCCACCCCAACTACAACGTGAGCCTGTCTGGCCGGGGGGGCGCGGACATCGCCCTGCTGAGACTGGAGGCCCCCGTGACGCTCTCCGAGCACGTGAGCCCGGTCTCCCTCCCGCCTGCCTCCCTACGGGTCCCCCCGAGGGAGAGGTGCTGGGTGACCGGCTGGGGTGACATCAGGCTCGGAGGTAGGGCTCAGGGAGAGCTTCACCTGAGTGGTGTCTGCCCCCTAGACCCTCCTCCCCTGTCCTGGCCAGCAGGGGTGAGCAGGGCAGAGAGGTGAGCGCAGGGCAGGTGCTCAGGAAGACGAACGAACGGGTTCCCCCACGGTTGGGAGGCCTGCGGGCTGGAACCCTCCGGAGCTCGGAGGGAGGAGCTGGCACGCCCCCTGCTGGTTTCTGGGCTGCTCCGTCCTCTGCGGCCCTCGCTGGTCCCCCCACGGTGTTCTCCCCACCCCCGCGAGACGCGCCGGCGCCCCCTGCCCGTGTCTGTGTGTCCAGAGCTGTGTGACATGTGACGACACCACTTACTACCGTCAGGGCCACCCTCCTCCAGTCTCGCTTCCTCTTAACTCAATTACATCTGCAAAGGCCCTATTTCTAAATAAGGTCACAGTCACTGGCCGGGGGGCAAGGACGTGAACAGCTGGCGGGGGGGGGGTGGCACCACAGTAAATAAAACTTTGTTTGCTTCGGGGAGGCTATTTCTGACTCTCCCCTGCCTGACGGGCTCTGTGTCTGTGACCCCCCCCCACCCGTAAGTCCGGTCCATCTTTCTGCCCCAGGACCCCTGCTCCTGCCCCCAGGGCTCCCAGATCCTGCCCTGGGCAAGGAGGTTGGGAATTTGGCCCAGGGCTTCAGGGACCAAGCGGAATTTGCATGCGAATTCCCATCACCACGTTCCCGGGGAGTCGGGGACCCTTCTTCATACACGTTTCCCGAGAGGAAGTCCTCCCGGCCACTGCCCCTCCCCCTGTGCTGGGCCCCTTGTCCTGCCGCGGTGCCACCCGGGCCCCCAGGCCTCACTCCGTGCTCCTCTCCATGCAGAACCACTTCCCTGGCCCTACAGCTTGCAGGAGGTGAAGGTGAGGGTCATGGGCAGCTTGATCTGTGACCGGATCTACCGCCTCATCCTCCATCCCAAAGTCACGGAGGGGATCATCAAGGAAGACATGCTGTGTGCTGGGAGCCAGGGACGGGGTCCCTGCCAGGTGAGACCCCAGACTCGCCCTCTCCCCTGCCCTTGCTGGCCTATGAGCACAGGGCCGGCCTGCTGCCTCGCCGTGGGCGCACGGCTGTGCCGGCTGAGTGTCATCTCCCTGCAGGGTGACTCCGGGGGCCCCCTCGTGTGCCGCTGCAACTGCACCTGGCTCCAGGTGGGGGTCGTGAGCTGGGGCCACCTGTGTGGTCACCACGGCCTCCCCGGTGTGTACACCCTGGTGACGAGCTACGTGTCCTGGATCCGCCGGCACGTCCCCCTGCCCCCCGGGGCCTAGAAGGGGTCAGGGGGCTCCGCCTGCTGGGGCCACCCCCATGCCTCCTCGTGCACGCCTCCTGCCCCACCCCCAGGCAGTCTCCGTTTTCTCCACCTGCCTCCTGCTGCAAAGCCCCTCCTTTGGTCCTGTCCCCTTCCTGTCCTCAGGCAGAGAGGGGGGGACAGCCCTGGGCCCACACAGCCCCGGGCCCACCGCCTTCCACTCCCCCGGAGAATCTCATTAAAGTCGCGCCAGACAGCCTCCACGTGGTCGCCTGCGTTGTCCAGCTCTGGGTCTTCCTCTGGGGTCTCCAAGCGCTGGCCCTTCAGGTGGCTGGAGCTTCGTGCATGTGGGCGGGGGGCAGGGGCCATGCACCCCCTCCAGGGGTTTCCCGCCCTGCTCCTCCCCCTCTCCCCTCCCCTCCGCATCAGGGTCTACCTAGCTCAGGCTGTGGGGCTGCGTGAGGCAGTAGCTTCCTTGGTGGCTCATGGGGACCAGTGTCCACAAGCCACTTGTAGTGTGAGACAGGGGTCGGGGCGTGTGCACAGTGAACCAGACAGCCGGGGGGGGCGGTCCCTGGGGTGTCCCTGCTGGGGTCTAACCAGCAGAAGCCGTTTGAGCTGACCCCTGGGGTCCCCTTGGAGCAGAGGTATGGTGAGGGTCTCAGGAGACGCACTTGGAACGGGTGACCAGGCCTGGTGACAAGTGTCTTGTCTCAGTTCAGTCTGGATGTGTCACAGGTGAGCACCACGTGGGGTCTGGCCCGGCCGCAGGTGCTGTGGAGCCTGATTCAGCCGCTCCCTCCCCCACCAATCTGTGGGGCTCATTCTGGGGAGCCCTTGTGTGCGTCGGTCCCAGAGGGCAGACGCCGGCCGGGGTGCCCCTCTGCGCCTGGGCGGTGGTGTGCACACTCCGGGGGGGCCCAGATCTGCAGGGGCTGCGGGCTGGGCAGTGAGGACGTGCCCCCTTCCAGCCCGACATCGACCCTGGAGGTGAAGGGGACCCAAGTCTTTGGAGAGGAACAGTGCGTGTGCTGTGGCCCCCCGGCAGGCGGTCCCCAGGTGCTGACCTGTCACCCGCAGCTTCCCCGAGGCTGCTGTGTCTTTATCTTCCCATCTGGGGAGCCCATGTGTCCAGGGGCCGGCCCAGGCTCTGAGCTCTCCTGGGAAAAGCTGGTCCTCTCGAGACCTCACTTGGCTTGGTTGGGTTTGTGTCCAGCGGCACCTGCGACGTTACTACTGGTCACTCAAAGCATTTGGCCTCAGGTGCCCCCCAGAACCCCCTACTAGAAAGCCTAGGGATTGGGGGTGACCCTGGTGATGGGAAGCAGCAAGCCTGGCCAGCCTGCGGAGGGTATGGGGGCAGGGGGAGGGGCTAGGGGTGTCCACACCCCATCCCTGCTGTTCCCGCCTGGTCTCTGACCCCAGACCTCCGCCTTCGGACCAGGGGAGGCTGCTGTAGACCCCACGGCAAGGAGAAGGAGCGTCACTCCCTGTCCTGAGCGGGGCACTGGCTCCTCTCCTGGCTCTCGGGCTGCCCTGAGCCCGTGTGGCTCCTCCGTGGCTGTGACGCAGTCGGGGCGGGGACGGGGGCTGGGGGCCGGGCTCAGGTGGGGTGAGGCTCACGGCTGCCCCGTGTCCGATTAGGCTGTGTGACCACTGTGTCCAGGGCAGGGCCGCAGGGCGCCGAGGGAGGCTGAGGGCGGCTGGGGGGGTCTCTGCAAGGGGACCCCGCACGGGGTCTGGGGATCTCTCCTCTTAAGCTTCGGGGGGTCTCGGTGCGGGGGAGCCTGTGGATATGCTCCTACCTTCTCTCTGATGAGCCGCACGTGTCACCTGTCTGACACATCACAGAAGAGTGGACTGCAAGCTGGTGGATGACCCAGTCTCGGTGTTTTCGGGAGTTGTCATGCCTACGCAGGACACTTGCAGGGCGGAGCACTGGGGACACCCAGGGAGCCTGCCCTCCCCCGAGGGGGCTCTGATTCACCCACTTCCGAAGCGGTGCCTTGAGCCCTTTATCTCCGTCCCCGGGGGCGTAAGACCCTCCCCGAGGACGGGCTCCTTGCCCCTTTCATCATCACAGGGCCGGGAGGGTCCTCAGGGAGGGAGAAGACAGATGTCCTCATCCCCACTGCAAACCTCCCATCCACAAGTGTGTCTTTTTGTCCCGAGGACAACTGGGGACCGCGGACGGAAGCCTGGTTTGCGCACATCCCTCGTTACCTGCTTTGGTTCTTCCCCGTGTTTCTCGCGATCTCGAGTGACCTTCCTCTGCAGCCCACACTAGGGCAGTGCCCCCGCGCGGTGTATGCGCCGCGTTCTCACGGCCCTGTGACCGGCACGGTGCTGCGCGCAGTACGTGTTTGCTGGCTGACTGAAAGGCCGATCACCGGCACTGGCCCCAGTAAGGGGAGACACGCCGTGTCCTCCGCCAGCTTTTCCCCAGGAGGAGATCGTCACGCTTCAGGTGGGGGATGGGCGCTCAGAGGCATCAAGTGCCGCGGGGTCGACTCAGAGCCCAGCTAGCCGCCCAGTGGTGCTTAGCCCAGCGTGGACACCGGCGGAGTCGATGTGACAGCCACGTGGAAGGAAGCATGCCCCACGGCAGCGTCGTAGCGAGTCCCGGTTTGTAGGAAGCGCGTCCGTCCCCGCCGCTCCTCTCCAGAAGGGCTGTGTCGCTGTTGGCCCCGTGGTGTCCTGGGCTACTTGTGGAAAATCTCATTAGAGCTTGGGATTTGCACGGGAATCACGTTGAATCTATAGGTGTTAACGCCTCCAAGACGCACTGGGCCCCCAGACCGCGGCTCATGGCCCCCCCTGGTCCGGGCTCCGCAGAAGTACATCCAAGGAGCTCACCACGCACGTTCACGGCGGCCTGTTCACAAGAGCTGAAGGCCGGGAGCAGACGGGGCATCCGGCGACGGGCGAACAGGTAAACGCCGCGTGGTCTGAGCAGGGGACTGTGATTCAGCCTGGAGAAGGGATTCTGACCCCTGTCCCCACACAGACGAACCCTGAGAACGTTATCCTCGTTCCTACAAGTCGAAATGCATCAGACACACACAACAGGACAAAGGTCCCTAGAGCCATCAGATCCACAGGCACCCCCAGGCGGGTGGCGGGGGTCAGGCGCCAGGGACCAGAGCGTCGGTTTTGGGAGACGAGAAAGTTCCGGAGGTGGATGGTGGGGGACGTGTATACGCTGTGAATGTATTTAAAGCGACAGAACTGTGTGCTTAAAATATTTAAGATACATTTTATGTTATGTATATTTTACCACGATAAGAATTAGAAAAAATCCTAATAATCTGGTATAATTTACCTTTTTAGAATTATTTTTTAAGAATTAATTAATTTATAGAGAGAGCTCACTTGAGTAGGGGAGGGGCAGAGAGGGAGAGAGCGAATCCCAAGCAGGCTCCACACTCAGCACAGAGCCCGACACAGGGCTCGATCCCCAGACCCTGGGCTCACGACCTGAGCTGCAATCAAGAGTCAGAGGCTCAGCGGCCAAGCCCCCCAGACGCCCTTCTCTGAGTGTGTTCTTAATTTTGACAAACTCTAACTTGCCTGAAATACTTTTCACCAAGTCATGCTGCGTGTGGTCTCGCGTTTGCCCGTAATAGCTTTTCCTACCCTTTTCCCCTCAACTTTTGCTTCTGTCTCGTAAACCGTGTATGATCTGGCTGTGTGTGTCCTAACGTCCCATCCACCTTCGGAATTCGAGTCTGAGCCGGTAAGTTCTGTCCCTCTGTATTTATTACAATCACCGACGCGCTCAGACTGATTTCTTCCACATCCATGTGCTCCGTTTCATATGGTTCCACTACCGCTGTGTTTCTTCTTCCCCTCCTCCCTGTCTTCTGGAACAGATGCCCGCGGGAGGGTGAGAGCGCGTCCGCCCCGGCCGTACGCACCTCGTGTCTCTGGGTCTCACTTTCCTGATTCCGTTGCGTTGATACAATCTGGACTGTTGATTCTGGGTTACTGTGGACGCGCTCCTCTTGCGTTTTGATACCATCTTTTTGAAAACGATGGCGGTAACCCTTATCACGATACTCGGTTTCTTTTGCTGAGTATATGTCTTGCAGCATTTTCCTTGAAGAGTTTTATCTAAACTGTTGCAAAGAGTATCAAAGGCTGAGACGCTGCGCTCAGGAGGGTGTACTTATGTTGCCATAAAGGGCAGTTTGCTTGGTTCTCAACGATGTTTTTTGCCTTTAATGACACGCAGAACGGCGAGTGCGTGTGCGTCTCCGTGCGTGCCCGCCGCCCCGGTCTGGGCCCGGCCTCCTGGTCGGAGTGGGCGAGAGCACACGGCGGTGCCCACCCATCACCCACGGCTTTCCCCAGGGCCGCCCGAGTCACGTTTTCACACGGAAATCATCAGATGGGTCCCCTGGGGCCCAAACTGGAACTGCCCAGGCCGAAGGGTCTCTTCACAAGACAACTTCATCTGGAGGGAGGGCCCGGTTTGCGTTTCTAGGGTCTGTGTCCGGCCGCACCTGTGGCTGGCCCCCTGGGCACCTGCAGACTCTAGGCCCAAGGCCTTTTCCGGGGTCTCTCGCCCTTTCTGGGGGGCCCTGCTGAAGGGAGCAGAGAGCCAGGACCTGACAGATGACGAGAGTGGGCGCGTAAGCGCGGTGCCCCCCCTGACCTGCCCCAGGGCCCCCCGGCGCACCCACCAGGCTGCGCGCCCCGGCCCTGCGTCTACAGCTTGAGCAGAGAAGAACCAGGCCGCGTCTCCTGCCCTGAGGCTGGGACTGGGGTTTCTCGCCCCTTCCCCAGGCCCGGGGCCACCGCTCCATCGCCTGTGGGCGCCTCGGGGAGGGTCCCCGACACAGGTTTCCCGGTGGCAGCCTGAGGACCCGGCCCCAGACGCCCCCTCACTTCCCCTCTCTCGGGTGAGCAGGGGAAGACACTCTCCATGGAAAAGAAACCGAGCCGGCAGGAAGTTCAAGCCCGGCTGGGGCACCGTCCACGAATCGTAGACAGAGCAGCACGATCCCCACGGGGAGGGGCTGCCAGGAATCCACCCATCCCAGTCCTGAGAGGTGCCAGCTCAGCCACGCTGCACGAGAGGAGCAGGGCGTGGAGGGTGCCGGCCGCTCGGGGCACAGCCCCCCAACCCCACTTTCGGGGCAGCCTTGACGCGGAAGTGTGTTTTCTCTCCCTCCTGGAGGCTGGAGGGCCGGATCCAGGCGGAGCAGGGCCAGCACCTCTGTGTCCCTCTCCTGGGCCCCTTGCCGTGCCCCCTGCCATGTCCCTCGCATGTCCCCTGTGCCTGTCTGGGTCCTCATTGCCTCTTACAAGGACTCAGAGTTGATTAGGACCTGCCCGCGTGGCTCCGTTTTACCTAAATCCCCGTGTAAAGACCCCGCCTCCAGGTTTAGTCATGTCCTGAGGTGCTGGGGGTCAGCCCTTGGACAAGTGCATTGTGGGAGACGCAGCTGAGGGGCTCTCTCTCACCCGAGGCCGTGGACTCCCCCCTCCGTGGGGAACTGGAGGGGCACCTCGGTCCCTCCTGGTCCCTCTCAGATGCACTCGCTCTCCCCCACACCGTTAGCAGAGCTGTCTGTAAGCCTCAGGCTCCCCTCGAAGGTGCCTGCGGCTGCTCTGCAGGCGGCAGGCTCACAGGGGCAGCGATGGGGGCCAGGGAAGGACCCCGGGTGATGTCACGGCCGCCTTCCTTGGATTCTTCCATGGCCTCACACCGGGGACAGCACAGGCCTCGGCACCCTCCACCCCACCCATGCGTCCCCGTGAGTCCCGGCGCTGGAGGCTGCGGTCAGGGACACACTGACCACACTGTCCCTTCAGCTCCTGGGATGACCTAGTCCCCCGAGAAGACTGAGTCCCCGAGGTTCCCTGAGCCCCGACAGTCGGCCCCCATTCCTTTGTGGCTGAGACTGTCCTTCGGCCTGGATGGGGAGCCCCCTGGAGCCCCTGTTTCCGAGGCCATGACTGCGAGTTCCCTGGGGCCACGTGCACGTGCTATCGCCCCAGGTGACTGGCTCCAGGCCCGCGCAGTGGACGTCAGTCTCCAGGAGGGACCGGGGCCCAGAGCAGCAGGACCGAGGGCTGAGGGGTGACACCAAGGCTGAGGGCAGATGGCTGCAAGTTCATCTCTGCCTCCACTTCAAGTCACCGCCCTGACACAGGGCCCGGCCCCCCTTCACAGAATGTCTCACTCTCTGCAAACACCGCGTTCACGACTGCGTCCTTCACGACAGGCCCCTCTCCCACAGCCTGGCCCAGGGGGTTTCCTCCTCGGCCCGCCCAGGCCGGCTCTGCCCTGTCACCACCGGCCCCCACGGGAGGAGAAGGCCTGTGTGGCCAGAGTGTCCCCCCGTCCCCCCCCCCCCGGGAGGGCTGATCCGCCCCGGCCACTTCCTGTGTTATTAGGATAAATGGGGGCCGGGGAGGGCCGGCCGGGGAAGGGGCCGCTGCAGAGAAAGCTGGCTCTGAGCTCTTCCCCTCCAGGTCCCCGGAGATGCTGTGGCTGGTGTTTCTGACCCTCCCCTTCCTGGGGGGCTCTGTGCCCGTGACCCCCGGTGAGTCCTGATCCCCTCCAACGTGCTCAGGGCTCCCAGAACTACCCCAGGGGGTGTGGGACTGTCTACTTGGGAAACGATTCCCTTGTCCCTTCCTGAGCTCTGGGAAGGCCATTGTCTGGGCCCCTGATGGCCCCTCACCCTGCTCCGCAGAGCCCGACCCGGGACGAGCGCTGGCGGGCATCGTGGGCGGCTGCGATGTCTCCACCCGTAGGTATCCGTGGCAGGTCAGCCTGAGATTCTACCACATGAGGCATGGCCTGTGGCAGCACGAGTGCGGGGGCTCCCTCATCCACCCCCAGTGGGTGCTGACCGCTGCCCACTGCCTTGGGCCGTGAGTAGTGCTGCCCCCATCCCCATGGCTGGGTGCAGGCGGTAGGGGGGTGCCGTGTGCAGGGTCCTTCTGCTGGGGGCCCCCCACCTCCCCTGAGAAGCCCTGGGCCCCTTCTCCCCCAGGGAGGACTTGGAGGCTTGTGCCTTCAGGGTCCAGGTCGGGCAGCTGAGACTCTATGACCACGACCAGCTGCACAAGGTGGCCGAGATCATCCGCCACCCCAACTACAACGTGAGCCTGTCTGCCTCGGGGGGTGCGGACATCGCCCTGCTGAGACTGGAGGCCCCCGTGACGCTCTCCGAGCACGTGAGCCTGGTCTCCCTCCCGCCTGCCTCCCTACGGGTCCCCCCGAGGGAGAGGTGCTGGGTGACCGGCTGGGGCAACATTGGGGACAACTGTAGGTATTGGGGAGACTAGCTGGGGAAGGATGGGGGATGGGGTGGCTGGGCCTTTATAGAGGGTGGCTCACTGCAGGGGTCTTTTGGGGTCCCCAGGGTCGGGTGGGATGCCAGGCTTTTGGACAGGAAGTTTCTGGAACAGACCTCAGGAATTAGACACTTGCCCCGGGCAAGCGGTTCCTCGTTTGACTCAGACCCCTGCCGTATCCCAGCCGGACTCTGGCCACCGCGGTCGGAGGGCACACGGGGGTGGTCACGTCACGGGGAAGAACTTCAGGCTTGCCGAGTCTGGGTGATCCACACGGTGCTGGGCTTCTCTGTGGCTGAGGCGGGTTTCCCGGGGGGCCCGTGAGTCCTGCAGACACTGGAGGGCTCTCCGGGGACCTGTCCTCAGGCTCGGGGGCCCAGACCCTGGCGAGGGAGGGCTGCGTCCTGGAGCTGGGTGGGTATGTGGTCCCACAAGTGTCGTCCGGCCAGATCCCGGGAGAGGGGATGTGGGCTGTATCCACGGGTGGCAGCTGCGGACCAGGGTCGGGACTGGCCCGGCACGCGGCGGAAGAGGGTGTGTGTGAACGGGAAGAAGGGAGCCCGGTTCTCACGCAGCGCCTCCGCGCAGTGCCTCTGCCTCCCCCCTACCACCTGCGGGAGGTGGAGGTCCCCGTGGTGGGGAACCGGGAGTGCAACCTCCGCTACCAGAACTTATCAGACGTCAGTGACGACATCATCCAGGCCGACATGCTGTGTGCGGGCAGTGAGGGCCGGGACTCCTGCCAGGTGAGGCCCCCAGCTGCCCTGGCCTCTTCCTCTGTCCCCTGCCAGCCCGGGGCCGTGGGACTCGAGAAGCCCGGGGCCGTGGGACTCAGGAAGCCCGCTGAGTGCCTTGTCCCCCCGCAGGGTGATTCCGGGGGCCCCCTCGTGTGCCACTGCAACTGCACCTGGCTCCAGGTGGGGGTCGTGAGCTGGGGCCACCTGTGCGGTCACCGCGACCTCCCCGGGGTGTACACTCGGGTGATGAGCTACGTGTCCTGGATCCGCCGGCACATCCCCCTGCCCCCTGGGGCCTAGAAAGGACAGACCCCCAAGGTCCTGTGTCTTGGCACCGGGTCTCCCTGTGGGGGGGCAGTGGGGGAGGCTCCCCGAGGGGACTCACAGATGACTGCTTACAGTCTTACAACCGAGTCTCATTAAACACTGTGGGAAAACCGCCCAAGGCTGCGTCTGTGCTTGACTGTGGTGCGTCTGGGGCTCGGGGGGTACTGGCCTGCCTGTTGGGGTCCCAGGTGCTGGCACCTTTAGGCCTGGCAGAGAGGAGAGGGGTGGCTCCCGGGGACCCCGAGCGAATGTCAGGGGTGCCAACTCGATACAAGGGTCTGGATCCGATGGGAGGCCCCTGGGGGGTCCTCCTCTGCCCCCCGTCTGCCCCTGGGGGATCCTCCGCTCCCCCCCACCGTCTGCCCCTTCGGGACACTCTGAACTCCTGGACAGCGTCAGGCCCATTCTACAGACCATTTCCTCCCTTTCTGGCACCAGATTCTTCTCTGGATTTTAAATGTCCCATCTGACAAATCAAAATGTCTCCAGCTCATTCTGATAACGTGTCCTGTTAGCCTTCGTCCCCTGAGGGATGATATCCATCCCCCAGGCTGCCCCACGAGGACAACTTCACCAGGAAAATGGGGGTCTCCTTCGGCGCCTCTGGATTTCCTGGCTGGATGGTGATGGGACAGCCGTCCCTCGGCCCATGCACCTGTCCCTCGCCCCACACACCTGTCCCTCAGAGTCCTGAATGCCCAGAGCCACAGCAAGGAGATCCTGTACCAGGGCCGCTCCCCGGCCTGCCCTGGACTGCTCCTCTCCCAAAAACCTCAGCTTTGTCCCCCCCCAACCCTCAGCCACCTTAAAAAAAAAAACACACCAAATAAACATGGAACTGAAAGATTTTTAAAGAGCTCGGAGCTTTCGTTTTCCTGATTAATTCATAGGTGACAAACCAGGACACAAGTGCCTGGGGAAGCCACCCCGACATCTGTGTCCATAAATGAGTCCAGGCCACCTGGGCACCCCTCCTTGCACTGGGGACGAAGGGGTCCTAAAAGGAACAGCCACCGGGTCTGCAGTAGGACCATGCAGGGATCAGCCACCACATGGGGGCCCCATGTCCAGCCCCTCCCGAGTTTGCGGAGCCCTTCGTAGGGGTTCTGGTGGGCTGTTGCCCCGTGTCCTCAGCGTGGGCGCGGCCACGAGACCTGGCGGAGCCACGGCAGGGACTCAGCCGTGCTGGCAGCGGGGAGGCTGAGGGCGGACGAGGGCGGAGGTGGGAGGTGGGCTGCGGTGACGGTGGGGGGGGTGGGGCAGCTCCTGGTGCCCGAGGGCCCCATCCTGCCCCCTCATCCCAGGTGTCAGTACCAGTAGGGACCCACCTGGGCTCGAGACGATTGGCCCCTTCCCCAGTCACTTCCAAAACCGCAGCCGGGCCCCAGCACTGAGACTGGGCAGCCTTTCCGGTGCTGGCCCAGGCTGCGTCTAGCCCCGGGAAGGGGGAGGAGGCCTCCACGCAGGCCGTGCTGGGTCCCCACGGAGGTCACCAGGTTACCGGAGCTCCTGTGGGGCTGCCTGGGGAGCTGGTGGTCCCAGGGGGGCCCCGGGCAGGAGGTGTGGACCCAGCCCTGGGCCTGGAGAACGAGGCTTCCCCTTACCCTTGGGGTCTGCACTCTGACTACACCCCCAGGATGCCCGATTTGCCCCCGGGCGGGCCTTTGGCCACTGCACCTGGCCCTGGGCCAGCAACCGTGGGTTCTGGGGAAATGCTGGCACATGGACCACTGGTGGGGGGAGCCCTGCCCCCAGACTCCCGGCTCCTGCCCCACCCACTTCCTGGGCCTGCAGGATAAAGGGGCACAGAAGCCCCAGGGGCAGAAGGTAGAGGATCCGGAAGGGTGAGGACACAGCCCAGACCCCTGCCTTCTCCTTCCCGACTCAGGGGTCCTGGCTCTTGTGTCCTGACTCCAGCCCTCCTCTCTCCCCCCGCAGATGCTGTGGCTGCTCTTCCTGACCTTCCCCCACCTGGGGGGCTCTGTGCCCGTGACCCCCGGTGAGTGCTAACCCCGTGCAGCGCTCCTGGGTCCCGAAACCCATTGGTGACCTCAGGCCTGCACTGACCTGGGGTAGGACAAGGTGGCCACCTCCATATGCCAATGGCCCTTGGGAGAGACTGAGTGTGGGAGGCTGTGCTGAGCTCCAGGCAGCGGCCTCTGGGTCCCTGATGGCTCCCCACTGGGCTTCCCCAGATCCCGGCCTAGGGACTGAGAGTGTCGTCGGGAAGCGTGATGTCCCTGCTGGGAAGTGGCTGTGGCAGGTCAGCCTGAGGGTCTTCAACAAAGAGCGTGACCAGTGGCAGCACGAATGTGGGGGCTCCCTCGTCCACCCCCAGTGGGTGCTGACCGCGGCCCACTGTGTTGGACTGTGAGTGACTCCCTGGCCTTGGCAGGGGAGGGGTGGGTGGGGAGCAGGCAGAGGGCAGGGTGGGGGAGGGGACGGCATCCTGGACCAGGAGACCCCGGGTCCGTGCGGCTCTGGGGGTGTCGGGGGGAGCCTTCAGGCTCTGAGCCCCTGGAGACAGTCCTGCTGCAGGGGTGCCTGTCCCCACCCGGCCTCCTTGAACAGCTCCTGGTCCCCTCTCTCCCAGGGATGTGCTGGAGCCACACAAATACAGAGTCCAGGTCGGGCAGCTAAGACTCTATGACCACGACCAGCTGCACAACGTGGCCCAGATCATCCGCCACCCCAAGTTCAACGTGAGCCTGTCTGGCCGGGGGGGCGCGGACATCGCCCTGCTGAGACTGGAGGCCCCCGTGACGCTCTCCGAGCATGTGAGCCCTGTCAGCTCTGCTCCTGACTCACTGGTGCTCAGCCCCGGAACGAAGTGCTGGGTGACCGGCTGGGGCACCTTTGGGGCCCACAGTAAGATTGGGGGACCTGGAGCAGGGACAAGGGAGAGGGCGTGGGGCAGTGGGGGGGACATGCCCATCACAGATGAGCTGGCTCGACTACTGGCCGCCCATCCAGCCCGGCCTTGAGCCTCAGATCATCCTGTTTAAACTTGGACATCAGCTCAGGAGCGCGGGGTCACTTCTGCTTGCCGCTGGGAAGCCAGTGACTCGGGACTCGTTCTCGGGGGGGCCTTTACCCCCGTGCTCCCTGCCCGTTTACCCTGGCCGGTTGTCCACCGGGGGTTAAGATGAGGAAACTGAGACTGGGGTGAAGGCGGCGCCGGGCTCTGGATCACAGGATGGCCGCGGGAGGGGCTCCCTTGCGGCCCTGCCATGTACGGTGACCACCAGGCACGCCAGGGCCACGTACGTTGACACCAGGCACGCCAGGGCCACGTACGGTGACCACCAGACACGCCAGGGCCACGTACGGTGACCACCAGACACGCCAGGGACCTGCGTGGCTCCTGCCCTGTTCCAGCTCTTTCTGGGGACTGGCTTGGAGGGTCCTTTCCGGGGCCCCCAGCCCCTGGCGTGGCCCCTGCCCTGTTGACGTGCCAGAATGTCGCAGCTCGGCCTCTTGGTAGTTAGTGATGTAGCAAAGTCTTCAAACACCTACCGCGCGACTGTCAGTCATGACACAGTCCTCCTAGTGTGGCTTGTCTGTGTCTGCGCGGCCCTCTCTCGTGTACCCAAGCCTGGCATCTAATTTCATAGAGGGGCTTTCGGATCCACTGCACCAAACTGGCCGCGATTCCCATCCTTTTCGCATCAAAGTGATGGCGTCTCGTGAGTCCGAGGGGCAGGGCCCGGGTGGGGGTTACCGGGCTCCCCAGCCCCTGCAGCTGCTCCTCTCACCCAGCCCCTCCCGCAGCCCTGCCGGCCCCGGCGCACCACCTGCAGGAGGCCGAGGTCCCCATCGTGGAGAACCAGGTCTGCGAGAAGATCTACAGCCAGGGCTCACCTGCTGGAGGCCAAGGCAGTGTCATCAAGGAGGACATGCTGTGTGCAGGGGGGAGGAGAAGGGGCTCCCGCCAGGTGAGACGCCCCCTGCCTTCCGCTCTAGGGCTCCTGGGCGTTGTAGTGGGGCCACCCAGCGCCCTGTGGCCGACTGACCTGTGAGCACCCCTTACAGGGCGATGCTGGGGGCCCCCTGGTCTGTTACTGGCTGGACATGTGGATCCAAGTGGGAGTGCTGAGCTGGGGCATGGCCTCTGGGCACATCAACTATCCTGCCGTCTACACCCGGGTGATGACCTACTCGTCCTGGATCTACCAGCACGTCCCCCTGTGGCCTTGACGGGTCTGTGTGGGCCGAGGAGCCAGTCACCCGTGCCGCCTCCCCCGTTCAGCACCACCGTCTCCTGCCTGCCCTGTCCCCTCCGTGCCCTGTGCTTCTCAGACTTGGGGGCCCAAGAGGCAGAGGAGGGGCTGGGAAGCTGGTGTCTCCTTGACAGGGGCAGGTTGGGTAAGCTGTGCCAGGCCTCGCCTCCTCCCCGCTCTCTGCTGTCCATTAAACCGTGTGCAAAGCAGCCTCCAGGATTTCTGAGTGTACTTGGCCGCTGTGGGGGGTGCTTCCTGGTGGAGGTTCCAAGCCTCTGAAAGCTTCAGGGACAGCCTGGACCAGTTGTATCTGCTGGCAGGGCGAGCGGCTGAGCCGGGGAGGTCCTGTGGTCACTGCCCTGCCTTGGGTGGGGTCTGTTTCCAAGATTCCTCCAGCAGCTCGCCCTCCCTCCCCAGCCTTCTCCCCCTGCATTACCTCATGTTCCCCCACTGCACCATCGAACCCAGCCTCCCTGGGGGCCAGACACCACGAAGAGTGAGAGGTGGTTCTACGCCAGCATCTGTCCTTCCCTATGACTGTGGGGGTTCACTCCAGCTCCCCAGGACAGCCTGGACCACTCTCTGCCAGTGTGGGGCCATGGACGCATCACTAAGAGTGAATTACATGAAAATTTGTGTCCTCAGTCTCACAAGCAACATGCACCAGATAGTAGGCACAGAGACACAGTCCATTGTTCTGGAAAGTTCCACTGGGAAGTGCTGTTTGAATTTCAGAAAGTTAACCATAGCCAGTAGAGTCCAGAGGTGGAGGTAGGACCTCTCTGGCTGGGTCCCTGCCCAGCTCCTGAGAATGCAGCTCCTTCCCGGTTTCAGTCTATCTGCTCTGTCCTCCTTCCAACACCTGACTCCTCTGGTCCTCAACCTCACAGGGTCCTCAGTCCCTTCCACCCTGTGGATGCTGCTCCTTCCTCCCTTACACTGAGAAGAAGAGAAATGGAAACTTCTCTGAATGAGTGTGTGGTTAGGAACAGAAGAGTCTGGGACCAAGTCTCAGTTTTTTTTTTCCATTAAACTGCTAGCAAAGCAAGATAGAAAGTGACCAATGATGTCTTGGGTGTGGGTAATGGCTGGGGGTGGTCAAGTGACCCTGGGACTTCCTGACGGGGGTCCATTTGCTCTGAAAGTTGGGTTGGAGAAATTGTTGCTCCAGGCCAGGCACTGAGTGGTGGTGGTGGTGGTGGGGGTTAGAAGGATGGATGGATTGGCAAGAGGGAGGGAGGATATTCCCAGTGATATTCCACTTGGGGCTCCTGCTCTCAGCTCACCCTTTGCTAGAGGGCCAGCCTCATCTCAAAACTCCAACCATCTATCATCCATCCACCTACCCACCCATCCATCCATCCACTCATCCATCCATTCACATATCCATCCATCCATCCACTCATCCATCCATCCACTCATCCATCCATTCACATATCCATCCTTCCATCTATCCATCCATTTATCCATCCACACAGCCACCCACCCATCCATGCACTCATCCACTCACTCATCCATCCATCCACTCAACTATCCATCCATCCACCCACTCATCCATCTTTCCACCCACTTCTCCATCCATCAACTCATTCATCCATCCACCCACTCATCCATCCATCTATCCATCCAACCACACATCCATCCACTCATCCATCCATCCATCCACTCATCCACCCACCCACTCATCCATCCATCCATCCATCTATCAATCCACACAGCCACCCACCCATCCATGCACTCATCCACTCACTCATCCATCCATCAATTCATCCATCCATCCATCCATCTCCCATCCATCCATTCACACATCCATCCATCCATCCACATATCCATCCATCCATCCATCCATCCCTCAATTCATTCATCCATCCACCCACTCATCCATCCATTCATCCATCTCCCATCCATCCATCCACACATCCATCCTTCCATCCACATATCCATCCATCCATTCATCCATCCCTCAACTCATCCATCCATCCATCCACTCATCCATCCATCCATCCACTCATCCACCCATCCATCCACTCATCCACCCATCCACTCATCCATCTATCCATCCTCCACTCATCCATCCATCCATCCATCCACACATCCATCCAACCACCCACTCATCCAACTACACATCCAACCATCCATCCATCCATCCATCCATCCATCTACTCATCCACCCACTCACTCATCCATCCATCCTGGAATGCTACATGGCAGATCTTGGACTGGATAGGGAAGATACAGATATGAGTAGAACATGACATCTGCCTTCCTCAGTCTTCTGGTCTGGCAGGAGATCACCTTTTAAACAAATAATGAGTACAGGGTGCTGCATATAAGTGACCTCAGAGGTGGATGCGGTGGCTGTGCTGAGGAGGACCTGAGCAAGCCTTCCACGGAGTTAGGGGAAGTGCTCCAAGGAGGAGACGTTTGACTGGCCCTCCCAGGACAGGAGGGGTGACCCTTGGTGGGCATGATAAGGAAGGCTCCCCGCAGGCAAGCGCAGGAGGGCAGGAACTGGTCCAGTTTTCCGGCAGGTGTGCACCTGGGTGCCGGCTCAGGGCAGCACCTGTGGGGCACATGGGTTGAGGGGAAAGCAGGTGCCAAACAAGAAATGCCATGAATTTTGGCGGAGCCTGTTTGTGGATGCCTTTTAACCCGATTGCCAGCTCAGAGTCACCTCGAGGGCTTTGTCAGGTGCAGGTGGCTACGTCTCCCCGGTCCCCACCTGACTTGTGAAGACGCTCCTGGAGTGTGGCCCCTCTCAGACTGCCTGCCAGGGGGCGCGGGGGGAGCACTGGACGGCCTCAGCCGGGGGTGCCGCCTCCTCCTGCTTCTTCCTCTTGCATCCGTCCTAAGGGGACTGCCACATGGGAGGCCAAGGGGACCCCTGAGCATCCCTGAAAGGCTGCTTTACACCCACTTGCTGGGGAGGAAAGGCACGTGGAGAAGGTTGGGCGTGGGGGTCCTTTTTGTTGCCCCCACGAGTGAGGCGGGGAGGACCCCACTCTTCCCTAGAGAGTTTCTCCCATCCCCCGGACAGGACGTCTGTGCCGCAAGCAGAGTGAGGGCAGGAGAGGCCCACGTGTCCCTGACAGGAGTGGGGACACAGAGTGCAGGGGTCAGGGGCTCCTGGGAGAGGATGGAGCCCAGGGCTACGCCGAGCTCCCAGTAAGCGGAAGACAAGGGCAGGATGCTGGGGTTCCGTGGCGCAGGCTGGGCAAACGGCACCCCGTCCGTGGTCTAACAGGCCCTTTGGCAACGTTGTAAAATCTGGACCCAGTGGGTGGGGCTGTGTGAGCATCCGGCAGGGCCTCATTCGGGGCCCGAGGTCCTGGGGCTGGGACAGGGCCGTCTCCTGCAGGCCTTTGTCCGCGTCACGGCTACCCGCTGGCTGTCTCCTGGTCCTTCCAAGCCTGGGGACAGATGTAGCCACACTGACCATGGATCTCCCATCTTGTCATAGTCTCCTGACTGCTCACGGGGACACGGGCGGCTGAGATCTGCCCCGTCCCCACCTGCCCACTGCCTGCGGGTCCTGCTCTGCATTAGGACACATCCGCTCCTGAGTCCAACGGCCTCTGGCCGGCTTCCAGGCTGAGCTCGGCTCCACGGTGGCTGCGGGGCTGTGAAGGCCACCACCACCTTCCGCTTACTGCTGTCCTGTCTCCCAGCCCTCTGCCCTGGGATTGAGGTGCCAGCCTGTGACTCCGGGCCTGTCCGGGGCCCCGCCGTGGCCATCACTGCCCATAGCCCAGCTGCCTTCGGGCCCCTCTGTCTGCGTTTCCCTCCTGCCGCTTCATCCGCTGCCCGTCCCCCCTCCCTGAGCCCCGGGTGCCTCTACCAGGTTTGTAGCCGTGACTGCCAGCGGCGGCCTGCGGGGCACCCCGGGCTTCCTGCGAAACGGGCTGCCCACCAGCGGGAGGGCCCGGCCGCCTGTCCGGGGGGCACCCCCAGGGTCTTGTTCAGTTTCCAGAGAAGACACCCTCAGGTGCCTCCCCCTGGCTTCAGGACAGGCCTGGGGAAGGGAGGCTGGAGGCCCCACCGTCTGTGCACAGATCTTGGCCTCTGGCCCCGTGTCAGTCCCAGGCTGGTGTCCCTGCCCCGGGGGCCTCCCAGGACTGCCCTCCGCGTGTGCATGTCCCCGCCGTGCTGGGCTGGGCAGGTGCACGTCCTCCCCAGTAGGAAGGAGCGTAGGCCCCCCAGCTGCTCGCGAGCAGGAGCAGGCCGCGGCCCCACCCCACGCAGCGAGCTGCCTTTCACCAGATGCCCGGCCGTCTGGGTCTCCTGGGGAGGCTCCCGGGCCGGGGGCCTCAGCACCTCCGTCAGCACCCTGGGAAATCCGAGCTCGGGTTCTGCTCTCTGAGCCCATTTTCGGTCCCGTGTGTTAGAAAACACGATCAGGCCGCGTTGTTATTTTAGACGCGTCTGTTCTCCCATCAAGGGGCCGGCGCAGACTCTCCCACACTTGGAAGTTTAAAACTATACTTCCAGACAACTCTCGGGTCCGAGAAACATCCTAACGGAGAGTATGAGCCATTCAGAACCAGCCCCAGGAAGACGCCGCCGGCCGACCCCGCGGGGTGGACGCGGACCGCGTCTGCGGGAGAATGACCGGGCAGCCCCGGGTGTGGGGACGGACAGCGCAGCGTGCGATGCTCAGATGTTCGCATGAGGAGGTAAACAGACGAGAGCAGAGGAAGCCCAACGAGAGCATAAAAGATACAATAAAAGACAAGGTAAAAGAATACAGTAAAGGGCAATTCAGAATAAGTAAAAGAGGGGGCTCCTGGGGGCTCAGTCGGTTGAGCGTCCGACTTCATCTCAGGTCAGGGTCTCGCGGCTCATGGGTTCAAGCCCCGCGTCGGGCTGTGTGCTGGCAGCTCAGAGCCCGGAGCCTGCTTCACTTCAGATTCTGTGTCTCCCTTGCTGCCCCTCCCCTGCTCGTGCTTGTCTCTCTCAAAAATAAAATAAACATTAAAAAAACCTTTAAGTAAAAGAAACACATGGCACAGATACTAAAGAAATGATAGGGCTCCAAAGCCAAAAGTAGGTTCCCCGACCGTCCTGGGGAGGCGGGACCCAGGCACACTAACAGCATCGGGGCCAAGAGGGCCAAGCACAGGCTTCCACGACTGTGATCCACAAACCTGCCATCAGACGGGGCGGAGGCGGGTGCAGCTCAGGACCGCTGGCTCAGGAAGAGAAAGAGAGCTGGGACGGGGCTCCCGGGGGGCTCAGTCGGTTAAGCATCTGACTCCTGATTTCCACTCAGGTCATGATCTCACAGTTTGTGGGTTCAAGCCCCATGTTGAGCTCTGTGCTGACATCGAGGAGCCTGCTTGGGGTTCTCTCTCTCTCTCTCTCTCTCTCTGAGCTCTCTCTCTCCCAAAAATAAATAAATAAAAACTTAAAATATATATATATATATATAGAGAGAGAGAGCCTGAACAGATCTGTAACCACTGAAGAATTTCATGTGCGCAGTTGAAAATCGACTCAGACACAAAGTACAAAGTAAAACACCAGCCTTGCGTGGTTTCTCGGGAGATTTACACTAAACCTTGCGGGACCAGACAGTCCCCACTGGACACAACCTTCCAGGGGACAGAAGACGGAGGAAAGATCCCTAACGAGTTTTGTAAGATGAATATAACCTGGAGAACAGAGCTGGGCACATAGAGTAAGGAGATTTCCAGGCCAAGTTCGGTTATGAACATCGACTCAGAAACCAATACAACACATTCTAATCTGATGCCAACAGTGTATTTTAAAAGTCGCAATAAAACCGACTAGCGCCTTAGCCAGGACGGTTTAACACCTGAAAAATCCACCAGCGCAATCTTACCGCGTGAACCGAGGGGAGACAGACGAACCAGCTTGTAATCTCTACAGATAAGGAAACGCCTATGATTCTCTTGGTTGAGAAATTCAACCACCGTGCGTGATAAAACTCTTACCAAACGTGGGCCCAGGGGACTCTGTCCGTCTGATAAGGGGGAATCTCGCCAGCGGTAATAACCGTCGCTGTCGGTGGTCAGGCCCTTGGGAGCCTCCCCAGCGTCATCTGAAACTGGCCCCCACGTGCAGAGGACGGGGGAGACTGAAGAAAGAGGCCCCTCCAGCAGGGGGTGGGGGGAGGGGTTAATAGGCAAGAGGCCTTCCCTCCGGGACCCGTTCTGGGCCTCGGCACCTGCACCCGCCGCCAGGGCTTGAAGGCCCTAACTGGGCTCAGCTGAGTACTGGGGCAGGTGTTTAAAGCATCACGTCACTGCCTCAAGGCTGTGTCCTCGGAGCAGCCCCTGGGAGCGACGAGGGGTCTTCGGCGTCCCCAGCAGCAGCCCACGTGCTCAGCCGTCAGGCACCTGTTTCCCTCTCCGCCCCTGGCGACCTCAGATCCACCTTCTCCCTGCACGGATTTGCACGTTCTGGACGTTTCACACACACAGAACCACGTGCTCTGTGGTCTCCTGAGTGGCGGAGTTCACGGAGCACCAGGCTCACGAGGAACAGCCCCCCTTACAAAGCTCCTCGTGGAGATGCTTTCTGTGTCCCTGCCTCCCGCCGAGTTACAGGGTCCCTTCTGGCTGGAAACTCATTTCTGGCGGGGAGCACACCTGCCGGCCACGGACGCTTTATCTGAACAGAACAAGAAGCGATGCTGACTTCGGACTCCGCGCCTGTGCTCGCTTCCGGGGCTGCAGGTCCGCGGGCTCACGCAGCCGGTGACCCCCCGGAGGCTGCCTCTTGTGGCAGGAAGGCTCCTCCTGGACGTCCGGGGCTCATGGTCGCCCCCCTCCAGCCCTGCCTCCACCGGGCCGGCTCCTCTCCTGCGCCCCCCGGTCCCAGAGCCCTCTCCTCTGTCTTTTACGGCTGCCCGCCACAGGATGTAGGGTCCACCCTACATCCAACATGATCTCAAGACCCTCAATTCAATTCCATCTGCAAAGACTCAGTTTCCAATAAGGTCACGTTCACAGGTTCCCAGGGTTAGGATGCGGATGCTGCTCAACCAGCATCCTGCTATGTGGCCCCAGGTTTATTTATCTTTCTCCTTCAGTCATATGTCCCCTGGGAGACCCTCCAGCCGGGACTCTGAGCACGGAGTAGGCACCTCCCATCCCACGAGGACCAATATCACAGCCTCCGCACAGGACCAGCTCAGGCCACCCCATCCCAGAACTCACCTGTGTCCTGGGCTCCTCCTGCCGTCCCAGGCGTCCTAAGCATCCCAGGCGTCCAGGTGTCCCAGGTACCCAGGTGTCCAGGAAGCCACAGGCCCTGCGTCTGGTGACCGCAGCCCATGGCCGCTCCCCGGGGACCATGTTCCCTCATCTTGCTCTCTGCCGTGCCCTCCCTGAGGGCAGCAGGTCCGGTCCGGCATCTCAGGGCACATTCTGCGCCCCGGCCTGACGCACCGCGAGCTCGGCACTGTCTTCTCCTGCGTCTGTGGCCACAGGGGTCCCCGAGAACCAAGCGTCCAGGCCTGTTTCCCCGTGCGTCTTCTGAGGCCGCTCTCCTCTGGAGCAAGAAGGGCGCAAGGCAGGCGCTACTGGGCGTCGGGGCACAGGGGGCTCCCTGAGCTGCCGGTCCAGCCTCCCTCCTGCCTCCTCCGGGAAGGGACCCTGTGCCCGCAGGAGGGTCTGCTGGGGCCACCGCCGGGGCTTCGCGGGGAGACCTGCTCCTCAGGGAGACGCTTGCACACACTCACACGCATGCACGCTCACATTCACACACGCACGCACGCTCACACACACGCTCACACGCATGCACGCTCACACACATGCACGCTCACATTCACACACGCACGCACGCTCACACACACGCATGCTCACACACATGCATGCTCACACGCGTGCACGCTCACATTCACACACATGCACTCTCACACGCTCACACATACTGTCACACATGCACTTACACACATGCTCACACATATGGTCACACACATTCACACATGCTCACACATGTCCACACACATGCTCTCACACACATGCACATGTACACACAGGCTCACACACACATTTTACACATACTGTCACACATGCTCTCTCTCTCTCTCTCTCACACACACACACACACACACACACACTATGATCCCCATGGCAAGTAAGACTCCCGTTCCAGAGAGGGGTGCCAGCCTCCTTCCCTGTGCCCCCTCCACCCCCAGGTGTGGCTGCATCAGCAAGGGGGGCACGGGTGGGGGCCTCCGTCTTCGGAGCCCCAGTTCCCGGCTGTCTGCGATCCCGCCGCCGCCCAGTCCCTGCGTGAAGCCGACGTTCGGTGAGCAGGGAAAAGGGATTCCCGCCCCAGGGGGAGTGGCGCCCCGGTGGGTGAGGCCGGGCCCTGAGCTGCGGCCCTGGCGGTGGGGCCGCCTCTTCTGCGCCCCCTGAGGAGAGCCGAGCGCCAGGCCCGCCTCCTGGGCCTCTGGGACTGGCCACTGGCACGGTGAAGCCTGGGCGGGGGACACGAGGGCCGATGGGGCTGCCGGGCACCTCGGGAGTAGTGGGGTCCCCGGCCTCCAGCCTGGAAGAGCCTGACACCTGGACATGTCTGCACTCATGCAGCCGCCCCGGCTGAGGCGTGCCGGCCTGGACAGGTGCCAGTCAGCCTCCCCGGGAGCTGCCTCGGGCCCAGACGGGGGATGCGCACCGCCAGAGGTGGGGCTGGGGCCCGGACCACCACTCCGGTCACAGCAGGGCCTTGGAACCGTCCCATCACCTGGGGGGAGAGGTGTGGGGGTGTCTGACCAGACCCCACCCACTTCCTTCAAAAGAAAGATAAAGGGACTCCCAGGGAGGGCCAGGGAGGAGGGCTGTGTGTCCATCCATTCATGGTAAGGAGGCTGACTGACGGTCAGACACCGGAGGCTGGCTTTCCAGACCCTGGGGTCTCGCCCTGGTCCCCTCACCCTCCTCTCTCTCCCCTGCAGATGCTGTGGCTGTTGTTGCTGACCCTCCCTTGCCTGGGGGCCTCTGTGCCCGAACTCCCAGGTGAGTCATGACCCCGAGCAGTGCTGTCCCCGGCCCAGGACTCCGGCCCCGCCCCCGGGCCGGCCGACCCCCTGACCTATGTGAGGATGGTCCAGAGAGCACCCGGGGGGCCTTGGGATGGCACAGCGGCGTCCCTGACCCCCACACACTGTTCCCCCAGCGCCTGCCCCCGAGAGGGAGTTGGTGGGCATCGTGGGGGGCCACAGTGCCCCCCAGGGCAAGTGGCCGTGGCAGGTCAGCCTGAGAGTCTACGTTTACCACTGGGCCTCCTGGGTGCACATCTGCGGGGGGTCCCTCATCCACCCCCGGTGGGTGCTGACCGCCGCCCACTGCATCTCCCGGTGAGTCATGCTGCAGACCCTCCCCCACCCTCGGAGGCTGGGGGCGGGGACAGAAGCAGAGACCGGGGCTCCCTGGGGTCTGGGCTCGGGGGCAGGGAACGGCCCTGACCAAGCGGGGCCCGGGGTGCGCCTCCCCCAGGAAAGACGCGGACCCGTCGGCCTACCGGATCCACGCCGGCAACGTGTACCTGTACGGCGGCAAGGCGCTGTTCAACGTGAGCCGAGTCGTCGTCCACCCCGACTACGTCTCCGCCTTCCTGGGGTCTGACCTGGCCCTGCTGCAGCTGGCCAGCCCCGTGAGAATGTCCAGAAGGCTTCGGCCAGTCGTGCTGCCCCTGCAGCCCCTGGACTTCAGCCCGGAGGACGAGTGCTGGCTGTCAGGCTGGGGCCGGGGCTTCTACTTCGGTGAGAGTGCCTGGGGGGTGGGTCCCGGAGGGAAGCAGGCAAATTCCAGATCCTTCCTGCTGTCTGGGTCTGGGTCGGGCCGTGGCGGCTGGTTCAGGAGTCAGGAATCCATGGGGAAGAAGGGAGGCCCCTTTACAGCCTCCTGTTTCCCCGCGCGGGTGGGCACGTGGCTGCGGGGTTTTGTGTGAAGGAACCGGACCCGACAGTCAGCCCAGTGCCCGGACCCAAACCTGCTCCTCTCACTCCTCTCTTGAGGTTTGGGTCCGCCGCACCAAAGAACCTGGGTGCCTGGCGTGTCAGTGTCCTGGGGCCACTGTATCAAAGGACCCCACACCGGGTGACTTAAAACGACAGAAATGTGTTCTCTCACAATCTGGGGGCCAGAGTCCGAAATGGAGCTGTTGGCAGGGATGGTTCCTTCCAGAAGCCTTAGCAGGGGAGCCCTCCTTGTCTCTGCCCACTTCTGGTTTATCCTCAGCTGTGGCCACTTCCCTCCGGTCTCTTCACCCGGCTTCTCTGAGTCTCAATCCCCCTGGCTGTCCTCGAGTGGGACACCAGTCATTGGACTTGGGGCCCACCCTGCATCCAATCTGACCTCATCTTGACTTGTTTACATCTGCAAAGACTATTTCCACATAAGGTCATGTTCTGAAGGTCGGGGTGAGCATGAGTTTTTTGGGGGACACGCTCCAACCCACTTTGTGTGTGTGGAACCTGAGCCCATTCGTTACAGCAGGAGGAGGCTGTGGAGGTGGCCTGGGCTCACGCTCCCAGGACATGCGGGGAAGCAGGCAGGGGCCCTGGGCTCACAGTCTGGGGCTCCTCCCTGTGCGTCCAGCATGGGTGGTGTGGGCAGTGGCAGCGCCGGGTGGTCTGGGGCACGGGGGACAAGAGGGCACAGCCGCCCCCGCTCCCTGACTCCTCCGTTCCGCCCCCAGAGCCACTGCGTCCCCCCTACCGTCTGCAGCACGTGCAAATCCCCCTGGAGGAGGAGAAAGCCTGCGAGCAAAGTTATAGGAGGTTCCTGCACACCAGGGCCAACGGGAGGGTCATCCCTGAGGACATGCTGTGTGCGGGGACGCTGGGCCGTGGCCCCTGCATGGTGAGGCGCTCAGGCCAGCCCCAGCTGCAGGTCTCCGCCTGGCCTCGCCCCGACCTGCCTGTGATCGCCCCCTCTCCCCGCAGGGGGATTCCGGGGGCCCCCTGGTGTGCAAGAAGAAAGGCACCTGGGTCCAGGTGGGCGTGGTCAGCTGGGGCATCGGCTGCTCCATGTTCGACCTGCCCGCCGTCTTCACAAACGTCCAGAGCCACGTGGACTGGATCCGGCAGCAGCTGCGGAGGCGCCGGTGAGCCCCGGGCCGCGGCCAGGCTGCAGGTCAGCGGAGGATGGTGCCTCCTCGGCCACATCCCATCCCCAGAGCCCGGCGGACATCCCCGCGCTACTGCCCTCCCCTCTCCTGCCCCTCCTGCGGCCCCATCCTTCCCCGCCCGTGGGGACGCGCAGGGTGGAGGCCCCGATGGCGCTGGTGTGCTTCTCTCATTAAACTGTCTTGGTAAAGAGGCTGGTGGTCCAAGTGGTCTTTGAGGTGGGCCCAGCTCTCCTGTCTGAGACCCCAGAGTGCTGGGGGGCAGGCGGGAAGGCTCAGGCTCGGGCAGGGGGAGGACGGGGCGGGGGGGTCTGAGACTCTCCCCCAGTCCCGGGCCGCCATCGCCTACCCATCCAGTCTGCAGCGGCCTCTCACTAAAGGAGGCTGTTTGCAAGTCTGCAGGCAGCGGACTCATCCCTGGGATTTCATTCCTTCATCCCACCCATGTCCGTGGGCGCCACGGCCTGCGTTACGGGGGAATCGACTTTGCCTTCCTCAATCTCAGGGTCTGGAAGGGCGGTAGATGTGCAGTAAGGACTTGAAATGCAGGAAGGACGGCCACACGGCCGCACAGACATGCCCAATGGTGATGGACTTGGGGACACGATAGTCTGTGAGGGGGAGGGTTGGGACAAGGGCGGAAATGCCTGCACTCGCCAAGGATGTAAAGGTGCCGAGGAAAAGAGCAGAGTAGTAAGGAACACGGTCCAAGGCAGGGGTGGGGCAGGGGTGGGGGGGAATGAAGAGCTCCCGTGAGGCAGAAAGTGGCTCAAAGACAAAAGTCCCCTCCCCACCGCTGTGTCTCCCCAGCCTGGGTCTGGCTTCGTCCCTGGGAACCCTGATTAAAACACAAAGTAAGACACGGAGAAAACGATTCTCCACGTCCACGAGTCTACAAGTGCTCACACTAGCCAGGGAGTGAGCCTGCTGGCTTCCCGCTGGGTGTGCGGGCTTGGCCACCTCCCTCTTGCCGGCCACACAGTGGGAAGCGTCGTGTTTGGGAAGATGACACTCACAACAGCCACAGAGCCGAAGGGCAACGCGGAGAAGGGTAGTGGGGGTGGGTGAGGGCTTCACGTGGGGAACTGGAATGTGTAACGAAGGTCGTAAGAGGTGGCTCGAATAACGAGAGGGACCGTCTGACGTGCAGGGATGAGGAAAAACCACGGGGACGGATGCGAATCACCCCGAGTCACTCACTGTGTCATCGGGGGCTCCACAGAGGCCCAGAGCAGGCCCGAGGACCAGGAGAGAGCGACTGGCCAAGACTAGCCTAGAGATGTGAAGAGGAAGACCGGGGGGGACAGTTAAAAAGCTGGAATAACTGGAACAGGGTGGACACAGGGCACGGGGGTGCGTCAGACCCGGCCCCCGGGGGGTGGGCGTCCGTGGGAGGGGGCCCTGCAGCTGGAGACCACGTGACCTGGAATGTGTGCTGCTGCCGGCGTGCGTGCCCCCCCGTTTCACATCTGAGGGAGCCTCTCAGGTCCCGAAGTGGAACAACCCCCGCCAGAGGTCCACGGCCACGTCCAGCCACCTCTGGACAGCTCGTGCTGCCAGGGGTCCGGGGGGAAGCTCCGTTTCCGACCCCGCCTGCATTCTGGCTCACGTGGGTTACCGAATACCCACGCTGTGCAAACTCAGCCAATGCAGCCAACTTTGAGCACGAGGTACCACAGAGAGGCTTTGTCGTTTTTCTCTTTTAATTACTAAGTATTGCTTTAAGTCCCAGACCGAGCCCTCATTCCACTTCATCAGCTGGTTAAGCCTCAGTGTCTTGGGCTGGGAAATGGGGACACGAGCTGTGTCTTTGCTGTGGTTAAGTGGATTGGTGGATGGGAGAAGTCTGAATGGATGGAAGACCTGGACAAGTCAGATAATGGGTGGCTGGAGGAGGGGTGGATGGATGGAGGGAGGGAGGGAGGGATGGATCAATGCAGAGATGGAGGGAGGGAGGGATGGATGGGTGGATGGAGGGATGGTCCATACAGGGATGGAGGGAGGGAGGGATGGATCAATGCAGGGATGGATGGAGGGATGGATGGATGGAGGGAGGGATGGTCCATGCAGGGATGGAAGGATGGAGGAAGAGATGGAGGGAGGGAGGGAGGGATCAATGCAGGGATGGAGGGATGGAGGAAGAGATGGAGGGAGGGAGGGAGGGATCAATGCGGGGATGGAGGGAGGGATGGATGGGTGGATGGAGGGATGGTCCATGCAGGGAGGGATGCATGGACAGATCACAATGGCTCAGTGGTCCCAGCTTGGGTATCACCTTGGACTCAGCCCCCCCGACTGAGCGTGTTGATAATGAAGCGGACGAAACCCATCAGCGTTCTCCCAGCGGATGATGGGACACCACCGGCACGTCTGTCCGTGGGGAGTTGACTAGATGAGTCACCCGAGGCGCACACAGCCGAAGGCGGCGCGTCGTTGGAAGCGATGCCTTTGTGTACAGATGGGGGTGAAGGGAAGGCCCGCTCGCCGGGCATCGCGGCGCGGCCCCTCTTACAAACCCGTGCCCGTGTGTGCGAGTGACCGTGGGCGGCCACAGCGGCTGCTGCTAGCAGGAGATTATCGAGAACTTCTATTTTCTAATTCCTCTTTGTAGCCTGAGTCTTTTACATTATTTTCATAATTAAAAAAAAAGGTATTCTCATGGTGGAGGGAAGTGAAGTTTTCGTGCTCACCAGCACACCGGCTCGCCAGCGGGGCCCTGGAAGAAATGGGGGGGGGGTGAGGGACCTTCCCCCCAACCCCCCACTTCCCTCTGAGACACCGGTGCCCATGCCAGGACCCTCCGCCCAGTCTTTTGCTCAACCAAGCGCTTTTGCAACGGGCCTGGGCAGCCACATCCTTTACCTATAATGATCTCCCTGAACCAGGCATCTCGGCCACCGTCCTGGACTTGACCCTCTGGCCTCGTCTTGACGGTTCCATGGCCCCCGGCCGCGCAGCCCCCCAGCCTTCCTGCGTCCTATCACCGAGCCTTCTGGTGGTGGTCCGGCCCTGACCCCATGGGGCGGCCAGGTGTCCTGCCCCCGGGCCCGGCTGCCTCACAGCTGTCAGCCTGGAGCGATGGGCTGGGGCCGACGTCCTCGGGATAAGGGGCCCAGTGCTCCTGACGGGCTCAGAAAGCCACGCAGTTGGTGCCCATTCTCGCCCCTGGGCTCCCTCCTCGTGGGTCAGGGAAGGAGGGTGCGGGGAGGGGCAGCTCTGTCCTCTCTGGGGGGGCTGCCGGCAGGCCTAGCTCTGAGTGGGGAGGCGGCCCCCCTCCCAGGACTCTCTTGCCGGCCGTTTTCCCCGCAGGGACCCACGTTCTCCTTCTTCTCTTCCCAGAGGCTGGAGGCCACGCTTTCTCTGAGGCTGTGGGTGTCTGGCCTCGGGGACTGGGCCGCTTGGGGTCCTGTTTGCCACTGCCCATCCCCCGCTCACGCTCCACCACACTTAGCACGGGGCTCTCCAAGACCGCGGGCCCGGGGTTCTCCACCCCAGCATGTG
The DNA here is from genome assembly GCA_028646485.1 of Cryptoprocta ferox. Taxonomy (NCBI): domain Eukaryota; kingdom Metazoa; phylum Chordata; class Mammalia; order Carnivora; family Eupleridae; genus Cryptoprocta; species Cryptoprocta ferox. The sequence continues at coordinate 965,524 of CM053564.1, read as the reverse complement.
TCCTGGGGCCCCCTGGGCTCACTGTGTCCACTCCATTGCCCTGTGCCCCTGTGCCCTGGACACGCAGGGCTGGGCCACCCAGCTCAGGGCCCCTACCGTGGACCTCTGTCCTTCTGTCCCCACTTGGAGGTGGCTCCAGGTCAAGGTGTGCCATCTCCCCGGTCACCTCCCCCAGGTTCCTGGGGCACGGTGGCCCTGAGCCACTCCGAGTCACCGTCACCATTGACCATAGAGGCTGTGCTGAGCTTGGAGCTCGGGGGCCGGGGAGCTCTGACAAGGGCTCAGGGAGGTGAGACACGGCTCGCGCCTGACGAGGGAGGGGAGGGGGTGTAGAGGCTGGTTTGTCCACTCAGGATGGGGGCACCGGGGTGGAGACCGGGGGACTGGGGGCCCTGTCTCCGTGTGCAGGGGTCCCTCCGTGGCCCTGTAGGAACCTGTACCTGCCCTGATGGCCAGGCCAACACGGGGGAAGAGACATGTCTGCACTGGCCAAAAGCGGGGCAGCGTGGGTGAGAACACCGTGGGGCGGGCCTGCCACGGGTTCGGGGGCCTCTGGTGCTCAGAGGAGAAGGCGGCGGAGAGAGCTGGGGAGTGGGGGTCCAGTGCAGGAGCCCCCGTCTCCCGGGTGTGTGATGGGGAATCGCCCCCCCCCCCACCTTTGCTGATGCTCTGTGGCCTTCTCGGAACAAAGACCTCCCTCCTTCCGGAGGTGCCCAAGTAGGAACGGTGGCCTGGGCGGGGGTGTCCTGGGATCCGGGAGTCTGCCCACCCTGGGGGAGAAGGTCTGCCTGGTGCATCGCCATGTGCCCGAGGCCTGGGGACCCGTGCTCAGCGGTGGGGGTGAGGAGGGGTGCCTGCTTGGCCTCTGGGGGAGCGGGAGGGGGAGCGTCCTTGCGGCGGCTCTGCTCTGCCTGGAGATACCGGCGGGGCAGCCCGTCCACGTGGCTCAGGGCGCTGCGTCTCAGGTGGGGCGTGGGGGGGGGACGGCGCACCCAGGTGGCAGCCCCCACTGGGCTCAGCCTGACACCCAACTGTCTTTCTTCCCCATCCTCCTCTCCCAGTGGAGGGCTGACCAAGCCACCGGCCCACTTCCTGTGGCCAAAAGATAAAGGGACTCGGGGGGGCCCCCAGAGCAGAGAGCCACGGAGCTTGGCAAGGTAGGGACTCTGTCCCCTCCCAGGCAGCTGCGGAGGCTCCCGGGCCCCTCGACCCTGAGCTGTCCCTCTGTGCCCTCTCCTCTTGCAGATGCTGTGGCTGTTACTTTCGACCCTCTTCTTGGGGACCTGCATCGCGAGGACCCCACGTGAGTCCTGACCCCCTGGAAGCCCTCCCTCCCCAGAGTCCCCCGAAACCTTGTCTGTAGTTCCAGTCCCTGGGGGGCCTCGGGGCTGGCTGTCCATGCACTCGGGGACAGGGCTCGGCACTGGGCCCCAAAGCCTGGCCTCCCTCCCCTCCTGTTGCTCCCCAGCCTCCATCCCTGAGAACGAGCTTGTGGGCATCATCGGGGGCCACAGTGCCCCCCAGGGCAGGTGGCCATGGCAGGTCAGCCTGAGAGTCTACGTTTACCACTGGGCCTCCTGGGCGCACATCTGCGGGGGGTCCCTCATCCACCCCCGGTGGGTGCTGACCGCCGCCCACTGCATCTCCCGGTGAGTCACGCTGCCGTCCAGCCCTGGGTGAATCGAGAGGCGTGGAAATCTGGGCTGGGGGGGCTCGGCCTGGAATGGCCAAGCCCCTCTCCCCGGTGCGGAGCGGGCAGCCCTTGGAGGACCCGCCTCTGTGGCTTCTTTCCGACCCCAGGAAGGACGCCGACCCGTCAGTCTACCGCATCCACGCCGGGGACGTGCACCTGTACGGGGGGAGGACGCTGCTGCACGTGAGCCGCGTCATTGTCCACCCCGACTTTGTGTACGCCAGTCTGGGCGCGGACGTCGCCCTGCTCCAGCTGTCACACTCTGTGGAAGGCGCCGCTAACGTCAAGCCCGTCAGGCTCCTGTCGGCCCCGCCTGAGCTCACCCCAGAGGACGAGTGCTGGGTGACAGGCTGGGGTGTCATCAGGATGCACCGTGTGTACGGGGTGGGGGTGGGAGGGAGTCGGGCAGGACATGTCCCGAGCTTGGCCCACGGAGGAGTCCTGGAGGGAGGGTGGCTGCAGGTTCTGGAAAGCAATCACCTTCCGACCCCCTCCCCCGCCCCCGTGTACTCCACTCGGGACCCCAGAGGCTGGAGGGTCCCTGACAGCAAAACTGAGCTCAGGATCCAATACTGTGATGAGGACGTGCATATTCTTTTTTTTTTTTCTTCCAACTTAAAAGATCATTGTGGGGGACAGAAAACCTCATCTCCCACCCCCCCATTTTCTTCCCAGTCCTTCCAACTAAAGACAGAATCCATCGTCGGAGTCTTAGGAATTTAGTGGTAGACGGGGTCCCCTGCACCCTGGGGTCCCCACGGCGGTGTTCCCGGTGGGAATGGCAGCGGGGGCCTCCGGGGGGCCGGGCAGCACCCCAGCCTCCGGTCACGTCTCCCCCAGAGTCGCTGCCGCCGCCCTACCGCCTGCAGCAGGTGAGGGTCCCCCTGGTGGACGAGGGCGTGTGTGACCAGCAGTACCGCAATGCGTCCGGGCGCAGCTCGAGGGGCCGCAGGATCATCCAGGACGACATGCTGTGTGCAGGCAGCGAGGGCCGGGACTCCTGCTACGTGAGTCCCCGCCCAGCCCGGCCCCCTCCCCGCCCGGGGGGGCCCCCGGGGCTCAGGCCACCCTCTCCTTCCTTAGGGCGACTCCGGAGGCCCTCTGGTCTGCAAGGCGAGGGGTGTTTGGCACTTGGTGGGAGTGGTCAGCTGGGGCTACGGCTGTGCCCTGCGAGACATCCCCGGGGTCTACGCCCGCGTCCAGACGTTCGTGCCCTGGATCGAGCAGCAAATCGGGAGGTGCCTCTGACCTGGGCCCGCTGGCCCTGCCTGGCTCAGCCCCGAGGAGTGATACCTTCCTCCCCGCAGCGTGCCAGCTCCCCACCCCCTCCCGCCCCCCGTCCCTCTGCTGGGATCCACCTTCGCTCTGGCCTCCGCAGGGTCCGGGACTTCCCTGACTGCTAGGGGCAGGAGCAGGAAGATGCTAGGGAGGGGGGTGAGAGGCCCCTGGGGCAGAGGGTGCGTCCCTGTGCTGTGTCGGTCAGATTAAAGAGCTTGAAGAAGGACCAGAGTGTGGTCGGTCTTTGTGGAGTGGGCTGAGCATGGGCAACGTGGCTTTCCGTGGGATCGTGTCACCAAGCCCTGATGTGCAGAGGGCTGCGCTGGGGCTGGTGCCCTTCCAGGCTTGGAAAGGGACAGTGAGGATCTCAGTGTCAGCTTCACTCTGGGGCCACAGCCCCTAGCTCTGTCCCCCTGCACCAGAGGTCACCATGTGGTACCGTGGGTGGTTCCAAAGGGGATTTGTCTGAGTCCCAGGATTAAATCCACCTACTCACCCATCCATCCCCCATCCATCCATCCATCCATCCATCCCTCCATCCGTCCACCCATCCATCCATCCATCCATCCATCCTTTCATCCTTCTATCCATCCATCCATCCATCCTTCCATCTGTCCATCCGTCCGTCCAACTGTCCATTCGTCCATCTGTCCATCCATCCATCCTTCCATCCATCCTTCCATCCTTCCATCCATCCATCCATCCATCCTTCCATCCTTCCATCCGTCCATCCTTCCATCCATCCTTCCATCCATCCATCCATCCATCCATCCATCCTTCCATCCTTCCATCCATCCGTCCATCCATCTGTCCATCTAACTTCTCTTGGGAGGCAAGGTCCATTCTCTGAATTAACCAGTTGCCACGCAAAAGTGACCCGGATATGACGCAAATAAGTCTTCCCCTCTAGGGAGATGTTTGCTCATCTGGGTATCATTCAGGTGAGAGGCTTCACTGACTCCCCCAGGGTGTCCTCTCTGGTTGGGTCTGAGCTCCAGGTGCTGGGCCGCAGCCAGGAAGAAGGAGTCAGGGAGCAGTCTCAATAGAGCTGATGCTCAGACCCTGGGGGGCGAAGGGGTGAGGATGCAATAGGGTTCAAGGGGGGGCAAGAGGAGGCAAAAGCACGGGTGGCCTGGGCAGCCCGGCCACGACGGAGAATATGCAGAGGCCCCTCCCCCTCCCCTCAGCCACACACGGGACCCCCCACCCCCACCCCGGGCACAGCCAGGTGAAGCAGGAGGCCACGTGCCCCAGGGCCATGATGTCTGTGCCCTGCAGGGGTGGGGGGTGCCCTGGGCCTCGCATGGGGTGGGGCACGGAGGGCCCATTCACCTGCTGTGCAGGGAGGAGGAGCCCAGGGGCAGGCCCTCCAGTTCCCTCTGTGCGCCTGGAGCCACGGCTGTCCCCACCAGGTGTCCCCCGCGGACGCTGGCGCCTGGCGCCAGGTGGCCGGCTCTGGGCCGTGCAGACGCAGCAGGACCAGGTCACACCCAAGGTGACCTGTCTGTAAACCCACGGTTTCTTTTTCTCCTCACCTGGACAGGGGTGGAGATCAGTGCCCCCCCCCCCCGCCTCCAGGAAGCCCTCCCTGGTTCCTGTGGGGCACACAGGCTCATCTCCTCTGTCCCCTAGGTCTTTGGGGCTCCTCAGGAGGGTCTCAGCTCGAGGCCCAGAGTGAGCCAGGAGACAGCTCAGGCCCTCGTGACAAGTGTCTGCGCCAGCCCGCGCTGCCCGAAGTCCCCGCCCCCGCGCCCACCCGGCGTCCCGTGGTCTTCACCGCAGATCAGATGGGCACAGCCCCCAGCTGCCCAGCTCAGAGCGGGCCTTTCCTAACCGTCGTCCCCTGTGTGGCCAGGGCCTGATGACAGAGCCGATTAGGGGCCCTGGGAGGGGGCTGGACTTGGCTGTACCCGCCCCCGGCTTGAGACGGGAACTCTGAACACCATCTGTGTGCCCCCCCTCACCATGTCTCTGGACACCATGCTGTTTCTGCCCCCACTGGATAGGAGAGCAAACTGAGGCACGGGAGGGAGAGGTGTCCTGTCCCTAGGTGCCTCCATCCCCTGGCCCTGGGGATGTCCTCCCAGCCGGTGGGGTCTCTGGTCACCCAGTGAACATGGGTCATGTGAGCCCGTGTGGTGGCCTCCTCAGGGCGACCCCTCCTCCTTGCCCCCACCCCCACACTAGCCACTGACTCGGCTCTGGCTGCCCTCAGCCCTGACCTCTCCTGGTCTCGGCTGTGTGGTTATGTTTGTCAGGGACACGGGGACACACCCGACCCCCCCCCCCCCCACTGCCCTGCGTCCCCTCCCCTGCCCGAGGTCCGCTTCATCTCTGCTCTGCAGCTCTGGGCTTGAAGGAGCCTAATCCTGCCTTTCCACCCTCACCCTGTCCCCTCTGAAATGCCCCTCCCTCCACACCTCACCCAGCCCAGGGCCTGTACAGGCCTCAGAAAGTTCTAGAAGTCATCACTCCAACAATGGACAGTGATGACCCCTGGGTGGGATGAGGGAACGAGGAAGGAGGACGGATTTCTTGTTGTTTTTTATCCTAACGGGTCCATATCCGTCAATGGTTTCCAGGGGGTGCGAATGACATTTGTCATAAAAATAACTTGTGGGTTGAGAGGAAAAAGGTGCAGCCTGTCTGCCCCCCTGTGACGAGATTTCACGTCAGCTGGGGGCTGGGGGCGGGTCTGAACGTGCAGAGAGCGCGGGGTGCGGGTCTCCCGTGCTTTGGGGGTGCACTCCCGATGCCCCTCTGGCCCCCGGCCTTGCTGGGCCCCGTCTTTGAGGGCCCGGACGCGCACCAGCGAAAGCTCCCGCCTTGTTCTGCCACAGCCTCCCTCGATGTGAGATCAGTTCTAGAAGGATCAGAGGCAACACTGGTGCGCGCACGTGTATGAATAACAATGAAGCCTTCAGTCTATACGCACAAACACCTCCGACTGTAAAAGGCAAACAAAACAGTTTTCAGCAACTGTGAAAAACAAAGTGTTAATGCGCTCATTGAGTTGAAACTCTCCGAGTGATGACAAGCAGCCCAGAATCCTGCAAAGAGGCACAGGGCTGCCGAGGACATAAGCCCCCGAGCGGCCCAGGGACGCTGGGGATGACATGGGTGCATGTTTCACGTCGAAACAGCGGAAGGATGCTATTTGCTGGAAGACCTTCAAAAATTGAGGACCTGGGGCCGCCCGGCTGGCTCAGTCGGTGGGTGCGCAGCTCTTAATCTCAGGGTCATGAGTTCAAGCCCCATGTTGGGCGTGGAGCCTACTTAAAAATAAAAAAATAATAAATGCATTAAAACTTGAGCGTCTGTTGGGCCTTTCCCCCATAATGGAGTTGTATTATATCTTCTTTTAAAAAATTAATGTTATTTATTTATTTTGAGAGAGAGAGAGAGAGGAGAGACAGGGGGAGGGCGGGGGAGGGGCAGAGAGACAGAGAGAGAGAGAGCATCCGAAGCAGGCTCAGCACCGTCAGCACAGAGCCCGACGCGGGGTTGAAGCCACGAACTGTGAGATCGTGACCTGAGCCGAAATCAAGAGACAGACGCTTAACCAACTGAGCCCCCGGGGCGCCCCTGCGTTATGTCTTCCGATCACATGTTTACGAATCACGTATCATGTATTACACATAACACTTGGCTCGTGATGGAGTCTGCCTCCCATGGAACAGAACAGAGACCCGTTCTGAGCAGAGCAGGGGTGGATAGCCGGGAGCAGGGGTTTCTGAATGGGCGTTACCCAGGAGGAGGGACCTGGGGAATTCTGCCGAGACAGCCTAGCTGGGGGGGCGGGGGGGGGCTCTGTTGACGCCAAGCCACAGCCCGGCTGTTGGGAGTGAGGCAGGGAGTCAGGTGGGGAGTGAGGCGGGGAGTGAGGGATTTTGCAGGGAAGTGCGCAGACGGGCCCAGGAGAAGGTTTGGCGGAGCAAACATTGCTTGTTGGCCATTGATGGAGGGAGCACGGGGGGGTCTAGGATTCCTGGGAGGAGAATCCCTCCGTTCTAGAAGGAATGCGGCATCACCACCATGGGGCTCTCTGGGAACCTGCTCCAGGGTGCGATTTCAGAGAAAGCCTCCGCCCCAGGAGTCCAGACGGCAATGGCAGTCTTGTGTGCACGGAGGCAGGTGTGGGGTCCAGGTGCGTCCGTAAGATGAACCGGGACCATGGCGGCGGGGGGGGCAGGAGGCCCCTGGGGACTGAGGTCTGAGAACGGAAGCAGACAGTCTCCCCGGCAGGGGGGGGGGTGTTCTCTACACACGCGGGTGCTCAGCCCCGTTAAGAATCATCAGGAGACCAGGTAAAACCTCCATCAGACGCCACTACCCACTCGGGACAGTATCACGAGGTTCGATGGCCATTCTCCTGACGTGCTGGGGGGGCTCGAAGGGACAAGCCCTTTGGAGGAGAGCCTGGCCTTGTCTAGCGTGGAGGGCGTGCAGACCCCAGACCCCAGCAGCCTCTCGTTGGCACGTGCCGCAGCTGCCCGGTCCTCAGACCCCGAACGGGGACACCCCATGCCCCTTGTAGCAGCCTGGACAGCAGGCACCGGCAGGGGTGAGTGTGGCTGCGAGACGTGGGGGTGTGCAAGGAAACACGAGGCTCGGGGGGGTCACGTGGGGGGAGGAGGGGACAGGGGTGTGGGGGATGTGCTCTATCTCAAGCCCATCACAGGGCCTGGGGGTCCCTAGAAACATCTTTTCAGTGGTCAGAGAATCAGAGACCGGAGGTCGCGGGACAGACAGTAACCCTGAATCTGGAGAGGAACACGGCTGAGCCCATGGCCACCGCAGGAGGCATCCAGGGACAAGTGGGCCCCAGAACCAGGCGGTGTCCAGGCCGGGCGTCCAGGGGTTGTGAGGTGGGGAGGTGGGCTGGGGGGACAGGCGGGGAGGAGACAGTGGCCAAGAGGAGGCCTGGAAGCGTTGCTTCCGTCTGCCCGTCCCTCTGGGCTGGCACTCGGCAGAGCTGCTCGGGCACCCCGAGGTGGTTTCCTCATGTGACGGCCCCCGTCAGCCCAGCCCTGGAAGAGAGGATGCAGAGAGCTGGGAGTGAACTAGGGCGGTGTCAGTGTCCCTCGGGCGCCTGCCCACTCCTCCGAAGGTGGCCCATACACACGGGTCACAGAGCGAACACCGCACCACCACCCCTGGGTACAGCCATGCCTGAAGGCCCCCTGAGAGCGTCCTCGGTCTGCACCCCAGCTGGGCCGGGTCAGGCCTCTCATCCATCCAGAACCCACGAAGCCAGGCCCCCTTAGGGGTGGCCTGTCCTCTGCTTGGCTGCATGCCCGCCCTTGGGGCCTGTGGACAACCACACGGGCATCTGGGTGGTGGGGACACATCACATGAGGGCCTCTGAATCATCCACTTCCTTCACTCCGGATTGGAGGACGGAACACCCCCGCCCCGGACCCCATCCTGGCCTAGAAGGATAAATGGGGAGGGGAGAGTGGGCTGTGCCGACAGCTGCAGGGGTTAGCCAAGGTAAGCCCCCCGAGCCGAGGCCCTGACATCTGGTGTCACCGTGGCACGGAGCTAAGGAGCCCCTGACCCAGAATGTCGAGACCCCAGACCCCCAGGCCTGGACCGAACCTCAATCCCAGGGTGCCCCCACTCCATCTGCACCCCCGGCCTGGCCCAGCCCCCACCCTTGCTCATGCAGCCTTGCCCTCCGTTGCTCCTTTCTATCATCCATCCATCTATCATCTATCTATCTACCTATTTTGAGAGGGGGAGGGACAGAATGCAAGCAGGGGAGGGGCAGAGAGAGACGGAGAGAATTCTAAGCAGGCTCCCCACTGTTAGTGCAGAGCCCGATGAGGGGCTCGAACTCATGAACTGTTGAGATCATAACCTGAGCCGAAATCAAGTCAGACACTCCACGGACTGAGCCCCCAGGCGCCCCTCCTTGCTCCTTTCAGATGCTGAATGTGCTGGTGCTGGCGCTGCCTCTCCTGGTGAGCCTGGTCCACGCGGCCCCTGGTGAGTCCTGGCGGTGGCCTGCCCTGCCCCTGCCCGCTCACCCCACGTGCCAGCGATGGTTGGGCGAATGGGTTGGGAGAAGCCCAGGGCCGTGAGCTTCTGGCTCAGGCCAGGGCTGTGTCCGGTCCTAAAGGCACTTCCCACCCCAGCTTCAGGTCCAACCCTGGAGCGAGTGGGCATCGTGGGGGGACAGGAGGCCCCTGCGAGCCGGTGGCCCTGGCAGGTGAGCCTGAGAGCCAACTATCAGTACTGGATGCACTTCTGTGGGGGGTCCCTCATCCACCCCCAGTGGGTGCTGACCGCAGCGCACTGCGTGGGGCCGTGAGTTGCAGAGGGGTTTGGCCAGGCGTGGGGGGGGCGGGCCTGGAGGGGTGGGGGGAGGACGCGGGCTGGGTGGGCCGGGTGGGGGGACTGGCCGGCGCGGGGTGGGTGGGACCGGTGGGGGCGGGGCCCGGGGCTCCGCCCAGCTCCGGGGGGGGGGGTCCCGCAGCAGCGCCGCCCCCGCAGGGACGTGGTGGAGCCCGCGGCCATCCGGGTGCAGCTGCGGGAGCAGCACCTGTACTATCGGGACGCCCTGCTGTCCGTGAGCCGGGTCGTCACGCACCCCCACTACTACAACGCCGAGAACGGCGCGGACATCGCCCTGCTGGAGCTCGAGGACCCCGTGAACACCTCCGACCACGTCCAGCCGGTCGCCCTGCCCCCCTCCTCAGAGACCTTCCCCGCGGGGACGCCATGCTGGGTGACGGGCTGGGGTGACGTCCACAGCGGAAGTGAGCACCGGGGGCGGCTGGGGGGCCGCTGGCGGCGGTGCGCGCGCCCCTCCTGACGCCGCCCGCCCGCCGCCCCCAGGACCCCTCCCGCCGCCCTTCCCCCTGAAGCAGGTGAAGGTCCCCATCGTGGAGAACAGCATGTGTGACGCGCAGTACCACCTCGGCGTCAACACGGAGGACAGCGTGCAGATAGTCCGCGAGGACATGCTGTGCGCCGGGAACAGCAGGAAGGATTCCTGCCAGGTGGGCCGCAGCCCCCCACCCCGCCCCCCGCCTCACGAGCCACCGCTGACCCTCCCTCCCCCCAGGGCGACTCTGGAGGACCCCTGGTCTGCAAGGTGAGGGGCACCTGGCTGCAGGCGGGTGTGGTCAGCTGGGGCGACGGCTGCGCTCAGGCCAACCGGCCAGGCATCTACACCCGGGTCACCCACTACCTGGACTGGATCCGCCAGTATGTCCCGGAAGAGCGCTGAGCCCCGCCCGGGAGCTGCCAGCCCTCTGCGGTGCCCCCACGCCTGCAGCTTCCTCCCACCCTCCCTGGGCCCTGCCCCAGGGACGTGGCCGATAATCCTCATTAAAGTGCATGGAGAGCAGACGTGGTTGTCGCTGTGGCTCTGATTGGGGGGAGGTCACCGAGGGAGGGGTGTCGCCGAGGGAGGGGGGTCACCGAGGAGGGGGTCACCAAGGGGGGTCACTGACGGGGGGGGTCCAGGGCACGGCCGGGTGCAGCTGCCGTCACTGTGGGGTCCCTCCCCAGCCCCTTGTACCCAGGGCCACTTCTCAGCTCACTGGCTTGTCTCTTCGGTGAGTGACATCATGCACTTGGGACAGAGAAAGCAACCAGGACCACTGAAAAGATGTTTCTAGGGACCCCCAGGCCCTGCGACGGGGTTGAGACAGTGCACGTCCCCCACACCCCCGTCCCTCCCCCCGTGTGACACCCCTGAGCCTCGTGTTTCCTTGCACACCCCCACCTCTCAGCGCCGCACTCACCCCTGCCGGTGCCTGCTGTCCAGGCTGCTACGGGGAGCTTGGGGTGTCCCCGTTCGGGGTCTGAGCACGGGCCGGCTGCGGCACGTGCCAACGAGAGGCTGCTGGGGTCTGGGGTCTGCACGCCCTCCACGCTAGACAGGGCCACGTGGGTCCCACACCCCCACCCGCAGCAACGGGGGGAGCGGCCGGCTGACCCCATCCCGCAGTGCACAGTGCTGGGCTCGGCCGTGGCGCCTCGTCAAGTTTCAAATCCGGATCTTCGTGACTTTTGACGGGAGGGGGCCCTTGGCCTCTGCACAGGGGACGGAAGAGCGGTCCGAGGGCCCCACCGGTGGATGTTCTAGATGTGACCCGTCCCCGGGGCTGGGCACCTGGGTGTCCCCCGTCACCGCTCACGCCAGCGCGCGGGCTGGTTCCTGGGTGGAGGGGCTCTGCGGCTCAGATGCTCCTTAGCGCAGATGCCCCAGGAGAGGGCACCTCGGGCCCCTGCCCCGCACAGACTCCGCCTCACCCGCCAGCCCTGCCCCCGCGGCCCTGCCGGCAAGAGTCTCTTGAGCAAACTGTTCCTGTCCTCTGCCAACCGAGCAATTCGAGATGCAGACTGTTGACTCGTTTCCGGGTCCTCCTAGGAGGTGGAGTGTGAACCTGTGCCTTCGGAAGCCTGCCCTCCCGGCCCTCAGCCTTTCTGCTCGGCCACAGCTGGCGCACAAACACAGAGAATGACATCACCACCGTCCTCCGGGAGTATTCTGGGCTCTTCGGGCCGGAAAGAGCTTTCTAGATCAACATTCACCTCTCTCCCCGCAGTTGTCAGGTGCAAACATACACATTTAATCTACAAAGTCTCTGTCCTTAGCAGGAGAGATTCTGGAATGATCCACCGGGCTCCCTCTCCAGCCCCACCTGACCCCTGCAGCCTGCAGAGGGTGGGGGGCAGAGCGGTGCGGGGGGGGTGGGGGGGCTGGGGGCAGAGGGGGCTGTGGGGGGCCCTCCCGAGTGACCACTTTGTTCACTGGGCAACAGGAGACCCCAGTGGGCTCGGAGGGCATCCCCAGGGCCAGGGGACGGAGGCACCTAGGGACAGGACACTGCTCCCTGTGCCTGTTTGCTCTCCTGTCCAGTGGGGGCAGAAATGGCACCGCGTCAGAGACGTCAGGGGCTCCAAGGCTGGTGTCCAGAGTCTCTTTCTCGACAGACCCAGGTCCCTGGGGAGGCTGCGGGCTCTGCAGGGAGCCGCGTGAGGGGTTACAGGTGGGGAGAGGGGTCCCCGTGGGTGCAGCCAGGGCAGGTGAGGGCCCTGAAGTCCTGCCTTGGGGGTCCCGGGGGAGGTGCCTGGGTGTCTCCAGACCGGCTCCTGCCCCCTGCACTGGCCTCCTGGGCCTGACCCTGCTGCCCACCCCAGCCAGGCCGATGGGCAGGTCGCCCCTTCCCGGGGCTCACCCTTGGGGCGTGTGGCCACGGTGCATTCAACACAGGCCTCAACACACAGCTGGTGTCACTGTCCCCATTCCTCATCAGGACAAACGACGAATGTGCCTTTTGAGCCAAGTGCTGGCAGGAGAGATAAGTCTGTGTCCCGAGAAGCCTCCTCCTGTTAGATCATCAGGCAGCCCCCTCGTGCCTCAGTTCCCCCACATCTGAGGGGCTCGCTGACCTAGAGGGTCTCAGAGGGACCCTCCCACCTGGCGTGTGATTTGGAGCCGGGCCGGGAGCCGGGGGCGGGTACAGCCAAGTCCAGCCCCCTCCCAGGGCCCCTAATCGGCTCTGTCATCAGGCCCTGGCCACACAGGGGACGACGGTTAGGAAAGGCCCGCTCTGAGCTGGGCAGCTGGGGGCTGTGCCCATCTGATCTGCGGTGAAGACCACGGGACGCCGGGTGGGCGCGGGGGCGGGGACTTCGGGCAGCGCGGGCTGGCGCAGACACTTGTCACGAGGGCCTGAGCTGTCTCCTGGCTCACTCTGGGCCTCGAGCTGAGACCCTCCTGAGGAGCCCCAAAGACCTAGGGGACAGAGGAGATGAGCCTGTGTGCCCCACAGGTACCAGGGAGGGCTTCCTGGAGGCGGGGGGGGGGGGCACTGATCTCCACCCCTGTCCAGGTGAGGAGAAAAAGAAACCGTGGGTTTACAGACAGGTCACCTTGGGTGTGACCTGGTCCTGCTGCGTCTGCACGGCCCAGAGCCGGCCACCTGGCGCCAGGCGCCAGCGTCCGCGGGGGACACCTGGTGGGGACAGCCGTGGCTCCAGGCGCACAGAGGGAACTGGAGGGCCTGCCCCTGGGCTCCTCCTCCCTGCACAGCAGGTGAATGGGCCCTCCGTGCCCCACCCCATGCGAGGCCCAGGGCACCCCCCACCCCTGCAGGGCACAGACATCATGGCCCTGGCCCCAGGGAGGCTGAGCCCCCCCGGAGAGATTGGGGTGAAGGAGTGGCTGAGCCAAGAGGGAGACCCTGAGGCCCCTCACTGTGGGCCCCCGTGTGTCCTCTGCCCGCCCTTCACCTGCCCGTGGGGATCAGGGTCAGAGCACTGAGGTCTGACTGGGACCCCAGACCAGCGCCCTCCACCTGGGTCACAGCAAACAGGCTCTGGCTCAGCCACGTGGAGCCTCCCACCAGCCAACCACCTGGAGGCGGCCGTGGTGGGTGGACCATGGAGGGTCGCCCTCTGCCGTGTGGAAGGAGGGGCGTGGACCTCACCCCGGTGCTGGTCTGCACTGGGCTCGGCCACCAGCATGGTCACAGCTGTCACACACAAGACTCTCCAGGAATCCCAAGTCCTAACCTGTCCTTGTCTGTCTGCACGCGATCCCATGCTGCGGACGAGCCCTGAGCCCTGAGAGGCTGGCAGGGCACTGGGCAGGTCAAAGGTCAGGGCCAGAGTCTTCAGGACAGGGAGAGGACCGGGTGGGCCCCGTCTCTGCCCCCCAGCACTGGGCCCTGCTGGGAGCCCTGGCAAAAACTTGCTAAGTTTCCCCAGAGTGTGACTGCCCACACGTGGACTTGGTTCCACCGTGAGCCTGACTCTTCCAGAACCAGAGGGGATGGGCTGAGCCTCGGAGGAGACCCTGACCATCACCCAGCCCTGCTCTTGGTGAGACAGCGGGCCTGCCAGCCCCCTGGCGGTGGTGCGGTTTCTGACGGCGGGAATCCAACACGTTTCTTAAATAAGTTAATATTTATTCCCCTTGGCTTTGCCCCTCTCCCCTCCCCCCCTCCCCCCTCCCCTAAGAAGCCAAATCTCCTGTATCGGATTATTGCAACATTTAACCTGAATTTATAAAAGAAACGTCCGCGAACTGCAGGGGCTTCGTCGCAACCTCCCAGCCTGGGCGGGGCCGCCAGCAGAGGTGCCGGCTTATTGCGTGGACCCCACTCCCTGGGGACGCGGGCATTTCCGGAGCTCCCCAACACAGAATGGTGGGCAGCGGGCCTGGGAGCGGAGGGGGACGAGGAGGGGGACGAACAGGTGAGGACTCAGACTGTGAGCAACAGTGACGCGTGGCCGTGGTGGCCTCGGGGACCAAGATGCCACCCACAGGAGCACAGCTGGCCCCGAGCATGTGTTCACTAGAAAAGTAAGCGGGCGTGAGAACGGCGCTCTGCTGGGCAGCCTCTGACTTCCTCTTTTTGGTCGTTTTCTGGTCTCTGTCCCAGGGACGCAGCAGTCACGAGGGGACTGCTGACCAGGCCTCAGACCGCCTCGGCGAAGCTGGGAAAACCCAAACCTGAGTGCGTGGGCTGGGGGCTCCCAGGCCGACGGCTACCCCGTTCTGCTCCGCCCAGACCCGGCGTCTGCCTCCCTCTCCCTGGGCGGACGGCCTCCGGGCTCCTCTGCCTCGGCGGGGCCCAAGCCGGGGTCCACGCACAGCCCTGCCTGGGGCCACCACCCTGCCGGGGGCACCCCAACCCCAGTGCTAAAACCTGTGTGGCACCGTGCCCTCAGCTACACGGGCTTGTCTACACGGTCACCCGGGCTGGGGGTGGCTGGGGGGGACCCTGCTTTCTTTGGGGGGCTCTGGAGGACTTTGAGGTGCAGTCCCCGTCCCTTCTCTGGGGGATCGCTGGAGAGCAAGTGAAGCTCTGTTTTGTGGGGTTCAAGAGGCACCGTGGCCCCCGAAAAGGAAGCTCTGGGTTCAGGGGCCACACTGTGGCCACCGTCCAAAAACAGGTCTCCGCCAGGGCCCCCCACGTCCAGCGGCTCAAAGGCGAAGCTGGGGACGGTCAGGTGCTCTGCACGGCAGGAGGCCTGCGCACGCCGCTCCCCCTTGGTGGCAGGGTCCGCCCCCGCCCCCTCCGCGGGCTCCAGGGAGTCCCTGTGAGGCGTGGCCTCACAGGAAGGGGTCCTCCGTCTCAGGGTGCCGCTGCCCTCCGCCGCCGGGGGCCTCGCCGTGCCCTCCTCCTCGGCAGGGGGGTCTACGGAGATGCAGGGTGGGCTCATCTTCTTCTTCCTGCGGGCCCCCGAGGCGGGCTCTGCCTCAGTGGCCCGAGCCTTCACCTCCCTGACCTCTGGGCGGCCGTCCCCTCCTCCCTGCTCCACCGACGGCCGCCTCTGCTCATCCGCCTGGCCAGGCTGCTCCAGGAAGCCCTGGGCGTCGTCATTGTAGAGCCCGGGCAGGTCCGGCTCCCCGCCTGCCACTCCACGCGAGTCAGAGGAGGCTGAGGGGCTGCGCGCTGTGCTGGTGATGTGGCTGACCTCCTCATCGGCGGGGTCTGGGGCCTCGGCCTCCTCCCCTCCTGGGGCCGGCGGCCTGCTGGAGACGCAGCGCTGCCCACAAGTGTGCTTGCGGGTGCGGACGCTGGGGGGCCGCGGGGACCGGGGTGGGGACCGTATGGAGGCCCCCAGGGACGCCTGCCTCACGGGGGTCTTCCCGCCAGGCTCCCCCCGGCCTGGGCCACCATCCCTGGGGCCATCAGTCTGCCCTTCCAGAGAGCTGGTGCACATGGCCTCCTGCAAGGATACGGGGTCAGGTGAGGAAGGAGGCCTGGCAGGCCCTAGGCAGCAGCCAGGAATGCAGAAGCCCCCAGCCCCTGACCAGAGCGGGACCGAGACTCCCCAGGGCTAGCAGACACCGTCCCCCAGCCCCGCCCATGCCAAACACACAACAGGCGCTCAGCACTGGCACCTCTCATGCTGGGGGCAGGGTGAGGACAGAGGACTAGGGACCTGAACTCCTGTGGCCCCAGAGGCCCCGCTGGGCATAGAGCCCCACCCTGCACAGCACCAGCCGGGCCTGAAAGCCCAAGCACAAAGTACGTGGCAGGAAGAGGATCTGGGGCCACGGCGGGTGCAGAGCGGTCTGAGTGGACAGGTGAGGCCCGGGGGTGCTGCACTGGACGGGACTAAGGCTACCGCCGGAGGAGTCGTGGTTGCTGGGCCCTGCGCGCTGTTCACAGGCTGCAGGGACACGCCCCCACTCCTCTGCGGTCCCTGACCCACATCTTTCAAATGGGAAGGGTCCACAGTGGAGCCCCCAGGCCTTGGTGGCAGGACTCAGAATTTTCTCCTACCTGTCTGCACAGCAGTCGGCTGAGGCTGGGGGAGCGGGCTGCGCCCCGAGGGGACAGGGCACAGAGGGCGTCGCTGGCCGGGGACAGTGTGGCCGAGGGAACCTGGAGGGAGGTGCAGGGCTCCACGGGCAGAGAGTGTGAGGAGGTGGCCGGGCCTAGAGCAGGAAGGCAAGAACCCTGCAGCCTCGGCCACCCGACCCGAGGCCTGGCCGCCCGTCCCACCTGCCCTGCCCGGACCGAGGCCTGGCCGCCTGGTCCCACACACCTGCCGCCTCCAGGGGCCTTACCGGAGCAGGTTTCCACATCCGCTTCTTGCAGCGGGTGGGCGTGCGGGGCCGAGGCGGGCGCCACGGGCCGGAACATGTAGCTGTCGTTGGGCAGGGACAGCATCCGGGACACAGACACCTTGCGCACGACCAGGAGACCAGGGGCGTCCGGGCTCTGTGGGGCCGCGGGACCGGGGCTGGCGGGGGGCCCCTGCGCCACCTCCAGCTCCAGCTCAGCGTCCAGCTCGGCGTCCTCACGGGCCTCCTTGTTGCTCTCCTCCAAGTGCTTCATGAGCACAGCCACCACCACGTTAACCAGCACGAACTGCGCCACCAGCACGAAGGTGACGAAGTAGATGGGGGAGATGGCTGGCAGGTAGGTGAGGCAGTGCTTGTCCTCGCGCGCGCACTCCCGCAGCGTGTCCTGCGGTGGCAGAGCAGGAGACTGCAGGGCGGCCCCGCCCCCAGGCCCCCCCGCCCCCCCCCCGAGCTCCCCCCCCCACTCCACGGCGTGGCTCTGGCCGGTACCTTCATGATCCCGTTCCAGTTGTCCCCCGTGGACACGCGGAAGAGCGTGAGGAAAGCCATGCCGAAGTTGGAGAAGGTGGCGTGCCGGCTGAGGCCCTCGCAGGGGTTGTCCTCACTGCACTCTGCCGGGGAGACCCTCGCCAGGTCAGCCCGCGTGCTGGGCCCCCGAGGCCACGCCGGGCCCCACGGGACCCACCGAGAGCCCCGCCCTCTCCCAGGGAGAAAGTCGTGCTCTCTCGAGAAAAAGACCTAAGCGCAGCTTGGGGGCCCTGGCAGGTGGGTGCTAGCCTCTGTGGGGACCATGTCCTTTCGAGGCCGGGGGAGGTGGTCAGGGCTGTCTGGAGCCCCGCCCTCACATGTGGGCTCCACAGGCCACGCCCTTCGTGGCAGCCGGTTCTGGCCGAGCCCCAGCAGAGGGCGCCCGTGCTCCCCAGGCCTGCCTCTCAGGTCGACACCCCGAATGCCGGGCTGGAATCTGGGCACCAGCGGCTGAGTCCCAGGATGCCCTCTGGGCAGACCCTGAGCTATGACAGCCACCTCGGCCACCTTATAGACAAGTCCACACTGGTGCCTCCTGGAAACCACTAAGCATTCAGTGACAGCAGGTGCCCCTGAGGAGATCCCACAGGGGGTGGGCTGTCCCGGAAAGTCCCCACCTCGCCCCGCCCAGACCGGCCAGAGCCTCAGGCCTGGGGTGGAAGGAAATCCCTGGTGACCGTTAAAAAGGACACATGGCAGCGTCTGTATCCCGGGGACTACAAGCAGCCCAGGGGCACAGGTGTAGGCATCTGCGGGTGCAGATTTGCACGTGCACACTGCCTCACGCTCGCGTATGGCCCTGTCCTCCTGACGGGGGCGTGAACACGTGTGTGAGTGTGCCTGCTGCACGGGCCAGTCTTGGGTGGCCGCTGGCTGAGAACACAGACGTGGCAGGAGGCGTGTGGCCTGGCATCTGCCGGGCGGGCACCCCAGTGGCCGCGGGCCGCATGCGTGTGGGCAAGGCCGTACACACTCACCGAGCCTCCCAAACAGCTCCACCCCCAGGGCAGCATAGATAAAAAACAGGAGCATGAAAAGTAGGCCGAGGTTCCCTACCTACACGAAGAGAGAAGCAGAATGAGGTCAGGGGCAGCCTCAGCCCCACCCACCGGGCACTCGGCACCCCACCTCGCCGCCCTCACCCCCATTCCCAGGCAGGCTCCCGAGACTGCCTTGGAGCCCTGTTCTCGACCCGGCCCTCCAGGCCCTCCAGGCCCTCCAGGCCCCAGAGCTCCGTGGCCCCCAGGGGCTCCTGTCCTGACACCCACGGCCCCTCTGCCAATACCCCCACCTCTGTCCCTCCTCAGTTCAGTTCCTCACAACCCCCTGCACCCTGGACCCCACCATCCCCTGGGGGACCTCAGAGCCCCAGGCCACTTGCAGCCTCAGGGACCCCATCGGGGACTAGCTATGGAGTCCGAGGGCATCCCTGCCCCCTGCCCAGCCGTCGCACACGCTGCGTTCGGTGGGGCGCCCTGTCTTCATGGGCCACCGGTGCTCCTCCTCTCTCGCACCCCTCCCCTGTCACTCCTACAGGCACGGGCATCAGGGGCCGCAGAGGGGCTGGAAGGGGGCTGGCTGAAGGTGGGAGGGTGTGTATGGTGTGCAGAGGCGGGACAGGAGCGCGCTGGGCTGGCAGACGGAGCTGGCTGGGAGGACTGGAGGGGGACAGAAGGACACGGGGTGGACGGACGGATGGGAGGCTGGTGGGAGAGGTGGAGGTATGCACAGGACACTGGGCTAGACAGGTGCCCTGGGTGCGATCCTCTGACCTTAGACAAGCCTTTCCGGGCCATATCCTCTGCCCGCTGCAAAGGGGGCCGTGGCTTCGTCTTTCCCAGAGGAACCGAGGCCCAGAGAGCCCACACCCCCCGCCCCCGCCAGCACACTGGGGTTATTTCCCGCACACGCGGGGCAGTTACCGTGGCTTTTGCAAGACCGATGACTGCTCTAGTAAACGAGTCGCACTGAGTGAGCCCTCCCCGCATCCTGCGCTCTCGGGGGTGGCTGTAACGCCCGCCTCAGGGCGGCGAGGCGGGCCCGGGCCGGGTCGACGAGCTGTGGACCTACCTGGGGCAGGGCTTGAACAACTGTGTCCAGCAGGGCCCGCATGCCCGTGGCCATCTTGAGCAGCTTCAGTACTAGGGCCGGGAGCCAAGCATCAGTGGGGGCTGGGGCGGGGCCCGGGCCAGTCCGACCCTCCCTTGCTGCTGGAGACCCTGGGCCACCCCCATCCCTTACGCTCCCTGGCCCCCGCAGGCCACGAGCGGGGGTCCCCGGGCAGGACAGGCGGGCGGCCTACCGCGGGCGATGCGGAGCACGCGCATGATGCGGATGATGGTGGGGTTGATGGGCAGGGCCGCGTTCGTCTCGATCTCCTCCAGCGTGATGCCCATGATGGACAGCAGCACGATGGCCAGGTCCAGCTGGTTCCACCTGGGGGCGTGCGGGGGCCGGGCTCAGGGCCTCCTTCCTGCACCCCAGGCGCATCCCGCACCGCTGCCCAGCAGGGCCACCTCCGCAGGCCCCAGGCTGGGACCACAGGGCGGAGGACTGCGGCTCTCACCTGCCGGTGCCCCAGGGGTCCTCCAGGCCCCGGGGCCCGCCCCACACACCTGTCCTTGAAGAACCTCCGGAACCCAAAAGCCACCAGCTTCAGCACGGCCTCCAAGACGAAGACGACAGTGAACACATAGTTGCAGTACTTGAGGGCCTCGTCCAGCGACTGCAAACAGAGCGCCAGGCTGCGGGGCCTGCGTGCCGGCTCCCCCGCCCCTGCCGTCCCCCACAGACCTGCATCTTTCGGGCCCAGCCACCCAGCCTCGTATGCAGGGCAGTGCCAGGTCTGGGCGGTGTGGACAGCCTCCGGGCAGAGGGCACTGGCCCCTCCGGAGCCTGGACCCTCGGCCCGGCCTCAACAGGCCCCCTACCCAGAGCCCTGGACGCGGCCATGACGGACACGGCCATGCCAGACCTGGCGTGGCTTCCAGGAAAGCCGTGTAGGCTCAGGGTAGAAGGCTCTGTGATTCCTCTAAGGGAGGAAGAAGGATGTCTTTTCTTTAACGGAATGATGGAGACACAGACCCGATCAGAGTGGAAAAAAAGCCGACCACCTTCCCCCTGCCCATCTCCTGCCCAGCTGGTGCCTGGGCAGCTGGACGTTCCCACAATGTTTGCAGACAGCACCACTGGGGGGAGGGCCCTCCACGTTCGCAGACGACACCATGGAAGTCGGGGGGAGGGCTCCTGAGGCCACATGGCCTTGGGAGTTTCAACCAGTTTTAAAAAAAGGAAATAAAGGACGCTTTGCTCAAACCGCAGCTCCACGTTCCCCAGCAACCCCAGTGAGAGCTTGGGAAAGGCCACAGACCTGGTCCCCCCACCCCAGCTCTGACCAGGTCTACCCTGCTGAGTGTCAGACCCCCCCGACGGCCCTCCTGGGGTTTGCGTCCCCGTCGCCAGTCCTGGAGACGGGAGTAGGGGGAGCAGGAATCTCTGGGCACCGAGCCCCACCTTGGGCTGGTTGTAGTGTTCCATGGACATGGTGATGACGTTGACTCCGATGATGAAGGTGATGAAGAGATCAAGGTGGTGGCTGGTGCACAGCGAGTGGATGGAGCGACGGGTGGGTGAGTAATCTGCATAGTAGGGCCGGCGCTGGGCCTCTGCAGGGAGAGGGTGGCTGTGAGCTGGGGCGGGGGTTGCCTGTGCCCTGGTGGCACCGAGACGGCCCCGTTCGTCTGCCAGGAGGCCGTGGTGTGCGGGCTGCTGGGGGAGGGCCTTCGGCTCAGACATGGGAGTTTGCACGAGCCTGGGAGACAGAATTTCTCCCCTGAAAGGGGGTCCCATTTTAGGTAAGAAGTGGTTCCCTGTGGGTCCAGCTCCTACTGCTGGAGGCCCGGGTGGGACTGGATCTCAGGAGCAGGTGGCCCATCTGATCAGGGGGCTCCGACCCCAGGGCAGGGCCTAGGAATGGGCCTGGCAGCGGAGACCCCACCTGGGCCCTGCACTGGGGCCCTGCTTAGTACCCCCCCTGCCAGGGGCTCCCAAGAAAACGCCCTGATGAAGACTGAGCAAACAAGGGCCTTCCCGGGAGGCAGAGCCAGTCCGTGCCCAACCCCAGCCGCTGCAGGCCAGGCCGGCCACCCCTGCTGCATCTCTCCTTCGGGGCATGTGGTGGTCCTGGTCACCACGGCCAGAGTCCCTCCCCTCCTCGTCCTCCAAAGAGCCAGTGCCCACCGCCTGTTGTCTGGGCTCTCCCGGACCTCCAGTCCATCTGAGATTGACGGCCTTGACCTGGCGGGGGGTGGATCCCCCTACAGTTCTGCCTGCACTAAAATGCTCTGTCTGCAGTAACCCCTTCACAGCTCATCAGTGTCGGCTGAGCACTAAGCGAGGGCACAGCTGCCCCCACTGCACACAGGAACACTCCTGGGCCACAGACCTTGCAGAGGCCGTGGCCGGGGTGGCAAGAGCTATGGCTGCCCGAGCCAGATGGCCCAGGGCCTGGGAGAGCAGGGGCTGATGGGAACCGACCCCTCCCTGGGACCCTCATGCTCCCTGGGCCAGCGTGCAGTCACTAGAGAGCCTGGCTCAGCCTGCAGAGCCAAAGATGCAAACGGCCAGTCGGGTCAAGCCAGTGCTGGGGACGGGGAGCAGCCACAGCCTGGCAGGTGCCCCAGAACGCCGCAGAGCTCCAGCCATGCACGCAGCCAGGGGGAGGGGTGTGCCCAAGCTTGGAGGCAACAACACGGACACCAGGCACGTGAGCCAGCAGGTCCTCCCTCCCACTGATGCATGGCGCCCACCCCCAGCCATCCCGGACCCACCCTGCAATGGACCCCAGCAGGCCTGGCACTGGCCTGCCACGTCCACATGTCCCCATAGCAGCGACAGAGCAACGGAGGCCAGGCTAGCCCAGAACCCATACAGCGGCTGGCCGAAGCGGGGGGCTAAGACGTGCAGGGCAGGGGGCAGATACCTGGGCTGGGGAAGGTGCCTGGAAAGACAAGGAGATGGTCTGAGCTGGCCTCGGTGGGGTGGGGCGTGAACACTCCACACGGGGCGGGGCGGGTGGGGACACTCAGCAGGTCCCCTCCTGCAGGAAGCCCTCTTTGCTCCCAAGCCGGCCGGGACTGCCCTAAGACCCTGTCTGACTGATGGCTTTGCTCGCTCTTTCCACGGAGGGTGGACCTGACCCTGCGGCGCTGGGCGCTGGAAACTGGGGGTCTCGTTCTTGTCCTGTGCCACTTGGGAAGAGACCCCCGCCTCCTGTCCCTGGCGCCCTCCCGTGTCCCGGCCCCTCCTCGGGAGGCCCCGGCCCCCACGCAGGCCCAGGCGAGGTGGGGGACTCTGGTCCCACTGCGGAGAAGCGGCTGCCAGGGCGCCCGCCGCACCCGCGTGGGAGGGAGACCCGGCAGGAGCCGTCACCCAGTCCCGCAGGCACAGGGCACCCGCGGGTGGAAGGGGGGACCCGCCGCGCCAACACCCGGAGCGCCACCCGGGCGCCTTACTCCTGCGCTTCCTCTCCAGGCGCCGCTGCCGCTTCTCCTCCCGCCGCCGCGCCTCCTCGGCCTCCTGGTGCTGCCGGCACTTGTGGAAGTTCTCCACCACGACGCCCACGAACATGTTGAGCACGAAGAAGCTGACGATGAGCAGGAAGGAGATGAAGTAGAGCAGCATCCACGGGTTGTGGTTGGGCACCGGCTGCGGCACACAAGTGACACATGGGTCCCTGTCCTCCCAAGGATGGCCCACGCACGGCAGGATCCGAGAAGGGACGATCGGGAAAGCTCCCGACCCAAAACGACTGAAAATTCTGAGGCCAAAAACAGCCTCTGGGGTCAGGCTCCCCGAGATGACCCCAAAAGACACGGAGAAGGGGGTCCTGGGAGGCCAGGGCTGCCCCCCCCCCCCCGCGCCCCGCACCCTCTGGTCTATGCCCACGGCACCCGGCCCGTCATACCCCGCACCCGCGCCCGCACCCCGCCCCGCACCCTCTGGTCTACGCCCACGGCACCCGGCCCGTCATACCCGGCACCCGCGCCTGCACCCCGCCCCGCACCCGCTGGTCTACGCCCACGGCACCCGGCCCGTCATACCCGGCACCCGCGCCCGCACCCCGCCCCGCACCTGCTGGTCTATGCCCACGGCGTCCAGCCCGTCGTACATGATGTTCACCCAGCCATCCTTGGAGGACAGCACGAACAGCGACATCAGCGCCTGCGGCGGGAGCAGGGGCGGGGTCACCACAGCCCTGCCTTCGCCCAGAGACACCCGAGAGACCGCACGGCCCCATGCTGACGGCCTCCCGTTCATACACCCAACCGTGACCCTGCTGTCCTCGAGTTCCCACTGTGTCAGAGGAGGAGGGCGAGGTCAGCCCGCACGCCCGCCCCGCCCCGCCCTCCGGGCCCTGCGCCGCCCGCCCCGCCCGCCCCGCCCGCCCCGCCCGCCTGGCCCCGCCCGGCCCCGCCCGCCTGGCCCCGCCCGGCCCCGCCCGGCCCGCCCTCCGGGCCCCGCCCGCCCCGCCCGCCTGGCCCCGCCCCGCCCGCCCCGCCCTCCGGGCCCCGCCCCGCCCTCCGGGCCCTGCGCCGCCCGCCCCGCCCGCCCGGCCCCGCCCGCCCGGCC
>CM053564.1:844737-941328 GCA_028646485.1 Cryptoprocta ferox | reverse complement strand
CCCCGCCCTCCTCCTTGACTCCAGGCCCGCCCCCACCCACCTCAGAGGCCGCAGCGTCCGCAGCAGGCGCAGCACACGCAGGATGCCCAGGATCTTGGCGCCACCGGCGGAGGCCATGGCCACGACGATGTCGACCAGGGACACCAGGACCAGCAGCCCGTCCAGCACGTTCCAGCTACTCTGCAGGTAGGCGTGGTCGCCGGAGACCAGGCCCAGGGCCACCACCTGGCAGGTGCAGAGGAGAAGGAGCCCAGGTGGGGGGCACATTCGATTGGGAGGTGGGACAAGTACAGAAACTGGACGCTGCTGGGCCCGCTGGTACCTTCACCATCATTTCAGCCACAAAAATCGCCGTGAAGATGTAGTTGGAGACGCTGAGGAAGACACGCTCCTGCAGGGACAGGGTGGTGAGAGAGGCCGGCCTCACCCCCACTCCCGCGCCCCCACCCTCAGGGCCAGAAGGGCGCCTCACGGTGCTGCCGGGGTCGATGTCAGGCCTCTCCAGGGCGATGGTGATGCAGTTGAGGAAGATGAAGACGAGGACGACGTGATCGAACATCTTGTGAGCGATGACCTTCTGGCAGGAGACCCGGAACCTGGGCGGTTGGGCGAGTGAGGCGGCCTGACCCGCTCCAGGGACGGCAGCCCGGCCTCTGCCGCCCCAGAGAAGACAGCTCTCGGGCACAAGAGACCCCGAGGCCCAGGGAGGCTCAGGGCGGGAGGCGGAGCGCAGGGACCCAGGGGGGCGGAGTCAGCCCCAAGAAGGCCTGCCCCCTCCCGGTGCGCCCCTCACCTGTTCTGCGGGGAGAAGAGGTACAGGGCCCAGGACTCGCGGCTCCGACACCACGCGGGCTTGTAGGGCTCCAGCACCTTGCGCAGGCGCACGCAGCAGCTCTGGGGACACAAGACGCAGGCCCTCAGGGCCTCTCCCAGGCTGGCCCCCCGGTGGGCTCTCCCGCACTCAAGGGCCCGCCTCATCCTTAGGCCCAGCCCCATCCTTCTGTCTCTGGGGTCCCAGCTGTTCCTGCCTTGTCCCCCCACCCCCAGGCGCTGAGAGAGACCCCGCTGGGAGTCCATGGGGGCCCCTTCCCCAGCTGGCCCCATCCTGCAGAACGCCCTGAAAAAAGGGAACTACCTCACCGAAAAGGTGGCCCTGTCCTCTCCCGCTGAGGCACTCCCTGCCACTGGCTGACCTGCTCAGGGCTCAGAGCCACCCTTCAGCCGGACGCAGGGTCGACCCTGGGGCCAATCTGCTCCAGGCTCGGGTGGGCGAGCTGAGGCCGGGTCACCACTATCAAGGGCTGCTCAGCCTGTCCTGCTCCCCCACCCACTTCTGTTGGGGCAGCAGGAGACCCCACGAATGACGCGCCCGGAGTCCCTGCCTCGGGCTCGGCTTTGGGGAGCCAGCCCAGACAGGAGGGAGGAGTGGGGGTGGCCCCCGCTCACATCCTCCATGTCGTCCTCAAACTCGGCCGAGTCCTCCT
Source organism: Cryptoprocta ferox (assembly GCA_028646485.1). Taxonomy (NCBI): domain Eukaryota; kingdom Metazoa; phylum Chordata; class Mammalia; order Carnivora; family Eupleridae; genus Cryptoprocta; species Cryptoprocta ferox. Next base: position 939,844 of record CM053564.1, on the reverse strand, counting down.
TGTGGCTGTCGATGCGCAGGAAGAACTCCCGGGGCAGGGCCAGCACCTGCCCGTTGCAGTCCCGGAACTTGGCGGGCAGTAGCGCAGCTGGCCGCGGGGGCCGCAGGTCCAGCGCACTGCGGCGGTCCAGGGACTCGGCGCGCCGCAGGGGGGCGCCGTGCGACCCGGGCGAGGCCCCCGCCCCCGCCCCCGGCCGGCCATCCTCCGCCTCCTCGTCCGTGCTCCCCTTGGCTTCCCCAGACAGCAGCGACTCGCGCTCCCCGCACTGGCTCCGCCGCTTGAGGCTGGGTGCGCGGCCCAGGCTGTTCCAGCTTGAGCGCCGGCTGCTCCAGGCGCTGTTGGGGCCCCAGTGGGCACAGGGCGAGCTTCGGAGGCTGGACTGTGGGGGGGGGGGTGAGGAGTGAGACTGTGGGGGGGGTGAGGAGGGAGCAGGGCCAGCCCCCCAAGAACATCCTGGGCCCTGACCACAGGGCCCTTTCCTGATCACTGCATTACTACTAACACTGTAGGTAGCATCTGCATGTGAATCACCTCCTGTAACGTGCACACAACGCTACCAGGGAGCAGGCAGCGACGCTGCATCTTCTGTGGTCTGCCTGTGACACAAAGGCGATCAACGAAGAGCCTGAGAGCACCAGTGAGTGTTGGAGGGCTGAGCTGGGGCAGAGCTGGGGCTGAGCTGGGGCTGAACTGGGGCTGAGCTGAGGCTGGAGCTGAGCTAGGACTAGGGCTGGGCTAGGCTGGCCTGCAGCTGAGCTGGGCTGGCACTGAGCTGGGGCTAAGCTGGGCTGGGGCTGAGCTGGGCTGAACTGGGGCTAACCTGGGCAGAGCTGGGGCTGGGCTGAACTGGGGCTGAGCTGGGGCTGAATTGGGGCTGGGGTTGAGCTAGGCTGGGCTGGGGCTGGGGCTGAGTTGAGCTAGGCTGGGGCTGAGCTGGGGCTGGGGCTGAACGGGGGCAGCGCTGGGGCCGGGGTTGAATTGGGGCTGGGGCTGAACTAGGCTGGGGCTGGGCTAGGGCTGGGACTGGGGCTGAAGACGGGGCTGAGCCACGGGTGAGGCTGAACTGGGCTGGGACTGGGCAACTGCGGGTGAGCCACGGGTGAGGCTGAACTGGGGCTGGAGAGCAGCTGCAGGTATTTATCAATAAGCCTGGGACCAGCGCTGGACCAGGCATCCTCAGACACTGCGGGAGCTGCTGGGTGGGGCCCCAAATCAGCTCCTAACTGGCCACCATTGGGCTTGTAAAGACAAGTTGTGCCGCTGTCTCAGGAGGCACAGGAGTTTTACCCCTGCTGCCTCACCCCCTCAGGTGTTACTTCCACTTCCTGGAGCCAGCGCTACACTGCCTGTCCCCTCCTTCAGTCTCCAACAGCCAGGCTGGATGAATCAGGTTGCTACACTGCTCGGCTGAGCGCTTCTCGGTGACCGACCCACTACGTCCTGTCTTCCGGCTTTGCCTCGACTTCCCTCCGGGTACACGGCCCGCCCACGGCCAGCTTCTCCCACTTCTCCCACTCTGCCCACCCTCCCGGCCTTCCGGAAGCAGGGGCTATGTGTGCTGGGGCGGTGTTTCCTGGGTTTGGATGGGGAGCGCTCGCCCGGCTTCTGTCATGTGTCACCTCTTTGTTGTCCCTTTCATCTGCTTTTCTGACGTGTCCTCTGGGCTCGGCCAGCTTTTATCTTTCACTTCAATTAGGAAGATAAACTTCCTGTCTGCCGCCTTACTAGAGAGGAAGGGATCGCCACACACTCCCACGTCTGCTCTACTTATGCTCTAGCTCCACAGACAAACGGAGCGCTTGTCTCCCCACTCGGGGACCCGGGGTGTGACTGGGGTGCGTGTGGGACCCTCACTCCTACTTGGGAAAGGCCCCAAGGACTGGATGGGTGAAGCCTGGAGCTGCCCTGGTGCTGGAGCGGGGGAGGGTCCCTACCAGTGACTTCTGGTCGCCCAGCTGGGGGTCCACAGAGCTGCTGCTGCCGCGCCTCGACTCCAGGAGGCCGGGGGCCGTGTCCAGGTATGGGGAGCTCTTGGGGGTGGGCATGGGTGTGGCCGCCGTGCGCATGATGAGGGGAGGGGGCAGGCTGCCTCGGCCCTCCAGGTGCCCATTGGGGGTCACCGCCAGTGAGTACATCTTCATCTCTGCAGGGAGGAGGAGGGAGGTTGGCACCTGCAGGGTCTCCAGGAAAGGAGCGTGTCCCCAAAACTTGGCCACGGGAGCCCGTGCTGTGCCAGGATGGGTGGACGCCGCCCCCTCCACCCCCATGGTGCAAACGCTCACCTGTGGCCCGGGCGTCTGGGAACTTGTCAAAGTCCTCCTCCAAGCGGGTGGATGTCTTGTCCTCGTCCGTGTCTGATCTGTTGGCGTCACCCTGTGCCGGCAAACAGAAGACACGCGTGAGGCTGCCTGGGACAGGAGCCACCTGCATCAAGGACTTCATGCAGACACTCCCCGGGGGGGCCGAGCCGGCGTGGTGTCAGGGAGGGCTCAGCCTTGAGACTACTGCTAGGGGCAGGTGTGGTGGCCAAAGGAAACTCTCCATGTCTGAGCAGGACCCCTGTCCCTCACCTCTGCCTGGAAGCCCTCCACCAGGATGGCCACCAGCAGGTTGAAGAGCACGTAGTTGCCGAAGGTCATCAGCGCCACGAAGTAGAGGGCGGCCCAGGAGGAGGTGGAGGCCATGCCGTTGTAGAGGACGACGTTCCAGTCCTCCTGGGTGAGGATCTGCGGACAGGGGCTGGTCGGGGCTGGACCTACGGCAAGCCCTGGGGGCGGCTTCACCGTGCTGGCCTCAGACAGGCCAGGGCACACGCGAGGACTGCCCCGAACGGTCCGGGGGTTCTCCCAGGGACCGCCCTTCCCATCAGGATGCCTGCCGGCCCCAGCTGTACCTGGAACACAGTGACGATGGCCCACAGCAGGGAATCAAAGTTCTTCCTGTCGGGGACTGTGTCTCCAGTGTCTGTCGTCAAGCTGAACTTGCAGCCAAACAGGTGCATGCCCAGGATGCTGAGGGCAGGGCAGGGGTGCAGGGGAGCGGGCAGCAGGTGAAGTGCCACATGGTCACCCTGCACCCAGGGGCTGCTCTTCCACACCTTCCCTACCGGCCTGATCCCCAACTTTCTGCTGTATAGAGGCCTCCCTCCTGGTGCCCACGGCCCAGCCGTCTCCATCCTACAGGTGGGAGGGACCCGGGGGGAGCCTGTCTCTCTCAGCCTGCCTGGGCCATCTTCTGCCGCAGCCCATCCTTGAAGCTTGACCCCAGGCCAGGCTGGCACACAGTGGGCACTCAGCACATACCAGCTGAAGGCCGCCCCCACTCCTTCCCTGCTCTCCTTGCAGCCCAGTCCCTGATCCACTCATCTGGGGGTCCGGCCCATCCCCCCACCCGGCTGCGAGCCTGCAGTGGAGGTCTGCACACGAAGGGCACCAGCCAAGGAGGTCTGAACAGAGGACCAGTGACGGAGCCTCTGCAAACACAGGGCAGAGCAGTGGGCGGGCTGTGGCGGGCACGCGTCTTGCACTCCAGGCCTGGACCCCGCAGCGTCCCCGCCTCGCCCAATCCCGGCAGCCGGCCCACCTGAAGATGAAGATGAAGAGCATGAGCAGCATGCAGAAGGTGGCCACATTGTCCATGGTCTTCATGAGCACCACCAGCTGGCGCCGCAGCGCGGGCATAAAGCGCACCAGCTTGAGCACCCGCAGCAGCCGGAAGGTCCGCAGCACCGACAGGCCGCCGTCCGCCTGCCCGATGATCTCCCAGACGCTGCGGGCCAGGCTGCGGGTCAGAAGGGCCTGCGCGGGGACCTTAGTCCCGCACCTGCCGCCCCCCTGGCCCCTCCTCTCAGCTCTCAGGCCACGCCCCGCACCCCTCCCCCGCACCTGCCGCGCCACTGGCCCCGCCTCCTGGGCCCCGCCCCCACCACCTGCCACATTCCGGCCCCGCCTCCCGGGACCGCGCCCCCCCCCGGCCCCGCCCTGGCCCCTCCTCCCCGGGACCGCGCCCCGCACCTGCCACAACCCCAGCCCCTCCTCTGCCTAAAGCAGGAATGCCAGCACGGAACAGCCCTGGCTGAGAGGTTTGGCTCCATCAAGACGCCCAGGGCCCCGGGGCTTGCCATCTAATTAGCTGCTGTCTCTGGTGGCTCCCGACCCCCAGAAGCTGCTGGAACTTGGGCTCTGGCCTGGTCAGAAACATCTCCATCCGGGGCCCTTTCCCCATCCTGTGTCTCTCACAGCGAGCTCTTCCTACCTCGTCTGCTCCCGCTCAACCCTGTCCCTGCTGGGGGGGGACCCCTTGATTCCCGAAGGCCCTGCTTCCTCCTGGGGGAGACAGGTACCCCCAGATTCTCCCATTCCTTCCCGTGTTGATGCTGCTGCAGCAGACACCCCAGAGGAAAGCTGGCCGCCTTTGTAGGCGCTGAGCCCTGAGTGGACTCCAGCCAGGAGGCTGAAGGGCTGCTGTTCCCGCAGGGAACAGCTCCACCACATTCTAGAAACATCCGTCTGGAAGCGGCGGACTGTGTGCAGCTGGCAGTGCCAGTAGGGAGGGACCTGGTCCCAGGGAGGGGACCCTGCCCATGCTATCCCGACTGTGCAGCCCGCCAGAAATACTGCCAGCAAGCCCTCTCCCTCTGACTGGGGCTCTGCTCGCGGGGCGGGTGGGGGTGTGGTCCCGGGCCTCCGTGGCCCAGGCGGCAGACGGGGGACCACCTGATGACCACGATGATGCCGTCGAAGATGTTGTAGGGGTTCCGGATGTAGCCCAGCAGCCCGCAGGCCAGCAGCTTCAGCAGCATCTCCAGGGCGAACACGCTGGTGAACACGATGTTGCTGATCTCCAGGGCGTTGGTCAGCTCGTCGGGCTGCGGGCAGCGGGAGGCCGTCACGCCCCACCCGGGGCTCCCGCCCGTCTGCGGCAGGAGGGCTCGCAGCCCCCCGGGAATCTGAGCGGCGTCCGACAACACCCAACTGGCTGCCGTGGGGAGGCGGCGGCTCCCAGCCTGCCCGGCCCTCCCGCCCTGACCGCCAGCGCGTCTGAGACCGGAGCAAGCGCAGGCCACGGGAACGTAGGCGGGAGCATCGGCTCCAGGGTGGGCGTGGGGGGAGCACAGGTGCGGGCTCGGGTCAGCTTCCCCGGCATCTGGGGGCCTGGCGTACCCCTTCTTGTGGGCAGAAGGTTCCAGAGATTCTTCTTCTGGGGACCTGCTGCCTTACCTGTGTGTGCCTGCACTAACGTCCACACACCCATGTGTGTGAGCACGCCTGTGCGCTCACCACCCTGTGACCCGCTTACGTACACACACACCACGTGTGTCTACACGTGCTCCCATCTGCCCGGACAGCCTTGCACATGTGTCCGTGTGCACACCGCACACAAACCCGCACGTACGTGCCATGTGCACACGTCCACGTGTGCAGAGGCTCTTCCTTACCCGGGAGCCCCCTGAAGCCTGCCCATGTCCCTGTCTTGGCTCTCAGCCTCCGGAAAAGAGCCTCCCCACACAGGGCTGCGGAAAGCCACCACCCCTGCTCGGGTTTCCCTAAGTCGCTCAGAATAAAAGAAGCCGCATAAACCACTGGAAAAGCCCGAAGACCGGGACACGAGGAACCCCATTTGGTCACCACAAGTGAACCAGCCTGGTCCCTGGAGGGGACGCCTTCTCCCTGCCAGACCCGGCTGCTGCCCTTCCTGCTGAGGCCGCAGGGGAGGGCAGGGGCCGAGGAGGACTTCCACGGCTGCTGGGGGCCAGACACAATGCCACGGCCTCCTGAGGGCCATTTCACACTCCGGCCTTCTGTGGCCGCCATGAGCACCCCAGTGGGCATGGCCAGTGGTCTTGGCTCACGTAAGGGGAGCCCTGATCTGCCAGAGCTGAGCCCATCCTCACAAGAGCCACCGGGTGCTGGCGAATGCCCTTGGCCCCTGCTGCCTCCAGGTCTGTGTTGGTCTCCTCGGAACCCAGATGGGGAGCACCTCCACACGGGAAGCACGGTGTCTGTGCTCCCTTGATGGGGACCCTGCCCCAGGACGACACATGAGCATTTCTCAATTGACTGACAACCTCCCTCTCCCCCACGGCAACCGACCTCCAGCAGCAACGCCATCCCTGGCCCCACCGGGTGCCGTGTGTGCAGGCCCCGCCCCCGCCCTGAGGGGAGCCCGCTGCCACCTGCCTGCTCGTGGTACTCGACGCCCATGCTCAGCGTGTTGGTGAGGATGGCCACCATGATGCCGCGGTTGAAGTACTTGCTGTCCACGATGCGGCGCAGTTTGCCGCTGAAGGCGGCCCAGACGCGGCCCAGCCCGCCCTGCTGGCCCGGGGCCGCCCGCCGCTGTGCCCGCTGCCGTGCGCTGCCCTGGCCTGGCGCGTCCGCCGCCGTGGGGGGCTGCATGGGGTCACGGCGGTCCCCGTGCCGCACGTCCTGCGTGAACTCGTAGACCCCGTTGCCTTCCGAGCCTCCGCTCTCCGAGTCGCTGAGCTCGAAGTCAGGGTCCTCCAGCGCGCTGGCGCAGTATGGGCAGTTCTTCAGCTCACAGGTCAGCGTGCCCGCCTGGGGGCTGGGCAGGGGGCAGGGTACGCTCAGGCCCGACAGGCGGCTGGGGGTCCGGCCCAGTCCTGCAGGGGGGAGGACACGGGCAGGGTCAGGCCGCTCCGCTGCTACCACAGGCGCCCAGGCTGACTGTGGGGTCAGTGCACACGCACGCGCACCCTGCACAGGCACGCTCCGCCCACACGCAGGGGCAGGGGCTCGAAGGAGCGGAGCAGCTGGTCTGCCCCGCAGCCACGCCACCCACGCAAACTCACACGGGCCCCTTTCTCGTACTACGTTAACTGTAATTAATTGCAACGTCCTGGCTGACCTGTGTCTGAACCCCCATCTCTCTGATACGAAGAGCTGTGACAGTCACCAAGGAATCATCACGTACTATTCTGTGCTGAGTCTCTGGGACCCAGGGCGTGCTTCACACCGACCGCACGCTCCCGGGCAGCACATGGCGGCCCTGCCCCACACACCCCTGCCTGCTCCAGACGCAGCGTGGCCCACACCCTGCACGCACCTCCTGGGAAGGCCCCGAAGTCTGCAGGGGACCCGGTGTCCCTCCAACTGCCTATCCGAGGTGGGTGAAGCTGAGCCCCAGCAGGGAGGGACCATGAGTGTGTCAGAGAACACTCCTGGGCCCTCGGGGGTCTGTGATGTCCCCCTCTCCCTCCCTCTGCCCCAGCACCCCTGCCTCGAAGGGGACCCACCACTCCTACAAAGTGGCCAGTCACAAACATGGGCAGATGGTCTCTCCTGGGGCCAGGTGGGGCAAAAGGACACAGGCCTGGGGGTTTGACGGGTTTTGTCACTTCGAATTCTCAGACCCTCCTGGCCAGATGCTCGTGTGGCACTTGCACTGAGACTGCCTGGGGCTTGCTATAGACCAGTTGCCCTCCCCCCGCCGGCCGAGTCACAGCCCGAGGTGCCCAGGGCCTCCCTGGAGAGCACGCAGGCAGGGAAGAAGTCCCGAGTCCCGCCTCCTCTTGGCTCACCAGGCCCAGGTCCCACCTCCTCCCCACAGGCTGGGGCTGGGGTCCTCACCGTGCTCCCCGACCAAGTGCTGGATCTTCTCATAGGGATCGGGGCCCCTCAGGCTCAGGGGGCTGTGCTCTCCGGCGCCCGGAGGCCCGCCGGCCCGCTTCCCCTTGGGCCCGAGGCCGGTGCCGCCTCCGCTGCCGCCCAGCGACGAGGGCAGGATGGTGGGGTAGTTCATGGCCCCCAGCCCCGCGGCCAGTTTGAGGCCGGCGGCGGCAGCGGCCGCAGGGTGCACCCCCCGGGCCCTCTCCTGCGGCCCCTCCACGTGGCAGTCGGCGTGGTACACGCTGTGCACCGACTCGGCGTCGGGGGGCCCAGGGCCCGGCGAGGGCGGAGAGGGCAGCGCTCCGGCCCGCACCAGCCTGGCGTCCCCGGGGCCGGGCCGGCGTGGGCTGCCGTGGCTGAAGTGGTAGTGGTGGTGGTGGTGGTGGTGGTGGTGGTAGACCAGGTGGTGGACGGAGGCTGCGCGCCTCCCCGCCCGCCGGCGCCCGGGGCCCTGGCCGTGCGGGCCGCTGCCGGGCTCCGCCTTCTCGCGCCAGCGGCTCTGCCAGCGGGCGTACAGGCGCAGGCCGCGCCGCTTGACCTTGCGGCACACGTGGCCCACGTACTTGAGCAGCTCCTCATAGCAGCTGCCGGGCTCCGAGAAGCTGGCCAGCGTGCTGTCGTTGGACAGGTAGCGCGCGCGCTGCTCCCGCATGAGCTGGTTCTCGCGCTGCTTGGTCTCTGAGAACTGCGTGGCGATCACCACCAGGCACAGGTTGATCATGAAGAAGGAGCCCACCTGCGGCAGGCGGGCGGGGGTGAGCCTCCTGCGGCCCGGCCGCCGACCCAGGCCGCAGGGGAAGGGCTCAGGGTGTCAGGGTCGGGCGGGGCAGCAAGCGGGGCAGCGGCGGCTTCTGCACAACTGAGACCGAGTCCCCGTGGGAGACACGAGAACTACTGCACGCCGCCCGCTGTGAGGGCCGAGGACCCCGCTGTGAGTGTGGCTGGCGGGGGCGCCCCAGGACGGGTGGGGACCTTGCTGATGCGATGCCAGGCCCCGGCACCCGGCATGGGCAGCACGGAATAGGTGGCCCTTGCCCATCTGCAGAGCTCATCTTGGGACGGGTGGAGGACACGGTGGCTGGCGGGGTGGGGGAGACCCTCCTTCCCATCATCTGCATGGCTTGCCCCCTTCCCCACTTGGGTCTGTCCCCAGTGAGACCCTCTCGACTGTGGCCACCCCCCACCTCTCCGGGGCAGGCCTTTCCAACCCCCTCAGCTTCACTTTCTCCATGGCAGGGTCACCACGAATGCTCCCCTCTGCTCGCACTTGTGCTCAGAAACAAGGCAGGACACCTGCCTGCCTCTGTTCACAGCGGCGTCCTCGCAGACCCTGCCCTGGACACCACGACACCTGGAGGCCCCTCTATGCTGCACAGAGCTATGCCCGGTGGGGCACCTACACTACAGAGAGGCATGCCTTTGGGGCTCTCTGTGGAGAGCTGTGTCTGGAGGCCCGTGAACGCCGTGGAGGGCTGTTACCCCAGACACGGTTCGGAGTCTTCTGCAGCCTGCAGTCGGGACCTGGCCACGAGAGGGCCCGAGGTGCTGCCTGAGGCCTCCGGGAGGCGGGCTTTCTCCCCCAACCACCTCCGGCTGGGAGCTGGACAGAGCCCCCTGCCCCACCACGGGCGGCCCTGGGTCTCTGTTGCCCTGGCCCACCCTGCAGCTCGCCTGGTGCAGGGTCCCCCGGAGAGTCAGCAGAGGCTGGGATGGCACGGCCCTGGGGGCACGGCGATGCCCACTGACAGGGGAGTTCAGGGGTCTGAGGTCAGCTGTCACAATGCAAGGGTGCCTCCACCCGCTAATGCTGGTGGCCACAGTCACCCCGCCCGGCCCCCAGAACTCGCCCGGTCGCCCGCACTCACGATGATGAGCAAAATGAAGTAGATGAAGTTGTAGAAGGAATGGGCGTCCATGACGTAGTACATGATGTCCACCCAGCCCTCCAGCGTGATCACCTGGGGGGGCAGGCGGCTGGACACACGGACGGCCCTGGGAGGGTGGCAGGGGCCTCCTCGCCTGCGTCCCCTCGGGGCCCGCCGCGGGGCCGGTGGGGCAAGTGAACCAACGCCCTCGGGGCCGCCCACGCTCGGCGCACCCCCTCCCTCGATGGGGGAACTGAGGCCCGGGCCCTCCGCCGCAGAGCCGGGACCCACCTGGAAAATGGCGATCCAGGCGTAGCCGATGTTGTCGAAGTTGATGGCGCCGTTGTGGGGGTTGGAGCCGCCCGAGCGGCACACGTTGTAGTACTGGTTCCAGTTGATGCAGGCGTTGCGGCCCATGCCAGCCACGCCCTCCGCCTGCGGCTGCCCGTAGGCCTCCCAGCCCAGCGTGCACTCCACGCGCAGCTCACGGCGGCTGGGGATGTGCGAGCACTTCTGCATGCCGTTGTCCCGGCGTGAGGAGCAGATGAAGGGATTCTCCTCGCCCTCCTCCGTCTGGTAGTAGGGCCGCAGGAAGCTGAGGTTGTTGTTCCTGAGGGCAGGCGGGCGGCGCGGGAGCAGGGATGGAGACACGGAGAGGCGCGCCGAGAGGCGGAGGGGGTGGCCGAGATACACAGGGAAGCACGCGCAGACAAACACAGACACACGATCAGAGAACCAAGAAAAGAATGAAAGAGGAAGACACAGACAGTGAGAGAAACAGGTGAACAGCAACAGTGAAACACATGCAAATTAGTAGAAAAACAAAACCACACGTAAAAATAAAGAAACCAGAACCCCAACCAGAAGCAGGCTAGAAAGGGCATGTCCCTAGAGATCAAGGCTGGAGAGGGAGAAGCCTTCTGGGGGTAGAGCAGCATCGGGGAGCCGGGCTGGAGAGAAAGGTCTTGGGGGGCAGAGCATCAGGTGCTGGACAGGAGGGGGAGGAGCCTGCTGGGGGCGGAGCATGTCCTGGGCTGGGGGCAGAAGAGCCCCGTAGGGCTGCGCACCTGGCAAAGGTGCTGTCCAGGAAGCAGCGGTTGCGAAGCAGGCCGGCCCAGAGCTGCACGCCCACGATTCCGAAAATGAAGAAGACAAAGAAACAGAGCAGAAGAACGTTCCCGAGCATGGGCAGCGTGTCCAGCAGCAGCGTGACCAGGATCCGCATGCCTGCAGGTGGCAGACAAACAAGTCAGCAGGGCGGCGCCCTCCTGGGGCTTCCTCTAGGTGCCCACCCCTCCTGTGCGCCCTGTGCCCTCCCACTGTTCACACATGGGTATCAGCGACTCGGGGTGCGGGGGACCTGCACTGGGTCCCTACACATTCAGCAGGCAAGGGACAATGATGCTTGTGCATCAGACCTGCATAAAGGACAGCAAGGCTGTGGGCCTGGGTCTCGAGGCTGGCGGGTTCCCCCCACTCCTTCTGAATGACTGCCAGAGCCCGGGGGCCCCCAGCAGCTCAGGCTTTGGGCTGCCTCCAACGCTCAGGAGCCCGGGGTCTTGCAATGGGGCAGGGCTCGGAGCGTTTCCGTGCTCTGTGGGAACTATGCGGACACAGGGCCCTGCACTGGAGGCAGGTGGGGTGGGGGCGGGCCAAATGGACCCCCAGGGCACACGGTGGTTTTTCCAGAGACAGTTTTGAAGCCCTTGTTGCATGGGTGCTGGGGGCTGTGAGAGGGCAAATTAATTCAGTCACCCCAGCCCTATGTAGCCTCCACTTCCCTGCACCTCTCCCCTCCCAGACCTCAGCGAGGACAAGACAAGCAAGGGCCGGGGCTAAGGCAGCAAACAGCACCCTGGGCCAGGGGGTGGGGGAGGGGGCAGGTGCCGAGGCCTCGTAGTAGCACCTGTGAAGTGGCAGACGGCAGAAGGGGCCCCTGGGGTCACAGGGGCTGAACCATAGCCAGGAACGGCACTGAAGTTTCAGAAGCGGCAGAGAGGAAGATTCGTGAGAGACACACAGCCAGACATGAACTGGCTCAAAGAGTCACAGATACAATCCAGGGATCAGAGTGGACCCCAGGAAGCCAGCGAGATGCAACTCTGCTTAGGGGAGGCGCGCTGTTTGGGACAGGGAAATGTCCCCACAGGGAGGCCAGGCTGCTGGGGGGCAATTCTGGCCACTGCAGACATTTAGCCTGAAAAATGACTATCTGCAGAAAAGGGCTGTGCTGGGGCGCCTGGGGGGCTCAGTCGGTTAAGCAGCCGACATTGGCTCAGGTCATGATCTCGCGGTTCGGGAGTTCTAGCCCCGCGTCGGGCTCTGTGCTGACATCTCGGAGCCTGGAGCTGCTTCGGATTCTGTGTCTCCTCTCTCTCTGCCCCTCCCCTGCTCCCGCTCTGCCTCTCTGTCTCTCAAAAATAAATAAATGTTAAAAAAAATTAAAAAAAAGAAAGAAAGAATTGGGCCGTGCTGTGGCCTCACTGCTCTCAAAGGTGGGCCCAGGTGAGCAGACTGAGTGTGGGGGGTGCCAGGCACCGAGCTGAGAGCCACGCACATCAGCTCACCTCACACTCACAGCCACCTGGGGTTGGGGGGTACCACTGGTGTCCTGCTGTTACAGTCGGGAAAACTGAGGCTCAGAAAGGTTCAGCAACTTTCCCAGGCTCACACAGCACGTGAGGCCCACCTTACCCTTGAGGATAGAGCCAGGAGGGCAGCTGGGAAAGAGGCCCAGGGGTCCCCCAGCACAGCACAACTCCATGGCGCCTGCTCTCTGGCGGAGCTGACGGGCCCGGGGCGGGGGGAGCTTGTCCCGAGGGGTGTGCGGCTTCTTCGGGGGGCTGAGGCCACCAGGACTCAGGCCTACCAGCAGGAGAGGCTGTGCGCACACGGTACGTGCAGATCCACGCACACATGTACACACACCTTCCACGGGACCACGGGCACTACCCTCCTGCCCAGAAGAGTGACGGCTGGATTCAGACCCAGCACTGAACACTCTGAAGACGGAAAATCCCAAACTGTCTCCGTGTAAGGACAGGCCACTTTCCAAACAAGCAGCCACGTGACTTCCCGGAAGCTTCTCTACGCTTCCCTGAAGCACCAGATCCTCTGGCAGAGACAGGGCCTGAGAGTAGTCGCTGGCATGTGCCAGGCGATGAGGTCACCAGGTCCGTGCCACCCCAGGAGAACCCCAAATGTCGTGCAGATGAGGCGTCTGGGGCCCAGAGTGTCCGGTCGCCACGCTGCACTGTGGGGAGCCGGGACCCCACACTGCCTGCCTGTCACACCCCAGCGTGGTCCGGGGTGGCTGTCCTCCCCAGAAGGGCAAGTCCTCCAGGGCCCTCCTCCCCCAGGGCCAGGGTCTGTGCTGGGGCCGGAAAGTCCAGAAGCAGGCTGGGTGGACCTCCCGTTCTGTGCCCCGGGGGACCCTTGAGAGCTCTCAGTGAGGCTGACAGGACACCCGGGACTGTCCCACGGAGGGGTCACTTACTGGGCACACGGTTGATGGCCCGGAGGGGCCGCAGCACACGCACTGTCCGGATGGCCGAGAGGCTCACGTTGTGTCCGTCCAGGGAGTACTCCATCATGCTGGGGGAGGGGCAGCAGGACAGAGAGGCTCAGGGGGTGCCCACCGCCCCAGGGGCAGACGCGAGCACACCCTTCTCCAGGGCACCCGCCAGCTGAGGCCAGGAGGCCCAGCGCAGGTGACCACACGTTGGAGGCCTGGTCCCTGAGCCACCACTGGGGCCCCTTTCCGCTCACAGACCCTCTGCCTGTCCTGCCACCCCCACTGCCAGCACAGGGAGCCCCAGGACCCGCGTCCCCCTCCCTGGCAGGGGGCACCCCATCCCCCTTGCTGGCGGGCCCCAGGGGCTCCCAGCCAGGCTTAGTCAGGCACTGGCGCCACTGCGGAGGCAGCCCTGGCTCTGGTGGCCGCGGGGTCCGTACCCCGCCATGACGATGAAGAAATCCAGCCTGTTCCATGTGTCGCCCAGGTAGCACTTCTGCCCGAAGAGCCCCAGGGCGACCATCTTGATGATCATCTCCACCGCGAAGAAGGCGAAGATGAAGTCGTCGAAGGCCTGGCGGGAGGCGGGGCCTGAGCGGCGGTCCCGCAGGCCCCTCACCCCGGGGCTGACGTGGCCAGCGGGCTGCCCACCCCGGGCCCACCTCCAGGATGCTGCAGCGCTCCGACCGACACTCGACGTCCTCACAGGGCCGGAACATGCCCAGGGTCACGCAGTTGAGCATGATGACCAGCATGCTGACGTGCTCGAACCACGTGCGGCAGGCGGCGGAGTTAAGGGTCAGCGCTGGGGGCTGAGAGACGGGCGCAGGGGAGCGGCGCAGGGGAGCAGCGCAGGGAGTGGGAGCACCCCTACAGCCACCACGGTGCCTATAGGCCCTGTCACCTGCCGAACCCCCCTCGGCCGGGCCCCGAGGGGCAGAGCCCCGACGCTGGCCACCGTGTGCAGCGACCACGGCTTTCCCACGTGGGCCTCGGGACACCGCGGCCACCCCCTTGGGTGTGGATGATGGCCATGGACCCTCTGCCAGGCTCCCGCCAGCTCGGGTGTTCCAAAGTGAGGCCAGACACTCGGTGTCCAGTCCGGACACCAACGCAGGCACGCGAACCATGAGGGGGACCCCGCGCTAACCCCCACGTGACTCCAGCAGGCGCGGGGAGCTCCGCCCACAGCACCTGGGAGGAGGCACAAGGGCTTTAGCTCAGCTCAGCGGCCGGGCGTGGAGGACCCGCAGCCCTCCTGTGCGCCTGGGTGGATGGGACTGGGGAGGACACCCCAAGCTGCCTGCAGTGACCGGCCCTGCTGGCAGGAGGGCGTCCGGGTGGGGTGAGGCCTCGGGATCTGGGTCAGCAGTGAGTGCACTTCGGCCACCCTGCGGGGTTCCGGGTTTGGGGCCCAGAGCCCGCCCTGACCTGTGAGAACTCCCGGACATTCCAAGAGCAGCCACCAGGTGGCGCTGGGGCCCCACGCAGGCTGCACAGTGGCCGGGTCCAGGGTAGCTCTTTCGGCGAAGGGGGTGCATCTCTGCCCCCACTGCCCTCCCCGCCCTTCACACCACAGCCTCCCCCCACCCCAGCTGGTGTCCAGGATCTCAGGGAGCCCTGTGTCAGGCACGCGGGGAGGGCCAGGCAGCATGGGGGCTGGGGCTCCACACAAGCCCCGTGGATGCACGCATGTAGTCCTCGTGGCCAGGAGGGCTCGGGGGGCTCTCTGCGCACCCCACATGTCATCCCACGGCACGAATCCCTGCACCCAGTCCCACCTCTGAGGTGGGCTTTCCGGGGGGCTGCCTGGGCCGGAGAACAAGGGCAGAAGGGCAGTGGCCCAGGTCCCCAGAACAGGGTCACGGTGGGGATAAGGCCTGGGGAGCTGAATGGGGTCAGGACTCGGGGTGTGAAGGAGGCCCCTCTGCAGGGGCTGGAAGCAGCCCGAGCCCTCTAGTCCCCCCAGCGCACAGGGCTGCACGGTGCCAGGCCACCAGTGCAATTGCCTTCCCACCGAGAGCGCCGTAATTACAGCTGATGGGCTCGGCGCTCACAAGTGTCTGTTGTGCTCTGGTTGCGGAAAAACAGAAATCAGCTCCCTGCTAAGGCAGCACCCTGGCCCCCAGGCCCCGCGGGGGATGGGCCTGACACACGTGCCTGCTCAGGTCTTGGCCGGGAAGGACGTGACGACACACTGGGCAGTGGGGGGTCGAGACAGCTGGGCTAACGGCGGCACCCAATACCCGGGGCACACCTACTGTGTGTCAGCACGGACCCCCCGCGCAGACTGGGTCCCACACTCTGCCATGGGTGCTGAGGCTGCACACGGCCGCGGGTCCTGTCTCCGTCACTCAGGCACCGCTCTCCTGGCCTCCCAATCCCTCTGTCCCTCAACTGCTGCAGTGACGCCTCTGAGGAGGGCTTACACGTAGACAGGGTGTCTCTGTGTGTGTCACAGGAAAGGGGCTTCGGTCGGGGACACAGAGCGGCTCGGCAGACCTGTCTGCAAGGAGACAAAACCCACGTCCCCACCCGGCATGGTAGGCGAGCAGGTGGCTTGCGGGCGGGCGACGGCCGGATGGTGTGAGGGAGCGCGTCCCACCCCTCCCGGACCCAGTCCCTGACCCAGGTAGAGCCTGGGTCTTGCAGGTGCACGTCCCGCCCCCACCTGGTAGAGAGGCAGCACCCACCGGCCTGTCACCCCCGTATGCCATCACCCAGTGCAGGTGTGGGGACCCCCTCTGTCCCAGCACCCCGAGCTCTCCCAGGCCGGGCTGCTCCCCCTCCCACCCCCGCCAGTCCTGCACACGCCCTGCTCCAGCGGTAGGGTCCCCAGCCCAGGTGAGCCCTGGACCCCCGCCTCGCTCTCCACCAGCATCACTCACCCCCACCTGGGACTCCTGCTTCTCCAGCCCACCGCCTGATTTCTCCCAGGCTTGCACCAGTGCCCACTCAGATCCCCCTGCAGACCCCTGTGCAGGAAGAAGCAAACTAGGGACGGTGTCCTCAATGAGGAGGTGCCCTTTCCCATCAGGTCACGAACGCGCATGCTGGCCCGGAAGAAACTCGCCAGCTACCCTCGAGCCCCTAACCAGCACTGCCGCAGCCACGCCCACCAGGCTGTGGTGTGGCCCCTGTTCTGCACCCTGGGGCAGAGAGCCAGGCAGGGACGGAAGGGGCAGGTACAGGCATCGCCTGGCCTGGGGGATTCCTGCAGGGGACCTGATCTAGACCCCGGAGCTGGTGTCAGGCAAAGCGGAGGACGTCCACCCTCAACAGTGGGGCAGGACCTGTCTACACCCTGGGCTCCTCTGGGCCAAGATGCAGGTCGGGAGCTGGGAAGAGCCCTCACTGCCGAGGAGAAGCCGCAAACCAGGCCCCCAGGAACTTGAAAAGGCAGCCCTGCTTGGGGCCCCTGAGCTGGGGTCCTACCTCCCCTGTTCCTCCCAAACAGCTGGCAAGCCCTGCCCACCCACCAGCTTCAGGTTCTTCCTGCGGGTGCTGGTCCTGTGGGCCCTGGCCGGCCTGCCCCGCCCACGAGGCGTGTCCTGGGGACGCAAGACCCCAAGGGCAGGAGTCTCCGAGACCTTGCCTCGGCCTGTGTAAAGATGCACACGCGCGTGTGTGGTCCTCACGAGGAGCCCAGGTCCTGCGGACGGCCAGGAAGCTCCCCAGAGATGGGGGCACAGGGCTGCATCAGCCCCGCACAAGCGAGGCCACCTTCCTTCCCGGTCACGCCTCAGCAGGCAGCTGAGGACATGCAGGCCAAGCAGCTACCCATCCAGAGCCCAGTGACTTCGGAGACTTAATTACACAGATGGATTTTCTGGATTTTAATTAAGAATCCTTTAGGTTTTGAACCAACTTCTACAAATTAAGAGTCAATTTCCACCGTGGGCCCGAGGAAGCCAAGCTGATGTGCAACCAGGAGAAGGCGGCCACTCTAGTACAGGGAGGGGTCCACGGTGCCGCCCAGGGCCTGGCCACAGAGGGACCATGGGCCTGCGTCCAGGACCCCAGAGCCAGGGAGGCCTCTGACCTACCCTCTTGACCACCCTGGCCCCAAGGACCTCCCAGGGCCTTAGCCGGGCCTGCCCCACCCCTCGGGCAGGCTGGGGGCGCTCACAAATGAAAACAGGGCCCCAGAGAGACTTGAGGAGGGGTCCCAGGGCCTCTCAGTGGTGGGGACAAGGGTCCCGTCTGTCGGGAGACCCCTCGGGCACCAGGCCCCCCCTCGTGAGCCCCACACTCCTCACTCAGAGCCCTTCCAGCATATTCTGCCCAACCCGCCCTGACTGACGCCAGCTTTTCACACTTCCTCCCTGCCCTTCCTCTGGGCCTCTGGTGAACCAACCTCCCCACTTCTGGCAGCCACGCCCCCGGCTGGGCCCCTACCCCCGGTGGGTGTGGAGGAGGGGCCCGGTCCTGCCCTGAGGCTCCCGGTGCCAAGTTCACGGCCTCTCAGACTGGGGCTCCAAAGCGCCCCACACAGACCCCAGTGCCAGGCCCCAGCGGGCGACGAGGCGGTGGCCGCTGTCCGTGGTGCTGAAGCGGCCCTGCCCGGGGCGTGCTCAGGGCTGGGCCACTTGCTGGGCAGCCTGGAGGATGAGGCTCGCCTGACCGACAGGCAGTGCGGGAACCGCTCCACCCATCCGCCCCTTCCTCATTCTCAGACTCCCGGCTGGCAAAGCACACCAAGGGGGGCCTGGAAGACGGCACTGGCGGTGAGCACGTTCTCCCTGTGCCTGGGCGTGGGCACTGGGTGGCACCGGCCCGGAAGCAGGGGTGACCCTGGCGGGCTGCTGGGAGCAGGGATGGGAGCCAGAAGGGGCTCCAGGCCACTCAGCCCCCCACTCGCAGTGCCAACAGGGAACCTGACAGTCCCTGACACTGCCTCTTCCCAGTGACAGTGGCTTCCGGGGTCCTGGAACGAGGTGGGGGTCCCTGCAGAGGCCTGCACAGTGTGGTCCAAAGGGTGGTCCTGGACCCCCGAGCCAAAGCCTCACTGTTAACATGCAGCTCCCCATGGCCACCCAGCACTGCTGGCCACCCAGACCCATGGTGGGGGCCATCTGTCCCCGTGCCCAGCTCTGAGCCCAAGGACGAGAGCCCCACCCTTTTCTGAGTCTCCGCTTCCCACCCATACGATGGGGGTGCAGCAGCCGGGTTTCAGGGGCTGAGAGATTCACCCAGATCCCCTTCCTTCTGCGGGAGCGTCCAGCAGGCTCCGTGTCCCCCCCCCCCCATCCCGACAAGGCCACTTCACCCCCCTGGCCGGCCCCAAACACGGGGAGGGAGGGGACGTTGCGTCTTCACCGGAGGGACAGGGACAGGGGAGCTGGACACCCTTCACTGAGAGACAAGACTCCAATGGGGACCACAGCAGCCGAGGTGGCCCCTACGCAGGGCAGGTGGGGACCAGGCCCTGACCCCATGGGCCGGGCTCCCTGAGGGGCTGTCATGAGATCACGCGGATAGAAAGCTCTGTCTCCGGAAGATGAGACGGCCCCGAGCAGGCCAGCCCCTCCCACCACCCTCTAGAGCAATCTGCTCAGCCAGCTAAGCTCCATTAGACCAAATCCACAGCAGCTTGGCGTGAGTGCGCTCCTGTCGGGGGGGAGGGGTGGAGGCGGGGGCGCAGGGCAGGGTGGGCCAGAGCCGCCTCCCTGCCACCACCTCCGCCCAGGTCAGGTCCCCCGGCTCGCTGTGGTCGGTCTTCGTACCCCCAGCAGCCGCCCCCACAGCTGAGAGGTGGCCCTGGGCTGTCCGGGTCCACCATACATGGGGAGTGCCCAGCCCGGGCCCCCACTCGAGGCCCTCCGGGACCAGCGCCAGACCCCGGTGGGGCTTGCAGTCTTCCCGGGTAGTGTGGACGCGTGGCCTGCACAGGCCCGTGGGGTGTAGGCATGAGCTCAGCCAGTCCAGGGGCCCCACCGGCTCGCACAGCCGCTCCCAGAGGCCCCGCCCAGTGGCCCGCTGATGGGCAAGCCCTTCCCTGCCCTGGCGGAGGCGGCGTGGGGCCTACCCTGCTGCTGTGCACCTGGGGCTGCCGCCCCGCCCCCCCTGCCTTCGTTCCCCCGAGCATTCAACCCTGCTCTTCCAGTTCGCTCGAAGAGACAAGCGTATGTTTATTCATGGGGGAGAAAGCCCATCCCACAGGGGAAACGATTCTGGGCCACTGAAGAGTAGACGTCTACTGTGCCCCACACGGCTGCGTGGGCGGCCGCAGACAGAACAGCTGTGGGGCCGGAAGAAACACCCCACGCAGGCCCGAGCCCGCCGCGGACCAGACCCTGGGGCCCGTGGGCAGCAGGGGAGACCCCGAGAACCAGCCCACGTCGCGGAGCACCGCGCGGCCTTCCCCGAGCCCAGCCCCTCCCGGGCCCTCTGCCCACACCCCCACCGGGAGCCGGGCGGATTCCGAGAACCGGTGAGGCTGCCCCAGGGTCGGTGAGCCGGGAAGCACCGCCTGGGGGCCCCGGGCATCAGCACGTCTTCACGGACAGGGCGTGAGGCTGCAGCGGGGCCGCGCCGGCGCAGCAACACGTCCTGAGCCGACGCCGGAAAGCAGCCCCGGCGCGGAGGCTCGCTGCTCTAGGACGTGGCCTGACGCACGCGTATGAGGAGCCCCCGTGGGGAGGGAGTGAGGCGGCGTCCAGGCGGGGCCGACAAGACCAGCAGGAGCGACAGGCCACTTTCGCCGCCCCGCCCGCCCCCACCCGTGCCCTCTGGGTCCCCACTTGTCCTGCGTGATTACGCATCCTGCGTGTTCTTACTCGAGACACATTCGTGTCGGGGCTTGTCCCCAACCCCCTCCCTGCAGCCCCCGTTCCTCCGCACCATTCATGGACACCACCTCCAGGGAGCTCTCCAGGCAGGGTGGGCAAGACGGACAAGCGCTGAGCCGGCAGCAGGGCCCTCCAGAGACAGCCAGTTCCACGTGGAGCGCAGACGGCGGCTGGCAGCATCATGGACCCCATGTGGGCGCAGCTCCCACCCTGGTGCAGCCTCCAGCTCCCCAAACCCTCAGCTCCCCACACAGCTCCGCCCTGATGGACACGCACATGCTCACGGCAGCCCACTGCAGCCCGAAGGAGGAAACAACCCAAACATCCACTAATGCACACGGGGATACACAAGATGTGGCCCATCCGTGCAGGGACACATCCGTCAGCTGTGAAGAGGAACGAAACCCCGACACCTGCTATGACGTGGGTGAACATGGCGCATGGGGCGCTCGGGGACAGAAGCCAACGAAGAGGACGAGAGTTGTGGGAACCGGTTCTAGGATGTGTCCAAAACAGGCAGATGCAGACAGATTGTGGACTAGTGGCTGCCGCGGGGCGGGGGGGGGGGGGGCAGAGAGTGAGAGCTAACAGGGACAGGCTCCCTGGGGGGCGATGGACTGTTCCAGAACTAGGCAGAGCGAGAGGCTGCACCACACAGCTAACACACTGAACTCCCAGGACGTGTGCCCTTCCCCTCGGAGTGTCTGGGATTCTTTTCGACCCCTCCATCTTGCTGGATGGCTGGGGCCCCCAACCTGTCCTTGCTGTCCCTCAAATCACAGGCGAGACTCAGTCCCGGCACCTGGGCTGGCGTGGAGGGGCCCCCACCCGGCTCCTCGCCGCACCGCCTCCCTCCCTGCAGGGCGCAGCCACCCCCTGGCTCTGCGCGGAAGTGCTCCCCAGCACCCCAGGGCCCTCCTGGCGGCTTCCCATCATGGGTCCAGCTGCCTGCAAGGACAGCATCCCACGACGCCTCCCGAGCTCACAGCAGACCAGGGCGACAGGATCGGGGGCAGCCGGCCCCTCGGATGCCTTCAAAGGCAGAGCGGGAGCTCCAAGGGGGGTACTGAGGCCAGGCCACCTGCCATCCGCCCTGGGGTGTTAGCCCAGGGAACCTGGTCTGGCCCCACCCTGGCCCCGGCAGGGTCCCGGGCCCCAGCCCCACAGCGCAGGGCCTCAGCAGGTCCACACCTGTGCACCTGTTACTGCAGCCCAAAGCCTATGGGGACTCAGGCCTGGAGGGAGCCTCAGACAGGGGTGTGCTCCCTGGTCGTGGGCCCCAGCAAGGACCCTGCCCTCAGGGCAGCCTGCCCCCCTGGGACCGACTCCACGGTGAAGCACTGAAAGCCCTCTGGGGGCCCCACCTACACCCCTTGGCGTGGGTGCTGTCTGTGTCCCTGCCACCAGCCTCACCTCGTTGTCGGCTGGTTTCCCGAGGTCTTAACACTTCCGCCCCAGCCTGGGGGGTCGGGCACCCCCCGAAGGAAGAGTGCAGCGCCCCCGGGCTTATGTACCTTCCCTGGCTCCTGGCCCCGACCATTCCGTAAGCACTCCTGCTCAATTAACCAGCGACGGAATGGACCGATTCAGGCTTCAGCTGCAGGGCCGGGGCCCAGCCCAAGGCGGGATATTCACGTGCAGGGGAGGGGGCCCCGGGGAGCATCTCAGCAGTGCTGGGGCTCAGCTGCTCAGACCCCTGCTCCGCAGGCCGGGCCAGCCCACCCCCTCCCCCAGGACTGACTGCTGCGGTGAGCGATGAAGCCAGTGTAGCCGAGGCCGGTGGTGGAGGCGCCCGGACGCTCTGGACGAAGCCTGCTACCCGGCACCTGCCACCATGCCAGGGCGCCTCCTCTAACAGCCTGTGGGAACGGACAGTGCCCACGGGGCTCCGGGAGCAGGGCCTTGTGCCGCCAACCCTGATGCCCACACGGGCATGGCCCAGTGGCCCAGTGTCACCGGGGGGCCTCTCTGAGGAGGGGGAAGGGAGCAGCCACTCCACATCTCACCACGAAGGAAGTTTCTCTCCTGACTGAGGTTGTTGCCATGACAACAGGCTTCTGAAAAGGTAAGGAGGGGGCTCTGGGGAGGGGACCCCCCCCAGCTCACTCCCTCTAACAGTCCCAGGCTCAGCCTCCCCACCTACCGCAGGATTTTCAGTGGGGGAAGGGGGTGGGGTCCCGAAGATCCTGTTAGCGTCTGGGAAGGAGAGGAGGAAGGGAGGAGGGGAGGAGGGGAGGAGGGCCCGGCGGCCAGGTGCGCCTGCAGGCAGACTATTTCGAAGCCAGAACGCAGTGGCCTCGGCCTGTCCCCACCACACAAGTCCGCTCTGCACAGGGAAGGGCCCTGGTTCCCTGTGGCCGGCTCCCATCCACCCAACCAGTGGGGACACGAACTGCTGCCCCAGCCTTGGCGACAGGCTCTGCCACGGCCACTGTGGGGTGCACGGTACCCATCCCCCCACTCTGACACGGGCTCTGCCAACCTCTGTGCCCGCCTGTCCCCTGGCTGCTCCTAAACGGTGCCCTCTGCTCGAGCCTCAGCCCCCCGCCGCTTCCCCTCCTCTGGGGGGGCCCTCCTCCCCACTCTGTCCCTGTCCCCTCACCCACGGCCTAGGCCTGCGTGACTCATGCTCACTGGGCTCTGGCTGGGTGGGGAGCCGGGAGAACTGGCCAAACATGGAGCTGTTTGTTCTCGGCCAGCGGCTCAGGGTCACGCGGGGGGAGTTCGGGGGGCCGGGCTGTTCCCAGGACAGCGCCTCCCTCGGGAAGCTGAGAGGCTGTGCCCCCCCCCTCCATCGGAACCGGCCACCCACCCCGTGATAGGAGCTCATCACCCCACCGGTGCACACCTCCGGCCACTGGAATGTTCTTTCTCCTCTCGGAGAGCCTCCCCCTGTGCCGGCGGCCCCGGACACTTCCGGAGCTGTGCTCTGGGACTCCCCGGGAAGCCAGCTCTGACACCGACTTACAGCAAACCCCTTTCCCAAAGCCCTGGGCACTCCTGCCCCCAGGAAGCCCCGGGCTGGCATCCAGAGCTGAGGCCCGCGTCCTGTCCAGCAGAGCCCAGTGCCTGGATCTGTCGTTCTGGGCGGTTCACGGCACCCATGCCCCTCCTGCTGGCATAATTTCCGAGCTCATCTGGGTGCTGTGTTGTCCTTGCCCTGGCGGCATCTGCGCCCATTTGCCACAGGAGCAGCCCCGTCGACCCGGCCGCGTAGGGCCCTGAGCAGCCAAACCCTGGCAACAGACGGAGCCTGTGCCCGTGGCGTGCCTGTGCCGAGCACTGCCGAGCACTGGAGACCCGAGTCTGGGCACGCGTGTGTCCACTGGGGTGTGTGCACTACCCCTTCCTGTGAGCCGTGCACGCCCCGCACACTGGCATCTGAGCAGAACGCGTGCAGGCAAGCTCGCGCAACCAGACACGTACACATGCATTCCCACTCCTGCGCACATCGCCAAGGAGCCCACCTTGCCAGAAGGGGGGTTGGAGGTTGGCTTTTCTCCGGAAGGAAGAGCCCCCCCCCCCACCCCAGACAAAATGCAACACTCATTTACACACACGTCATGGAGCCCGAGCACGTGTCCACAGCTCCCTCTAACTGTGCACAATTTTAAAGACCGTGCTAATTAGGAAGAGCGCTAACGTCTCTGCTTAGCTCTTAATAAAGAGCTTGATTTTGGTTTTTTTTCAAGGCATAATTGAGTGGAAAAGCACCCCGTCTCCACCTCTAATTACCATCCTGCAGGAAGCCTGACTCTGCTGGCCACGGACCATCGCGGAGACCCTGCCAGCCACTTGGTGGCGGCTTGAGAAGAGTGTCTTGGAGGCCACAGCCCCCCTCCCGGGCACTTTCCCGTCTCAAAGCGGAGCCAGCCCCCAGCCCTGTCTCCTCCCCTCAAGCTCCCCTGACAGCCCTCCACGCCACAGCTCTGCTTGCATCCTGCTGCAGCAGCTGGGGGCTCGGAACGCTCCGGGACCCGCCGTCCCTTCGGGCGGGCCTTGTCCTGGATGCAGAAGGCGGCTCAGGCTGGGGCCCGCTGCAGGGGGTTCTGCACGACCCCCAGACCCTGGGAGGGAAAGGCGTGGGTGGGGGGGGGGGCACAGAGCCAGGAGGGCCCCTGGGGAAAAGCACAGACGCCCCGTGGGGACAGGGCTTCGGGGACTGCTCTGGGCAGGAATTCTCCCGGCCAGAAATAACTGCCTCAGCGCCACTGCACAGCTGCCCGAGGCCTGAATTAGCGACCCCGGGGGACTGGACGCTCCTTCCCTGGGAACTCGGCCCGGAGAGGCCGCCTGCCCCACCCCCAGCCGGCAGGCTGCCTGAGACCGCGGCCCCGGGGCCTGCAGGAAGCTGCAGGCAGCCCCCTCCTGCAAGACCACCTGGCCCCGGCCCGGCAGCGCCTGACCCAGGGGTCGTGGGGGGGCCCGGCCTCCCCAGCTCTGCCCCCCGAGTGCTGGGCCAGCCCCTCACGGTCCCACAAACACCCGATACACGCGGCGACCGAGGTGGAAACAGGTATGCGTCCCTGCACACGTGTGAGCCTGGCTGGGCCCCATGCACGGGCACAGGGGCCCCCGCAGCAGGACGGTCCCCACGCCTTCGCCCCACACCAGCCCTGAAAGTCCCAGCCTCCCGCTAGCGTTGCCTGGCAACTGGATGTTAAGAAGGAAGGGCAGGGCCCAGGGCTCAGTCTGCTGGGCGTCCGACCCTTGATCTTGGCTCAGGTCGTGATCTATCTCACACTTAGTGGGACTGAGCCCCACGTTGGGCTCCGCGGTGACAGCGCAGAGCCTGCTTGGGATTCTCCCTGTGTTCCTCCCCCACATGTGCTTGCTCACTCTCTCTCTCAAAATAAACATTAAAAAAAAAAAAAGGACAGCCCGCACCTCTTGGCAGCACCTGACCCCTGCCCCGCCGTGGCACACGGTGCGCCCGAACCCCAACAGCTGGGCAGCCAGGGGCCCTCCTTCTGGGGGTGGGAACAGGGGAAGGGCCCCCAAACCTCCTAACCAAGGTCAGAACGGGAGTCCAACCCCCACCCACAGACACGACACACCCTCCCCGACAGCCCACAGGACTCCTTCCCAAACGTGCTGGCAACCAAGAACCCCCGGGCACAGGACAGCCGGCTGGGGGCCCGCAGGGCATGGGGTTTCATGTCCCTGGCAGGTTTAGGAAGTAGCCCGCCAGCAGGTGGGCTGAAACCCGGGCAGCCGCGGGGGCGCACACCCTCCATAGCCTGTCGCCCACTCAGTGATTCATCCACTAGCACTACAGGGCGCCGCGGTCAAGCCAGGACCCCTGAGACACAGCACTGGTCCCCCTGGACGGGGCCTGCCTTCCTGCAGGCTGGTGGCCTCTCGTCAGGGGCCCGGGGCTGCCCGGAGGAGGATGTTTGGGCAAAGCCCCAGGCTGGGTGGCTGGAGGCCCCAGGACTGGGAGCAGGACTTGGAGCCTTCCCGAGAGTCACAGGCGTTGGGAGTTAAGGTGGCCCCTACCCCCCCAGAGCAGCTCCAGCCTGTTGGCCACTGAGGGACAAACGCCCTGCAGAGGCTGGACACGGGCCTTGGTCCTGAGAACCCCGCCAGAGTGCGGACTCCCGTGGAGACCAGCCACCCGCCGTGGCAATGAGCCCTGTGCAGGGCAGAGGCTCAGGCTGACCACGGAGCAAGCCCACCGGCCAGAACCCACGACAGACCCAGGCGGGCCCTCTGCCCTGACTCTCGGAAAGAACCCGGGGCTGGGGGTCCTGGGGCAGGAGGAGCCAGAACACGTGTTTTCCACACAGACCCTCCCCTGCAGGCCTGTGGGTGCCCGACAGACCCCCAGGAGCCCCCACAGCCCCTGGTGGGGACAGGCTCCGCAGGAGACTGCCTTCCCACCGCCCGGCCCTGAGTTCAGATCCCGACTTTGGGAGCATGGCTTTGCCTGTCCGAGTGGTGCCCTTCTCACCCCAAGGGCACCAACAGTCCGGAAACTGCCTGTAAGTCAGCCCGGGGCCCCCGGGGAAGGCTCGCCGTGGGCGGAGGGGCGGAGTCCAGTCCGTGGATGCCCTGCTTCACAGGGGACCCCGGAAGCCCGGGGACAAGAAAGCCCCTGGCCGAGGCCGTGGGGCCACCTGCCTCACCGCGCCACGTCTTCTAGCACTTGGAGAGCCCCCTGCACCCAAGCAGACCCCCCAAACGTACTGCTGAGCCAAGCACAAGACTGCGGGCCCCAGCCCCTCGGGAAGGCCCGGGCAGCCCCCTACTCCTCACAGGGAGCCGCTCCGGCCCCCAGAGGCCCTCTGGCAGTGGAGGCTGGGATGCCGGCCCTCGGGCCTCAGCCCTGGCCCCCCTCCCGCGGCGTTATTAATAGCAATGACATTTAAAAGGATGGCCCAGAACCTTGCGAGGCAGATTTCAAAGTGAAACCGGCTGGACTTGAGCTCAGCACCTGGTGCTGCCGTCCCCCGGGCCCCTGCCGACCCCTGCCCATCACGCGGCCCTGACATTTCCACACTGCCGTCACCGCCGGCGTCCTCAGAGAGCCTGCCCCAAGCCCGGGGCCGACGTCCGAGTGCGGAGAATGGACAGAGCACAGCGTGGTTCTGACCACCGCTCAGGGTCACGGACACTTGTCTCAAATACGAAGTCAGTCACGTTCCAGCTGGGCTGACGCGGGGGCAGGACACACTCATCTGAGTCATCCAGGAATCAAGTGCAAAGTGTCCCCGGTGCCAGGCCACAGTCACCTTCCCTGCTCGGCCACCAGCAATGGGCCTTTCCCTCCCATGCTAGACCTGCCCGGCCCCGGCCCTCTATAGGCTGAACTGTCCCCTCCAAAGTCCTATGTTGCAGCCCTAATGCCCAGGGCCTCTGAATGTGCCTGCATTTATAGAGGGGGCCACACGGGTAGGTCCGAATCCCACCCGACCGGTGTCTTTTTTTTTTTTTTAAGGTTTTATTTATTTTTGAAAGAGAAAGACAGACAGCATGAAGAGAAGAGGGTCAGAGAGTGAGGGAGACACAGAATCCGAAGCAGCTCCAGGATCCGAGCTGTCAGCATGGAGCCCGACGCGGGGCTCGAACCCACACACTGTGAGATCATGGCCTGAGCCGAAACCGGACACTCAACCGACTGAGCCCCCCAGGGGCCCCTGGACCGGTGTCTTCACAGGGTTCAGAACAGACGCGCACACACGGACAACCACGCGAGGACACGGGGACGAGCCAGCCGTTTGCACGCCGAGAGAGGCCTCAGGAGGAGCCGGCCTGCCACGCCTGGATCGCGGACCTCCAGCCTCTGTGACTTTGAGGAACAAACGTCTGCTGCTGGAGTCACATGGTCAGCCGTCAGTGGTGGCCATCACGGAAGCGCTGAGCACACAAATGCAAGTTCCCCAAGCACCGTCACATCCCTGGGGACTCCCCTGTCCCCCGGTTGGTGCCGGCTCACCCCGCAGGTGGCCCCAATGCCCCGGCCCCACCAAGCTCCAGAAACCGGGATGGAGACACTTTGGGAGTGGCACTGGGGGTCCTGCTGCCCAGACAGACAGGACGGTTGGGACAGTTCAGTCTCTGAGCTCTGTGGGAATGCTTCCCGGACACACAAGCTTGGCCCTTACTGTCCCCAGGGGTGGGGGAGGGACCCCAGCAGCAGCCATGTTCTGCCATGGTGGGCATGGCACACAGTGCTCCCGGCCACGGGGACCAAGCTTGTCACCTCTACCCCTGGGAAGACCCAACAGCCTAGGTTGTGCACAGAGGGGCAGGCTCCCTGCGCTGCCTGAGGGCACAGACGGCCGGCCCACAAGTCCATACGGACAGGCCCCCAGACCCAAGCCCCCACCAGGTGGGCTGCACACGGGGCCGGGCCCTCAGAGCTTCCAGAGAAGCCACCAGGGCGGGCAGGCGGGGACAGGTGCGGCATCTTCCCACGGGCCAGGCCTGGGTGATTCTGAAACGTCAGCGGCCATGTTCGGCGCCCCCCACGGGAGGGACACGTTCCCACAGGTGATGCCAGGTCCCAGTCAGACGCTAACGAGAGTCCCGCGCAGCGGCCACACGACACCAAGAGCCAGGGCGGCCCAGGAACAAGTATTTCAAACAACACGGTATTTGCACTTAACGGGCTGAAATTCCTCAAGTCAAAACCCCAGCTGAGCCATTAAGCCGGCAGAGCCATCGAGGCACTACATGCGCTTGGCCGACGAGACGCACCCACGTGACGGAGAGAGGGCTCAGGAGCCGGGGGCGTACCATCGACTTTCTGCCTCGGGAACACTTCTCCTGACCCCTCAAAACCCATGCCGAGGGCCCCTCCTGTAGGAAGGCTGCTGAACTAGCCCTGGAACTCCTGCACCTCACTTGTTTACTGAGCACCTACTGTGTGTCGGGGGCTGCTCCAGGTCTCTGCCTCACTCCTTTACTGAGCACCTACCGTGTGCCGGGGACTGCTCCAGGTCCGTGGACGTGAGAGGACGCAGGGCCAGCCTTCACGGAGCCAGGAGGAGTAAATGTCACAAACGCCAGCAGGGCATCAACACGGTGAGGGCCGTTTCAGGCCCAAGCTAAGGGAAGGGGTGAGCCCCGCGGTCACTGGCGGCACCGCAGCCCGTGCCTGGGCCCAGCAGTGGGGTCAGCACGTATAAGTACAAAGCAGGAGTGGGCGCAGGCCTACTGGGGGTGAGGGGTCCCGCTGGGCCTCCTCAGGGCACATCGTGCTCACGCCTCACAGAACAGTCTCAGGAAACCCCTGCACGCACAGTAGGAAGTCACACACTCAGCAGGTTCTCGGGTACGTGGGGCTTAGGCTCAGACCTGTGCACACGGCAGGATCTCACTCAGCAGGGCCCCCCCTCAGCCGGGGCTGCGGACGCAGGCTTCTGCGCACAGTAGGGCCTCACCTTCCAGGAGGCGCATGCGTCCCTCCACACGCCGGATGGCCTGCCCGCCCGCCCCGCCGCAGGCCGGCCCTGGGGAGTCTCGCGGCCGAGCTGCGTGCCACTCGGCCCAGCCTGGCTCCCCTCCAGCCGCCCGAGTCCGAGCTGATCCCTAATAACTCGATCCATTATGTCGGGGCAGTTCCTGGAAACCGGCAGGAAGAGGAAGGCTTCTGTGAAGCATCTGACGTGTTTTTTTTTAACCAACAGCGGGGCGCGTCTCCCCTCCCCGCTCACTGCCGCTGCCCCGGCCAGGAGGTGACGGGTGCCCCGCGGGGTGGGGGCCGTGAGCGAGGCTGCACCCCAGCAGCGAGGGCGGGCAGAACGTGGTGCCCATCCCTCCCCACCGTGGCCGGCCGAGCTCCTCCCGGCCCTGAGCTCAGCCTGCCTGGGGGCTCAGGCCGCCTGCCAGCGGGGTATCGTGTGCTGGCACCCCCCCCCCCACTCCAGGAGGCAGACGTGGAGAAACCAAGGGTGGGCCCCAGGAGGGGGCGCCTAGCGGTGGCTGCAGGGCCCAGAGTGACCCACCCAGAATCACGGGCCCAGCCGCCCACTGGTGGGGTGAACAAACGGGCCTCCCCCTGGTCCGGGCCGGCGGGCAGGCCCCTGGGAGCCCTGTCTGTGTAGCCGAGGACCCAGGCGTCACGGCCTTCCCAGGAGGCGGCGTCTGGGAAGGGGACCTCCACTTTTCCAGGTGTGTGGGGGTCCTGCTCCCTCCCACCCCCCACCCCCCGGGGGAGCAGGGCTCCCGACCAGACCCCACCACAGCGGGAAGGGACCTGGCTTCCTCCCCGGAAGTGGGCAGTGGAGACTCGCAAAACCGTGAAACTCGCTCTTCTCACTAAAGCGCTGCGTTGTCACAGAAGAAGCACCACGGTACCACGTAATGGGTGTTTACCGTTCCACACGGATTCCTACACGAGGACTTGTAGATCTGTCACTCCTGAATCCGAGGGACGTAAATAAGCAGACGAGGCACAGCACAGAGGCTCCCGGGGCCCGTCCCTCTGCAGATCCCGTAGTTTAGGGACCTCCCGTTTTGGAGGGTGGCTCTGGGGTCATCAGCTAACAGTCCATAGCACCCGCATGCACGTCACCTCGAGCCAAGGGCTCCCACGCCTCAGCCCCACCGCCTCCTGGGACCCACTGGTCCTGCTGCCCCCAGGTCCTGAACCCCAGGTCTCTCAGGGACCCTTGCCCCCAACGGTGGCCGGTCCCCCGACAGTCTGAGTTCTGACTGGCCTCCAGGGCCAACCACACCACCATACGCCTCCACCGTCCACAGGGACAGAAGCTGCATGAAGGAACACGTTCCCACACGAAGGGGTCCCCACGCCCCGCTGCGCGACACGGGTCAGGAGCCCCCACCCCGCCAAGACCCGCCTCCCGTCTGGCCAAGGCCGAGCAGGCACTACAGACCTGGGACTGCGGGTCGCAGTGGGAGCGGCCCCGCCCTTCCCACGGCAGGCCCTTGCCCCTGGGGGACCCCCAGAAGCGACCCTTCCCGGGCAGGAACCCCGCAGCCCGCCCCCACCCCTGCCTCGAGGGCTGGCTGCCGGCGGAGGGCCGCAGTCTGTCTCCGTGGCTGCAGGAAACCAGTGCAGAGGAAGCTGGCGCTTTCATAATAAATCCGTAATTAGGGAATCCCCGAGCTCTGAGGAGCGCGGGCATGTGGTCGCCTGCTGTGCCCACGGCTCCAGGTTCCCGCCGCCAGGCGCATGGCGTGCTGCCCGGGGGAGATGGGCAAGGCCCTGCGGGCGGGAGGGGGGCCGCCCGCACCTGAGGCGGCCGAGCTCTGGAGGAAACGCAAGGGCTGCTCTTTGCACGCAGACACAGAAGGCACGTTTTGGAGGAGCCTCTGACACCCCCTACCCTCCCGGCACATTTCTGGAAGCTTCCACGAGGCTGAGGCATAGGAGCGTGAGGCTTTGCAGTAGGGTTCGGCTCCCCACGGAGAGGGACTGAGATCAGTGGGTGGGCTGAGGGGAGGGGCCATGGTGGGGTCTGGAAAGCTTCAGGCCGGCCAGGCCCGAGCTTGTCACCAGGTCCCGGTCCTGGTTTTGGCCTGGCCTTCACACCCCCCGGGCAGCCAGAGCTGCAGTGCCCAAACCTCCAGGAGCTCCAGCCCCAAGAAGTGGGGGGGGGGGGCTGTCCAGGAGGCTGCTGGGTGACGCGGGGCCCCAGGGCCCACCTCGGGAGAATGGGTGGGCACACACCAGCGTGGGTGGAGGGCTCTGACCCATCTGGGGTGGGGCCAGGACAGGGCGGCCAGGGCCAGGCTGAGGCCAACACACTGTAGGGGTGAAGGGGGCTGGGGAGGATCTGGGCAGGGGGTGGAGTTGCACCGAGGCCCGGAGGCAGGTCCTCCTCCGATCAGCGCACAGCCTGGTGCCCCCAGCTTGGTGGCCCAGAGCTGCGGGACCCAGGGCAACTCCCCCTACCCCGAGATGCTGTTTCCCCCTGGCCGTGAGGGATCCCTCACCTCACCCCAGTGCCCTCCCGCTGTTACCACAGGGACACCCCAAGGCCAGGACACTGCGGTGGCTGGGCACGCCCACCCCAGGCCCCAGGGCCTCTCGCTGCCACAGCCCCGCCGAGAACCCTCTGCAGAGCACGTGCAGGGAGGGGCACCAGAAGGGGTGCAAACCCGGTTGGCATGGCAACCAGGAAGCCAGCCGGGGCCTGGAGCAGATTGCTGAGGGCCGGGAGAAAAATGTATTCCCTAATTAAAGTCGGAGAGACGACCGTGATCCTCGGGCAGCCGCTGGTGACAGGGACAGAACTCTGCTCAGGGGAGCGATGTGGACACTTCTAACGACCAGGTTCCCGCCCCCTCCCTCCCCGTGTCTCTCTCTTACGGTAAAACTCCAGACCGGACCACAGGCCACAGCAGGTTGACCAGGTTGCCAGGGCTGCCAGGGCTCCCGGGTCCCATGGGCCCGCCCCCCTGCAGCCCTGCTCCTGGGGGGCCAGGCCTCGGATCCCAGAGAAAGGGCCGGAGGGCAAGGGGAGGGGCAGGTGATGCCCAGCTGTCCGTGCAGACACGTGGGGGCGGGGCGGTGGCTGGGGGGGTTCAGTCCAGAGGCGAGGTTCTCCCCTCCCCGTGCCCACCAGGCAACTGGGGGCTGGAGGTGGGAGGCGCCCGGGGGGGGGGGGCACCGTCTCTTCCCGCCCGGCCTCCAGAGCTCTGCAGATAAACAGTCTAAATTAGGAATTAAAACATCCCTTGTTCCCACCAGCCGGCAGGCCGTATTTCAAACGTGCAGGAAACACCCCGGCTGCTGCCTCGAGCCCCAAACTTCCTAACATAATTCTGCAAGGCCTCCAAAGCAGAGGAGAGGGGGCTCGATGGGGCACAGCCCACTCACCTGGGGCCAGGCCTCTCTGAGTCCCTGGGCACAGGGCTGGGGTCCCGGCCGCCGCCCCTGCCCCCACCCCCCGCAGACACTGCAGTCAAGCTGCCCTGCCTGGGCCTCCCTTCAGCCACCAAGAAGAGGGGGAGGGGAGTGCATGGCCCCACAGCTGGGCTCCTCCAGCTGCCCCCCAGCAGGTTCCTGGGACCCGGCGCCCGTCGGGGAGGGCAGGGCACTGGGAACAAACCCCCTCCCCACTGCCCGGCTCCCTGCCCGGGAGGAGGCCTGGGCAGGCCCTGGGCAGAGACTCCCAGGCTCACGCTCCCTGCCTCATCGCCAGGGGATCTGCGGGGGCCCTGCCTGCAAAAGGGTGCAGCTCTGGGAGAGAGGGGGCCATGGTGGAGACCACTCCTCAGCCCACGGACCCCGGGGGCTCGCTCCAGAGTTCCAGGCGCCCGGCCCCGCGCTGGGGGCCGCCTGCTCCGGCAGGGGTCCGCGGTGGGCCTGGAGGCGGGGGAGGGCACTGCGGCTAGTCCGGGGGACACCGCCTTCCTGGGGGTGGTGCTGGCAGAGGAGGGGGAGGTGGGGGGCCTCCTCTGAGAGCCTCCTATCCAGCCTGAGTCTACCCCAAAGTGGGAGGACCAGGTGGCTTCTGGTATGTCTGTTTCAATCTTTTCACCAACACGCCACGCAGGGCCCCTATCCCCCCTGACGCCATGGATCCCAGCCACGGTCGGCAGGGCGCACATGCCCACAGCAACCGTGAGTGGGATGCGGTCTGACCCACAGAGGCCAGACGCCAGCGTGGACCTCAGGGATCTGGCCCCAAACACCACCCAGTCGCCTCAGGCTGGGGGGGGGGGGTCACACAGCCCCGGGAGACACCCCATTCCCAGGCCACTTGCTGAATGCCTCGGCGAAGGGCTCGGATATCCTGGCCACAGAGAAGTCACGGCTGCCCAGAAACGGCCGCCTTGATAGCAACCCCCCTTGGCACGGTGATGTGGGCGGTCCTTCCGCAAGAAACCCAAGGGCGCTCAGGAGCAGGACGAGACCCCCGCGGCTGATCGGAGACCCGAGCTGCACAGAGGCCCGTGGGCCCCCCACACGCCTGGACGCAGCTGGGCGGCAAGGTACCACCGGCCCACCAATCCTGGCTTGCGGGCGCCGGTGGCCCCAGGCATGAAGCCGCCGGGTCCAGCAACTGCAGGGAGCAGCCAGGAGGAACCCCCGAGTGGCGAGTCCAGGGCAGCCCCAGGCCCCACCCTCTGACCTAGCGGCTGAGCCCATGGTGTCAGCCCGGGGAGGGGACACCCTGAGGGTGAGGCGGACTGGAGGTGCGGACAGGGAGCCACTCAGGCCTCCAGGCCTCTGTCCCCGGCCTGCGCCTGTCCATCCATCCGCTCGCCGCTCACCTGGGAAAGTGGACTGATTTCCACCAATCAGGACCTCCCAGGCCACCAGATGGCCGTCATTACTGCCCGTGGGATGACGCCAGCCTCCTCTCCTCTCGGAAAAGGGGTCCCATGGCCTCCTGGTGGGCCCAACGTGAGGAAGTCCGGACCTGAAAGAACCTGGACGGACCGATGCCCCTCCAGGCCCAAGAGCTCCAACAGCAATGTGGACAGCTGAGCATGTGACACTGCCCTCCCTTCTCTGGTCCCCACCCCTAGTGGCCCCCTGACATCAGGAGATCACTCTGCTGTCTGCAATTCTCTAGAATCTTCTCTGCATCCTCTCTGCTGCCCTGAGCACCCCCTAAGCCATCAGCCTCAGGCCTGGACGGATGCATCTCGTCAGCTCGTCCCAGATGGAGGGGGGGGGCAGGGGCAGGGGTCTCCAGGGCCGGAGGCCCCAGCCTGGGCTCATCTCCACAGGTGATGAGTGCCTGGTGTCTGGGCGCCTCAGGGGCCGCAGGGCTGCCTCCCCCTTCACCCAAGGTCAGCAGGACCCCGAGGGGGGCACGGTCTACAAATGGAAGCCCCGGGCGGGGTCACCCGGAGGCTGGAAGCAGCACGAGGCTGTATATTTAGCCGCCAGGGGCTGTGAGAACAAGTGTTGCCCCCGTGAGCCCTATTTTAGGCCCACGGCTTAGACGCTCACTTGCCAGGATATTTCGGGGTGGGGTGTCACCAGGGGGCCCCGAGGCAGGTAGCAGAACGTGGACCGAGAGGACGTGGCTGGAGGAGCCTACGCGGGCCAGGAACTATTGTCAGGAGGGCGTGAGGGAGGCTTGGCCCCACTGGGAGCCCTGCCCTGCGCTGGGGAGGACCAGGGAGGGCAGGACCCAGCCAGGCTGGGCCCTGGGGAGGTGCCTTCCAGGACTTCCTGTACTGAAATCCCAGCTCCTGCAACCTCAGAACACGACTGTGCTCCGAGACGAGCCTTTAAACAGACAATTCAGATAAAACGAGGCCACTGGGCACAGGCCCTAATCCAGCGCGACCGTCCTTGTAACAAGAGGAGATCGAGACAGACACACAGAGTGACGACTACCGAGGACGCAGGGAGGAGACTGTGTCCGGCTGCCCGGGTCTGGGGACGAGCCCGCCCGCCACGCCCGCACGGCGGACTCCGGGTTCCGGCACCGAGAGACGATAAGCGTCTGTGGCTTCAGAGTGCGGCCTGGGGTTCTGTGTTACAGCAGCCCAAGCCGACGAACCCAGGCGTCAAGGCTCCCGGTCGCCCCAAGACAAGGTGGCCCCACGCAGAAGGAGTTGGGAGACGGTGCACTCGGGAGCCTGGGGGGCTTGGTGCCCCGGGAGAAGGCTGAGCGGGACTCAGTGCGTGAGGGAACTCTCGGGCATCGGGGCCCATAGAACACACTGGGTGCTACCCTGATGGGGGGTAGACCCCCATTCCTACCAGAGCTGTGTGGAGGTTGCCTCCTCCAGGAAGCCCTCCCCACCTGCACCATCGCATCTCCTATGCCAGACAACCTGGGCAGAGCCGCCTGTCTCCCCACACAGCACCCACTCAGGCAGCCAAAAGGTGTCCCAGAGTCACCGGAGAAAACAGCCAAAACCCCAAGTCAGGAGCCTCCCTCTCTGGCTCAGGGTGGCAACGTGGTGCCTCCTGGCACAGCTGGCCCGTCCTAGAACTGGTCCCTGGGCAAATGGCCGGACCACCGGGAGCAGGGTCCATCGGCTTCACATGCCTGTGCTGGGACACCCCGCCACCACCACGCACGCTCGAGGGGCAGATCCGAGGACGGGATCAGGGACACCCACCACGGTCACCGACCGCAGGGAGCCCCGGGCCTCAGGCTGGCCGCGGCAGTCGGCTCCTGGGGGTGAGGTGCGAGTGCCAACGGTCACTGCGGGCATTCCACACGCGCCTCCTGCCTACCCGCCCTTGCCTCGGAGTGGGGACCACCTCCCAGGAGACGGGCGTCCATGCTCCTTCTAGAATGTTCTCCCACTGCCAGGCCTGGGGCAGACAGAGGCGCGGGTGCCTCTGTTTCCCACGGCGGGGGGGCCTGGAGGCGGGGCGGAACGGCAGGGCGTCTGAGGAGGTGGGCTGGGGGCTGCCGGACCCGAGGCGCAGCGTCGCGCTCCTAAGTTGCTTTATGTAACTCGGGCCAGGCCGGGAAACCGGAGCCGGGCTGGGGATTAGTGACAGGCGTTGCCACGGCAACCCGATTAGTGGGAAACATGCCGTCTCTGGGAGCCGCTCGGCTCAGCAAAGGTGAAAGGAACCCCAGAGATTCATTAGCAACGGGCTCCCATGGCAACCGCTCCAAGCTCATTAATAATTTTTTTCTTGTTCCAAGTGTGGGTGTCGAAATTCTCCAGGGGGCTGACACAGGAACGGACGCCGGACGGACACACACGCACACACGCCGGCTACTCGCACCCGCTGCCCGGTGCCCCACGCCAGCCCGTGCCGCGCCCCCCTGTGGTCCCACCGGCCCTGCCCTGCCTGGACGGCCCCTCAAAGGGAGACTCAGGCCAGGGCGGCGGCTCCGACTCCGTGGGGGGCGGGGCGCGGCCAAGACCACCTCCCGGGGGATGCCCTCCGGGTCTGCGGGAAGGAAGGGGGGAGGGCCCTGCTCGCAGGGTGTCAGGCTGGGCATGCCTGGCACTCCCCGGCCGCCTCCTCTGGGAGGACCGCCAAAGCTGCCCCAGCGCCTCGGGCTCTGAGCCCCCCAGTCTGGCGGAGCAGAGGGCTAGCATGCACGCCCCGCTCTGGCAGGTGGCCGTGACACGGCAATTCCGCTCTCGCGTACGTACCCGGAGCTGGAAACAGGCTCGCACACACCCGCGTACGACTGCCTGGCGGCTCTGCCCACAGCACCCCAGGGGCGGAGGCAGCCCCGGGGCCCCCAGCGGTCGCGCGGACACACCGTGGTCCGTCCACACAACAGGACAGGGTTCAGCCACCGAAGGGAACGAAGCCCTGACAGATGCCGCAGTGTGAACCCACCTGGAGGACGCGAGCTCACAGACAGAACAACATGCAAAGGGCCACATGGTGACTGTTTCTCTGAAACACCAGGATGAGGCAGATCCGGGGACAGAACGCAAATCAGTGGTGGCCGGGGGCTGGGGGAGGGGACGGGCACTCTTTTGGGGTGATGATGGTCGCACGGCTCTGCAGCAACAGTAAAAAACAGTGAATTCTGCGCTTCTGTGCGAGGTGTAAGTTACACGTCCACACATCCGTGAAGGAATGAGCGGGCGTCTGGCCTCAGGACTCCAGAGACTGTGCAGAGACCCGCCCTGAGCCTCAGTTTCCCCCAGGACACAGAACGTGGGTGATACCAGCGAGGGGCTCCCCACGGCGAACGGGACAATTCCTCACCCATCCCTTTGCCCCGGGGCCAGAGGGGACTGGCACCTGACCTGCAGGGCACGCCCACCTGCCGCAGGCGGGACCGAACCTGGCACGGCCCCCACCTGCGTCCTGGCTGCACGGGGCGGTCTGCCCCTCTGCCCAGTCGGGGCGCTGTCCCAGAACACTTGGAAGTGGGGCCCCTGCTGCTAGGCGGTGGTCGCCGGGTCTGGACGGGCAGACGGGACGCTTCTCCTGGTGGCGTCCGTCTGGGAGGCGGCTCCGGGGCAGAGGCACGCGGAGATTCCGCACCAGGAGTCACCAGCGACCACATGGGCCTGCTCTGGCGTCCGCGCTGTAGCGCTGCCCACGACCCAGTCAGGGGCCACACCCCAGGGGCTGCTGTCACACCGAGCAGGCTGGGGAGAGTGTGAACACGGCAGGGCCGGCGGGAGAACGGTAGATCGCGGGGCTCTGGCTGCCAGGACAGCGTGCGGTGCGGGGACGGTGGTCCTCGTGCGTGCTCGGGGGTCAGCCTGGGCCCCCCAAGCCCGCAGGGCCCAGGCACCCCTCCTCTCTGCCCCGGGGCCCCGTCCCACCAGGCCTGAGCCAGGGCTCAGCACGTGCGGGCCCAGACCCCCCTCCCGCGTCCGCCCGGCCTCTGCCCGCGGGCTCCCAGAGTCTGCGTCCCCTCCTTACTCGAGTGACCCAGATTTCATGGAAGATTAAAAAAAAAAAAAAAAAAAAAGCTCTGGAACGTTGAGGAGGCAGCGTCGGGAATGCCCACTTCTAAAACAAGACCGCCGTCGGCGGTTCTCGGCTTGTGAGCCTCTGCGTCCCAGGCCCAGCCGGCCAGCCGCGCCCCCGAGACCACTTCCGACCTCTGACCACGTCCTTCGGACGGTGGCATGTGCCCCCAAGCCCCCAAGCAGCCACAGCGAAGGGGTTCCAGGGACACTCGCCAGCCTCCAGGTGGACTGGTCCCGGGGGTGGCCCCACCCCCCAAACTCGGTGTCCTCCCCCGTCCCCGCTGCCGGCACCCGTGTCCCCCTCCCCGCTGCCGGCGGGTGGGCCGTGGGAGGCGTCCTTCAGGTCCTGGAACGGACCCTGAATGCTGGCCCCCAACTGCAGGGCACCCTGCCAGCTCAGAACCTCACGCACCGGGCCTGCCACACCCGAGGCCACATCACCGGCTCGCCAGCCGTGTCTCCCTCTCAACGCCATGGGATGCACAGGGCCTCCCCGTGGCCAGAGCCGCATGGCCACCCTGCCAGGAGCCCAGGCCCCGGGCCGTGTCCTAGTCCCTCTCCACGAGGTGCTAATGCAGGCTGACTCATCAGACTGCGGCCGGCTGGTGACCGACCGCTGCAAAGACAAAGGGCCACGCGGCAGGGCAGACGATGGCGCGTGGCCCCCGCTGGCCCAGGGGACGCCCTCTGTGCTTCCAGACATGGGTCCCCATCTCTGCAGCAGGGCTGGGCTTTCGAAAAGCGGTGGGCACGGGCCAGATGCTCGTGGACAGTCCCAGGCCACAAGGACGCCAGGTGCCCCCTCCTGGAGGGGACAGCCGAGGGTCTCTAACTGCCCCCGGCCCCGTGGCAGGTCCCTAACCCCACTGCCTGCCGGCCACCCAGCAGCCTGGAGGCACCCCTCCCCGGGGACTGTCCGGACTGTCCTCGGCCGCAGCAGGGCCCCGGTCTCACCCACCTGCCCCCACCACACGGCCAAGCACTGCCCCTGCACCCCGAACAAGGCCCCGGGGAGCGAGGGGTCCTGGGGAAGGAGGCTCGGGGCTCCACGACCTCCTGTGCCTGAAAGCAAAGAAGCAGCACGTCATCCTCAGCCATGAAGCGAGGGCCGGGCTCTGGGGCTCTGGGAGCCCAGCCCTCACAGGAGGCAATGTCTTCCCCGGCCACCCCGTGGGCAGGGCCGCGCGGTGGCTTCTCAGAGAGCAGCCCCCGGAGCCCCCAGAGCGGGTCCCCAGCTGGGAGTTTGGCCCCAATACCCTCAGTAGAGCTGCCTCTGTGGCCACGGCACCTAACTGTGCCCCCAGGGGCTGCAGGAGAGCCCCTGAGAGCATGTGGCAGGGTTGGGGGACCCTGGCTGAGTGGGGGTCTCAGACTCCGGGAGGGTCTCCCCGTCCTGAGGGAAGAGGCCAGGGCAGCTGAAAGGTTGGTCTAGGGCTCATGCTCAAGGTCACGGATGACGCGTCCTTGGGGAAGCCCTCCCCCCCCGGGGGGCCCCGGAGGACAGGAACACGCAGACAGGTCCGTTCCCTGTCCGTCCTCACGGTGGGACCCAGAGCAGGAGGGACACCCCAGACCAGGAGCCCGTGCCTGCCTCGCTGCCTCAGACGTCAGAACGCATGCTGCGCCCACCCCGAACCGCTCAGAATGGCTGATTTCACGGTTGGTTTTCCCTCGCCCTGGGTGGCTCCTTGGGTGGAGCCTGACCCGGCTCAGCTGACAGCGATTCATCCTGAAAAGGACTCCCTCCTGCTAAGACGTCCCTCACCTCCCAGATCCCCCTCCAGGGGACGGCAGAGGGCACGCCCGGGGCGTGCGAGCTGGGGCAGGTGTCCAGGGCACCACGTGGGAGGATGGGTCCAGGTGCCCCCAGGTTCTGGTGGCTGCGGGCAGCCCTGGGCTAACACCTGCCTGCGTTTTCACACGGCTGCGCTCCTGGTTCTGAGGACGCAGCCGCTGCCCCAGGGCTCCCCTCGCTCCAGACTCACCTCATTCACAAAGACCCAACTTGCACAGAAATCCATGTTCTGAGCTTCCTGGGAGATGTGAACTTGGGGGACGCTATTCCAGCCAGCACAGCGGCTCACACGGCGAGCCAGTGTGGACACTGTGCCGCCCCGGGTGCGGGGCCCCGGCCCCTCTGTCCACAGCAAGCGCACACCCTGCCTGCCGGACCTGGGCACGTGCCCTGGCCCCAACACCGCCACCCTTGTGTCTCCCTTCACCCCCTTCACGGGCTCCCTGAGGCCAGTGAGGAGCCGCCCCCAGGCCGCACCAGGGGCGGAGGCCAGAACGCGCACGCGGCCTGAGGGACGTGCATGCACCCCTTTGACCAACGCAGGGTCACCGTAACCAAGTGCTAGAAGATCAGCTGAAGGCCGGCCAGTTGGGCTGCCCTAGAGGCAGCAGGGGTTCAAAGGTCGCTCCCGGGGCACCCAGTGGGTGGGGTGGGTGGTGGCCTCGGGCCTGGTCCCAGCCACAGCTGCCCATGGCCCCATTCCCCAGGCTCAGGGGCCTCCTCCGCCTTGGACTCCAAGGACACAAATCCCGTCCACCCCACCGGCTCTGCTGGCTACCGGAAAACACCCCCAGCCTCTCCCTCCTCCGTCAGCGTGTCTGAGACTGCACACCCCACGTGCAGACCAGGGACGGGATGGAGAGCAAGGCCAGGGGTCCTTGAGGCCCTCTCACTGGCCAGCTGTGGACTGGACTGGGCTCTTCACCACATGATCCGGGGTCCCCGGTGACCTCCACACTATCGATGACCAAGAAGGACAATCGGCTGTGACATAAAGGGAAACAAAGCAGGCGTGGGGCCACCACCAGGCTGCACGAAGGGGTCATTAACCCCCTTCTTTGGTGGCCAAGGACAGCCAAGGAATCCTGGAAGGCTCTGGGGCCTTCTGCAGCGGGGGGCACTGGCTTCAGACCCGCCCCCGGCAGAGGTGCTGCCCCCCCACCCCGGCCGGCGAGGGGCGGAGACGCCGAGCCCCGTCCGCACCGACGTCCCCACTGCGCCAGCACCGACTTCCCGTGGACATCAGTCTCGGCGGGGGGAGGGGGCCGGGCCCGGCAGAGCCCAGAACAGAGAGGACGGCGTGAGCTCGCAGGCGCATCTCCACACCAGCGCCAGGGTCAGGCTCTACTCCGTTCCAGCGAGACGGGCACTGCGCCCAGGGAGGGGACCGGCCCGCCTGCACGGGCCCCGCGCAGGCAAGTGCCCCGGTGAGTGCGCCTGAGCAGTCTGGGCGGCCCAGGCGTAGGAAGCTGAGGCCTGGCTGGGTCCATCCAACGTGCGTGAGACGCAGCAGTCAGGACGGGGGGCCGCCAGCATCCCCCCGGCTGCACTCGGACCTCAGGAGCCCGGGTGGGAGGTTCCGAGGTCCCTTCTGCCCTCAGCTTTGCCAAAGAAAGGCCATGGCTAAGGCAGGGGCCAGAGGAGGTCTGCTCTGGGGCACAGACCTGGCCCTCACACCGTCACAGGCAAGAAGAGGGGTTCTTCCAGGATGGAAGTCCCCCCGCACCCGGGAGCGGCCCCACCCAGAGGCGCAGGCGGCCGCGCCCCCGCCCTGCTCGCTCCGGGTTTGCGCACTCATCGACTGCCCTGCCGGTGTCACAGCCCGGGGCTCTGCCAGCTCCCCCTGCAGCAGACAGGACTCGGGTTGGGTGGCCCGACTCGGGGAAGCACACCCTCGCCTCCCCCTCGAGGCGTGCGTCTGCTCCATGCGGCCCCTTCTGAGCAGAACAACGAGCTGCTACTCACTTGGTGAAGACAGCACAGCAGAGTGGCCCCCATCTGTCACCCGCAGCAGGCACGGTGCTCTGGGGACGGGTGCCCAGACCCGCTGCCAGCTCTCAAGGCCCAGGCTGTTTTCCCCTGCACCCCATCCTGTCTGGGAATCCAGGCTCTGAATCACCATGTGGGGCCTCCCCTGGCTTCACTCCCCAGGTCCGCTTGCTGGAGAGTCTGCCTGGCCCACGCGACTCCTGGCTGTTGCCCTGGTATCAGAGTCAACCGCTGAGGGAAGGAAAGGGCACCTGGCTCCTCCGCCTCCCCCCACCAAATACCCACTTGCGAGCAGGCAAAGAGACGACATTCCTAACTGGGCCTCGGAGGCCATGCCACCCGCTTCCAGGGCGGGCTCCAGACACAAACGTGACGTGGCACCGAACGTGATGTTTCCCTCCCGACCTTGACTGCTTGGGGCTCAGCCCGGCTGCCCTGGATCCATCCCTAGGATGCTGGCAGGCCGGCCCATCCCCCACACTCCTTCACATCCCCACCCTGGACCCGCGAGTCCTGCCAGCAGCCCCGGGAGGCCGCCCGCTGGCCCACTGCACTGCCCGAAGGCGAGGGGAGCACCCTGGACCACCACCGAGGGCTCCGCCATGCCAGGGAGGGCGCCCCAAGCCTCCCTCGGCCCGACCGGATTTGGGTGGTCCGAACGCAACACCCACACAGTCCAAGGGCTTGGTGTGAAGCCTCGGGCCCACCCCCCGGCCTCTGCCCCCAGGGTGCTCGCACCTGCCCGGCTCCCTCTACGTCAGCACTGTTTCCCCAGCCCAGTCTCCGCACTGCCCCCACCTTGAGGACTGACCCCCAACCCCAGCTGGAGGCAGAGATGTTCCCTGAGACCCAGGCTAGCCCGCCAT
This sequence comes from Cryptoprocta ferox, assembly GCA_028646485.1. Classification (NCBI taxonomy): domain Eukaryota; kingdom Metazoa; phylum Chordata; class Mammalia; order Carnivora; family Eupleridae; genus Cryptoprocta; species Cryptoprocta ferox. The sequence continues at coordinate 897,597 of CM053564.1, read as the reverse complement.
CCCGCCTGCCACGCTCATGAGCCTTTCCTGGCCTTGGCCTCCCCCCACCCCAGCTCTCCTCACCTTCACCTCCTCACAAACCCCGAAGAGCTCCAGCCTTCATAGATACGTTCTGCCTCCCTCAGAACCTTTGCTTGTGTCATTTGTCCCTCAGCCAAAAACACTCCTGCCCATATCCTCCCTCCCACCCATGTCCACGCCACTAAGCTACTAGAGCCTCCCTGACCCCCAGGCCCCAACAGCCTCCACCTGGCCCACCCACCCCAACGCCTTCACTGAGACCAGGCCAGCCCCGCTCAGCCTGACGCACTGGCCTGGCACTGGGAGCTCCCCGGGGCCTGGTGCAGGCCTGCTGGGAGAACCACGGTGGGCCCGGTGTGGGGGCCCGCACAGAGCTCGGGCCAGGAGAGGTTTGCCGAGTGAAGCCGCCGCCTGGCTCCGCGTTGCTCGTCCGAGTCCACGGCACCCCCCTACCCAGGGTCCAGCTGGGCTGCAGACGTGGGGGCGGGGGCCACACCTGGCCTCACCGTGACACACGCACACGGCGCTGACTCCGCGCTTCCTGGCTTCCGCCGACAAATCGGGCCACCGGGGGCCTCAACCAACACCCACTGCCTGCCCAGCTTAAGAACCCGTCAGGGCCCAGGTGGGGGCACCGGGAGGGGGGCCCGAAGGCTAGGCCACCGCAGAGAAAGCGAGATCTCGGCCGAAGCCTTTGCTGGGCAGCCCCAGGGCAGCGAAAGCAACAGGAACGCGGCCTGGCCCCTCGAACGCAGACGACACTCAAGTCACACTGCTTCCCCTTCCATAGCCGCCCCCCTCAGAGGCTGCTTTGGGAAGCAGAAACCTTACACGCCCCGTAAGAGCCTTCCTGTTCCCTGTCACCAGCTCTTACCCATCCACACAGCCCAAGCCAACACCATCTCCTCCAGGAAGCCCTCTTAGCAGCCTACGGAACCCAGGAAGATGACACCTTGCAACCCAGCTCTCACTGAGGGGCCAACGGGAGATCAGGTCAGTGTCCAAAGCACCCCCCCCAACCCTCTAGAAGCAGCCACACTAAGAACAGGGCTCCCCCAGCCCTGCCTCTGGCGAGTACTCCGAGATCCTCCGCTCCACGGCTCCCCTCCCAGGGAAGCCCCCACCACGATACTCCCTCCTCAGTGGGGCGGGGGGAGTCTCTGCTCCTGGCCCCCTCAGCCCAGCCCCGGGGAGCAGGAAGACGCCCATCAGGGCTCAGCGTGAACGTACGCCCCCCACACTACTTCCTTCTTCCGGGGGCCGCGTGCTTCAGTCTCGTAGCCGCAGGGCCCTGGCCTGCAGGCAGGGGACCCTGGGCCTTGGGCAGACACGCTACGCCCTGGCCGGCCCAGAGCGGCGGGGCCCCCACTCTGCACACACCTGATTCTACTGGGGCCAGGATGGCCTTCCCGTCTGCCCCACCCCGGGCCAGTTCAGTGCCAGCCTGAGAGCCCCTCCCGGCCTCCGGGAAGACGCCCATTCTCCAGAAGGGCCGGCCTGGGGACTCCAAGTCCAGGGAGACAAACACACCGGTGCCAGACAGGTCCCGGGCCCAGGCACAGGCTGGGATGAGGAGGGGCTCGGAAGAGGCCCCAGACCTGCCTTCCTAGAGCGCACGAAGGAGCCCCGTGTGTGCGTAAGACAAAGGGCTCAGAGGATCCCAGCCGCAAGATCAGGAAGATGAGGATGACTTGTACCTGCCATGTTCCCGTCAGGCAGGTGGAGGCGGAGTGGGCTGCGGGCCGGGGTGGGGGGGGGAGGCCTTGCCCTGCATCAACGCCCAAGTGTCCTTGCCAGGACACCCACGCTCACCGCGAGCCCCAGGTGCCGGTGGCGGTGTGACAGCCTGAGGCATGGGGCTTACAAGACACCTTCAAAACGCTGGGCTTGTCCAGCCTCACGCCCCTGCCAAACGCAAGGACCTGCAAGTCACACCGGGCTCACCCAGCTCTGCCCTCCAGCAGCCGTGCGACCTTGACGTGTCCCTCCGGCTTCTCCGAGCCCTGTGCCAAGGTGTATTTGGTCCCCGGCCCCCGGGAAGCAGCTCCTGGAGGCGCACGCCACCCCTGAGCCCCCAAGTGCCTCCCTGGCCACCACCTAGTCCCTCGACACCCTTGCTGGGCTGCAGCTGGCCTCCCCCGGGCCCCGCTCCCCAACCAGCGAGCATCCCCGGAGGCCTGGGTGCCGGGACCGCAGCAGCTGCGTCGCAGGCAAGCGCCGAGTCAGGAACCCTGGGGGAACCCGGGCAGAACATAACCCAGCCGCGCGGGCTACCACACAGATCCCACCCACCTCCCGCTAAAAATAAACCTGTGTAGGAGAAACAGCACTTGCCCCAAAAGTTCCCGCACGGTTACATTTTCGAAAAGCAAAGTAAATCAATAAAGGACACGGGGCTGCCTGTGCGGGCTGCTCTGCGATGCGTCCGAGTCCCCCTTGAGGCAGAAACAGACCGGGCGCCTCCGTTTGTGCCGGGGCCACCCGCTCGGTGCTCCCGCGAGGAAAGCTCGGGGGGGCTTAAGGAAGGCCCCTTCCTGCATTCCGCTCGCTGACGGGATCCGGGCTCGGCCCGGGCTCCTCGGACGTCAGCTGGGATTGTGCCAGCCTCCAGCGAGTGAGAAGCGACGGCGTGTGGGTTCCCAGAGCAACAATCACCCCGTTTCTCTTTGACTTTGTCGCCCGCAGCATGACACGCTCCACAGGACCGGGCAGGGAAGGAAGGCAGCAGAAGCGCCCCGTGGCCAGGAAGCCCCACGACCGGGCCACGGCCCGCCCTGCTGACCCCGGGAACCCGAAGCGCCCTGGGCAGCCGTGCTGAGGCCGCACAGGCTCCTCGGAGAGCACCGATCCCCACCTGTCCAGGCGCACCGGCTTGTTTTAGGTGCCCCCACTCCAGGGTCGACGCCCACCCCCACGACACAGCCTGGCATCTGCCGGAGGTCAGCAGCCATCCCCACGAGGCCAAAGGCCGTGATGTGCTCACCCTGCGTGAGAGATACAGGATTTCCACAGAAGTAAAATGATCCCGGGATCTGAGCCCCTGACCCCCCCCCCCCCACCACCGCAGCCCATAGGTGGAGGAGACGGTGGGCTCCCCGGCTGACAAACCCTCCCCCTCCAGCGTGGTCACGAGGAAGCATGCACACAAGGACAGCAGCACACAACCCTGCCGGCCCAGCCCCCACGCCCCCCTGGGCTGCAGCCCCACCTGCGCAGGGCACCCCTGACCCATCTTCCCTATGCCCAGTAACACAAACAACCTCGTCAGCCGTCCCCGGGGACACAGCCTGCCTGGAAGGCCGGGAACACCCAGCACCCTGGGTCAGCCTCCAGAGGACGGAGCAGCCAGGCACGGGGCTGTCAGAGGAGATAAAGTGCAGGCCCCGCGGGCTCTTTCCCTATCTGGACTCTGCACGAGTTTGGAGAAGCCGGCCTCCGTCCCGTCCCAACCCAGGGCCTCGGGCACGGCCGGCCACCCGCCACCACACCCACCACTCCTGCCAAAGCCAGGGGACCGGCCATCTCCAGGTCAGAGTCCCAGAGAAGAGGCCAGGCCGGCTGCTGCGCGGGGAGACAAGCCTGACACCTGGGGGTGGTGCCCCCCAAGGCCGCCGCGGGCGCGCTGAAGCCTGCTTGGGCCGGCTCTTGGCCTTCGGACCGTGATGACCTTCTTCACAACCAGAAGGTAAACCAAACTCGGCCAATGTTTAGATTTTGGAAAAAAGGAGCACGGGTTTTATTACTTTTTTTTTTTGTACAGTTTCTTCTTTTACGTTTAATATTTACACAGTTAAACACACAAGGTAGAAAAAATATACACACACATTGCTCATTTTTGCCTCTTTCTGGATCCTGACATAGAAAGTTTACATGCGAGTCCCCACCTCTGTCAACCTCCTTGCCTCACCTGGGCCCCCAACCCACGCCGGGGTCTGCCCAGTCCCTCCAGATGGAAGGGGCAGGAAGGCAGGGTGCCCAGAGCCCAGCCGCCTGCAAACCAGTTCCCACCAGTAAGAGCCGACAGGCAGGATGCAGGATGCACCAGAACCCACTGAGACAGTCCCAAAGGCCATCTGCTGGGGGGCCACCAGACCAGCTGTCTGCATCCCAGAAGTGCCCCCCCCCGACCCAACGCCCATCTAGAACCTTCTCTGCCACTCTGGCCAAGAGCAGAAAGGGGGCCCCCTCCCCGGCAAAGCACTAGAAGGGACTCCGAGCGCAGAGCCAGCTGCGTCCCTGCCCCCCCCCCCCCAGCTGCGCATGACTTAAATCGGCCCCAGCACGGAGTTCGGCCTGGAGAGGCGAGTTCACAACCAACGTCACGGCATCTCTCCCTGGAAAAGGGCCCGCAGACGCGCACCGCCTCCCGGCCCCACGGGTCTCCCGCGACGCGCTGAGGCGCAAGGCACAGGCTCAAAACTTTGCTCCCCTTCCTCTACTTCCTTCCGGCCTCCCCCTCCCCTTCCCCGGCGACGGTCCGGCCTCTGGTGGACGTTCTGTGGGCCCCGGGGGCAGCCTTCCCCTCCCGGCCGCTGCCCACGGGAGCCCTGGGAGTTCCGACTTCCCGCCCTGCCGACCCCCCTCCTTTCCAAGGCCGTGACGGCCTCGCCGCTTCTCTCCCACCCTCTGCCACCCCGAACTGGCTCTGAACCCGGGACACGCCGTCCGGAAATGGAGAGACGCCCCTGCGGCCCCGACTCCCGTGCCCTGCGCTGCCCGCGCGCCCAGCCCGCTCCGGCTCCAACGAGTCCGGCCTCGCGGGGGCCACCCAGAGGAGGTCCCGCGCTCCGGACCCCACGCCCCGCATCCCCTTGGCCCGACTGCCCTGGAAGGATATGGGTTACAAACCAGCCGGAGACACCAGCTGCGCGGCCGCGTGGTCTGCCCGAGGCAGAAGAAGACTGTGGCCGCCAACGCCGGGTACGGGACGGGCTGCTCCTCGTCGGCGCCCGGCTCCGCGCCGCGCTCGGCCGCCGGGCTCTCGGGGGGCGACGCGCCGGCCCCGGACCCCGGCTCCGCCTCCCGCCCCGGCGCCCCGGGGCTCGCCGGGGACGACCCTGCCGCCACCGCCGGGCCCGCGGCCGGAGCGCCCAGGGGCACGCGGACCTCGTCGGCCGCCTGCCCGCCCTCGGTCATGGTGGCAACGGGCAGCACCTGCGGGGTGACAGGCGGTGACCGCGACCCGGGAACGACACCCCTCGCCCGCCTCGGGAACGGCGGAGCTGCGGGAACAGCCGCGGTCGCCGGGATGTCTTTGTCTTCCCTTATTAGAGACAAATGCGCCCCCCCCGCCCCCGCCCGCCCCCTCCCTCCGGCGAGGGCTGGGCCGCCCCTCCCCCACCGCCGGGGCGGGGGCCCCAGGGGCGCCCTCACCGGCTCCGCTAAGTTGAAGAGGGTCCCGCCGCGCAGTGGGGCGCGCGTCCCCCGCCGTGTCTCACCTCGCTCCGGCGGCCGGCGGCCTCCCCGCGGGCATCGCCCGGGCGGCGCGGTCACCGCGGACCCGGCACGGCGCTCGGCCCCGGCTGGAGCGCGCCGCCCCCGGCCCGCGCCCCCGGCCCCGGCCCGCCGGCCTCGGCTCCCGCTCCGGCTGGCCCGGCGGCGACGGCGGCGACCCCGGCGCCGAGGGGGACCGCTGGGCTGACGAGCCGGGGACGCGGGGCGCGGGGCCGGGGGGCGCGGGGCGGGGGCGCGGGGCGGCGAGCAAGCCCGGAGCGTGTCCGCGCGCGGCGCAGGAAACTTCGGAGTGAGCCGCGGAGGGCGGGGGCGGGGCCGGCGCGGGGGCGGGGCCGCAGGGGCGCCGGGAGGGAGGGGCCGCCCCCGCCCCCGCCCCGAGGCACGCGCGCGGCCGACCCTCCCCCATCGCGGGGGGCGCCCGCCCGTTCCCAGAGTCTAGGAGGGCGCAGCTGGGCCCCTCCGCGCCCCCAACCCCTCTCGGGGCGCGCGGGGCGCCAGGGGGCGCGCGCGGAGAGGCTCGGCGGGGGGCGGGGAGCGGCGCCAACGTGCTCCCCGCCCCCCGCTGCGGGGGCGGCCCGAGCCGCGGAGGCGGGCTCTCCCCTCCCCCTCTCCGCCGCCGCGCGCCGCCCCCTGCACCCGGGCGACGCGGGCCGGGGTCGCCGAGGGGGCGGGGCCGGGCGGGTGTGGGCGGCCGCGGCCGTGACGGCGAGGCTGTGTGCCCCTCCCCCTCCGCGTGTGTGTTTTGGGTGTGACCGTGCCCGTGTGATGTGCCGCTGTGTCCGTGGGTGGGATTCTGGGTGCGCCTGCAGCCGCATCTCCCCCCGCACCCGCGCGCGCGCGCACACACGTACAGAAGGCAGTTTCGGCGAACTTGTCGCGTGCCCACCCTCCCGGGTGGGGGGACCTGTGAGACGCTGCGGCAGGGCTCGGGCCCTCCTGCTGCCCCCACTCACACTGAGCACATGCAGAACAGGTCGCTGAAGCCCCTGTGTCCCGGGGGCCCCTCCATCGAGGGGGTCCTCGTGGGGCCCAGTCCCCCCGCAGGGCCGTCGCTACCTCTGAGCCTGGACCAGACCAGGAAGGCAGGCCCCCACCGGGCACACAGGGACACCAGCCCTCCAGGTGTCAGCGGAAGGGGGGGCCGGGCCGCCTCCTGCCTCCTTCCCACCCCAGTGCCCCGCCTTGGCCGGGTTCCCCAGGACCGCCAGACCCCGCGGGACTGGTGCTCTGGGAGCACCTTCCCCACCCCCCAGCGAGCCTCGGAGGGGCGGCTCCCTCGCTCCTCCCAAGCCCACCTCAGGGCCCCGCCACCTCTGGACAAAGAGCAGGCGGCTGGCGGGTCCCCTCGTGCGGCTCCTTAGGCCTCGCCAGCTGCTCGGGCGGGCAGGGAGTGAGGGCCCACGCGGGCACTCCAGACCCGGCAAGGCTCTGGCCAGGTCCTCGCCGGCCTGGGCTCCCCCACCTGCAGGGCCAGCAGGTGCTGTGCGGGGACAAGGGAGGTCCTGGAGGCCGCTGCGCCCACGTGCAGTGGGGAGGCGGCAGGTACGGGAAGCCGAGCCCTGCGCTCCGCAGCCCCTCCTCTGTGTACATGAACTTCTCAAGGAAAGGAAAACATTTACTCTATTTTAATGCTACTGCTTAGCGGGCAGGGCCACGGCCAGTAATTAAGGTCCTCAAAGAGCAATTAGGGCCCTGGCTGGGAGGAAGAAAGCTCTGGAGCGCCCGGGGGCCTGGGGCTCAGCCGGCAGGGTAGCTCCCCGGGGGGACAGACACAGAGGCGGAAGCAGGTCCTCGGGCAAGGGTCCCTGGATCCCCGATCTTCTGCACACGCCTTACAATTGCGGGTGAAGCTCCAGATGGGTTTTAGCTGGAGGCTGTTAGTGATTCGCTGGACAAAAGTTAGTAGGACGTCAACAGCGCGGCAGGTCCTGGGAGGAACTGGCGATGCGGCGACAGGGACGGCACAGGCCCTGTTCCTGCTCCCCAGAGCTTCATTCCGGCAAGGAAGCCGCCAGTAACACATCCTTGGATGCAGGATGAAAACATTTACAAACTGTGTTAAGTGCCATGGAGAGCTGAGAACGACGGGGAGCAGGAGACATACTGAGAAGAAGAAAGCAGCCAGAAGAGGAGCAGAGGTTATTCCCAGTAGCAGTGAGGGCAGGCTGTGCAAAGGCCCTGTGGCACACAGGAGACAGCTGAAGAGTGGAAAGAACCAGAGAGAGCCTGGGGTACCTGTGTGGCAGGCCAGCCTCGAGGCGGGGTGCTGGGGGAAGGGAGGGCAAAGCACAGTTTCCACAGGGAGAAAGCTGCCTGTCATTCCGAATGAGACAGATTGTCACCCTTTTCTGTCACGCTCTGTCCTCCAGATGTCTGCAGAAAGGGCAGGGCCATGGATTTTTTAAAATAGACATTATTTTTTAAAGACAACGTCTGTAACCTGACAAAGCCCATAGCCTTCAGAAATCCCACGGCCCGTTTACAGAGCGTGGGGCCGTGCAGTCCCTTGAAGGGACGTTTTCCACCGCCTGCCATCTTCCGCTCCATGCGACCGAGCTGCGGGCCCGCCAGAATCGTCCTCCCAAGGCTCTGTGACCCCTGGGCCGGTGCCGCCGACTCCTGCGTTCGCAGTGTCCAATGGGACGGACCCAGGAAGGCCTGTGCTCGCGCTGGGCCTCCATCAGCCTCTCCGGGGCCCGGCCGAGCCGGCGGTCACTCGGCGAAAGGGGGTCTCCCCGTGGGGGTGGCCTCGCCCCAGAGGGGAAACGACATTAAAGACGATGGAACAGGAATACGTTGGCGTCGCTGCGAAGGAGCGCGCCGGGGAGATGGAGCGTGGGACAATTTGGGAATTGGCGTTAAAATTGTTTAATTGAACTGTGCAGGGCGGTCAGATGCACCGTCTCTTAAACGCTCCAGGCCTCCGGAGAATCGGGTTCTGCTTTTCGCTGTTTACTCTGTTTTTTTAAGGGCAGCGCTTTTCCTTGACAAAGATCGGGGGTGTGCGGGGGGTGTGAGGGCAGACGGCCCGTTAGTTCAGCCGGAGGAAAGCGGAAACGGGCCTGCCCCCGGCGAGAAGGCCTCGGACCCTTGAGGTGTGTGTGGCCGTGGAACATTCCGGCTGCCTTGGGGGCCCCTCCACCTTGGCGGGCCAGGCTGCGGGGCAGGGGGCAGCGTGGCCACCTCGTCGGGACCTGTGGGCACCCTCCAGAGCTCAGGGGCCTGGCGGGCACCTCTGTCACCCGTCCCCACCCAGCCACAGCGCTCCCTGCACCCTGTCCATCCGTGGGCTGGCCCCTGCCCCTCGCCCACCTCTCCCCTGCCCTCTGCAACTACCCTTTCCCTCCGGAAGCCCCCAGTGGTCCCGGGCTCGAGGTCACACCTCCTCGGGCCAGTAGGACCCACTTCCGGCCACTGTCCTTCTCCGTTGTCCCTTCAGACCACAGACCCACCAGCCAAGCAGCCCTGCAGGGCCCCCAGCCTTGGCCTCGCAGTGCCCACTGCTGGGACGCCCCTGCTCGACTTGCGTCTAGCCAGCTCCCCCGTGCCAGCTGTGCCCACGGCGGGGCCTCCCTGAGCCTACCTCCGCAGCACCCCCTCGCTGTCTGCTGGCCCTGATTGTTTTCTGGGCCAGACTGTGGCTTCCTGTGCTGCTTGGTCCCGTGCCTGTCCCGGGTGGGCGCACAGGAAAGGCTTAGCCCACGTGACGTTGGTAAGGGCAATGACCAGAACGCAGGGCGCGGGGGGTGGGGTGAGACCCGGGCCACCCAGCAGATGAGTGTGCCGGGCCACGGTCCCAGCAGTGCAGCCGCTCGGTGGCTGCCGGGCACCGAGCCTCTGGGGTGCTGGAGGGAGCTCAGGCCTCCAAGCAGGGGGCTGGTCTGGAGGGCGGCTGACCCACCTTGACCTCCCCCAGCCCATTCGAGCCCTACGCTGAAAGCCAGGCCCGGAGGTGCTCCCCTGGCATGTGTGTGGCTGGGCCAGGCTCCACAGAGAGTGGCCTTCGGGACAGGCGGCTGGGACCCCTGCCCAGCCAGTTGCCTCCAGTGACAGGGGCTTCCCAGTTCGACACCGGCCATGTGTCTTCCCAGCTGGAGGGCCACCCAAAACTTTGGTGTGCCCGGCCTGGACCCCAGTGAGGGACAGGGCTGCCCCATCTGTCCTGTCCCCAGCGCCCAGGACAAAGCAACAGCTAAAAGAGGGGCTTCTCTAAATGTGTGCTTTAACCTCGCCGCACCCTTCAGGACGGGGGTGTGTGTGCGGCAGCCCCCAGCACATCCTTGTCCTGGTCCATCTTTCACGCTCTCCCAGGCAGACTGTGGGCCCTGCCCCCTCCCAGACAAGCCGCCGTGTCTGCTGCCCCCGCCCCCAGCTTGGTCCCATCTCCTGCACCCTGGGTCCCCACGGGCCAGTGTTGGGTCAGGGACCAAAGGGGACGGCGCCTGGGCCTCAGGCCCCCCTCCAGTCAGAGTGGGCACATGCGCCGTGCCCACAGAGGCCTCACTGCTGGGCTGTCAGACGTAAAAATACAGGTTGTCAGGGCACCTGGGGGGCTCGGTCCAGTGAGTGTCCGACTCTTGATTTTGGCTCCGATCATGATCCCGGGGTCACTGAGTGTGCAGCCTGCTTGGATCCTCTCTCTCTCTCTCTCTCTCTCTCTCTCTCTCTCTCTCTCTCTCTGCCCCTCCCCTGCTCATGCGCTCTCCCTTCTGAAAAAAGAAAAACAAAAGAACAAGTTGCCCAGTTAACTTTGAATTGCAAAGAACGAATACTTTGTAGTACAAATATATCCTCTGTAACGTATGGGACATACTTTGAGTAAAAAATGTGTTTATGTCTGAAATTCAAATTTAACTGGGTGTTGTATATTTTCTTTGGTGGCCTTTCTGCTGGCAGCAGGAGGTGAGGTGTGGCAGGTCTGGGAGGGGCGGGGGTGGGAGGGCCAGGCCCCACCTGAGCCAGGCACCTTCTGCCGGGCCCTGGGGAGCTCACCCAGGAGGGTGGTCTGAGCACTCTGAGATAGGTCCCTCGAGAAGGGGGTGCGTGCTGGGGCAGCGAGGCACCTGGGTGGCACCAGCGAGCTGGCCCGGGCCTACCTGCTCACACACCACAGCCCCAGCCCTGCCAGCTCAGATCGCCGGGGTCGCTGTGGATGGCGGGTGGAGGTCGTGGGGCATGGCTTCTGCCCCCAGTCTCCACAAGCAGGTCACCCCAAAGTGTGGAAGTTTCCAGACCTTCATTCTGCAGGTGCACAGCTGCACAGGGGCTTTGGAGCACAAGCAGGTGGGGCGGCTGCGAGGTGCCTGACGCACAGTGGGCACGGAGTGGGGGGGCTCAGTGGATGGCCCAAGGGCCCTGCGCTTGCCCGGAAGGGCTTTGGGGCACCACACGCCCCCACAGGGATGGGGGGCCTGGTGCCTGGCTGGTGGCCGGGGAGGGGTGTCCAGGGGCATTTTGGAGGATGCCTCGAGTCTCAACTGGGAGCAGTGAGGTTTTAAGGTTTCCGTATTGGCTGATGGAGTCTTAAACGGAACTGAGTGCAGGATCTTTGCGTTATGTTACACCTGCCTTGAAAACACCACTTCCTGGTGGCGTCACCCTCACCGCGTGTGGGGCTTGCCCTTCCCCGTCCCTCTTCTGCTCTGCATCGCTGTCGTTGGAATAGACGGAGCTCGGGGAGGGTGGAGAGGGGCCGGGGTGCACAGCTCCTCCAGGCCCCAAGCCTGGCGCCTGTCTGCCTGGGGCGTGCCGTGGGCACAGGTCCCTGGGCCTGGTAGACGGGACGGAGGCCATGCACAGAATGCAGCGTCACTCGGCCGTGAACAGGAGTGCGGCCCTGGCCCGCGACCCCGTGGGCGAATGTGGGAAAGCAGATGTGAAAGGCCGCCTGACCTGCAATTCCGTCTACACAAAGCGTCTGGAGCAGCGAGGTTGCCACGGGCTCGGGGGAGGGGACGGGATGAGTGTCCTTGTGCAGTGATGGACATGCTCTAAAATCGGACACCCTGTGAATGGACCGGAAACCATCTGCACGCTCTGCATTGAAGGGGTGCAGCGTGTGGGGTGCGGAGCCGCGGGGCTAGAGGGAGGCCCACGGTGGCGGGCTGTCCCCAGGGACCTGGAGGGAGGGCCGCTGACCCCTCGGGGGTGGGGCTTGTCTGCCCTTGGAATCCTGGGGCTCCAGGGCCTGGGGAGACCGCCCTGCGGCAGTGTCTGGCAGGAGGTGGACTTGTGGGAAGGAGTCGGGACATCTCCTGGGTGGTTTGGGTGGGGTCTCCTCGGAGGGTGCGTCCCAGCCTTGAATCCAGGGGTGCAGCCCCCTTGGTGTGCAGGGGAGCTGGGGGGAGTGCCCCCCAACAAGATCACACCCGAGGGGAGGGGCGTGGGCTGACCTCGGGTGAGGAAACCGGGGGAGGGGGTGGCTGGCGAGGGTGCTTCCCCAGAGGACTTTGATGGGGCCGTGGGAAAGCGGGACACCCAGGCAGATGTCAGGCTTCTCTCCAACCCCCCGCCCCCATTTCCTCCTTCGGCCCCCCTGCTCCGCCGGCCCCTCCGCCGGCAGGAAGCCTGGGCCCGGCACACTCACTCACAGGGTCTCCGCCAATGTGCAGGCTTTGGAATGAGACCCTCAGAGGCCAACACCGGCAGCCCCTCCTCCGCCTGGCAGGTGGTGACCCCTCTGGACCCTCCCCAAGAACCCAGGGGATTCGCCCACTGGGGACTGAGAACCCTGAAATGTGGTCTGCATGCTGGCCTCTTCCCCGGATTCACCCTCCCACCCCTGCGGGCCAAGCGCTGGGGCTCGAGGCCCGGCAGGCGGAGACCCTCAGACCAGTGTGACTCGGCCCCTCCAGGAGCTGTCACCGCTGCTTGGGGACACTTGAAGGATGAGCCAGCCGTGGGCAGGCTGGTGATGCACGTGTCCTCTGTGGCCGAGGTGGGCCGGACAGCTGCACTGAGCCGTCAGGTCGGGGCGGGGGGCATGCCGGGCTGCAGAGACCGTGGGGACCCCGCGAGGAGGCCAGGCTGCCTCTGATTCCTGTCCCCTTCCATGCGCTCAGCCCAGAGCACGTTTCCTTTTTTACTCTGTACAGTTAAACGGAGACTTGAGCAGCCCCTCCTGACGGGTGGGGAGCCCCCTCGAGCTGCGGCGTCAGGGACCGAGAGGGCAGGTGAGGCTCCCGCACACGGAGGCCGGGGCTCTGAAGGCATTTATATCATTTACTGTAAAGTGTTCCTGCTTTGTTTAATGTTCCGTTGATTCCACTTAATACTGGCTTCCCCAGCGCCCGCCCGCCGGGACGCGGCAAGGCAGCTCACGGTTCTAGACGGGGGAGTGGGCTGACACACCGGAGCCGCCAGCCCGCCCGGCTCTGGCCCCGAGGGCCTTGGGGGGGCTGATGGGGGACACAGCCAACCTGTTCCTGAGGACAACCGTGTCCTTGAAGCCAGACTGTGGGCAGGCCAGCAGCCAGAGGATTCCAGCTTGAAGTGGAGACTTCCAGAAGCCTCCTGCTTCCTGGCCAGGACAGCACCAAGCCCTGGCTAAGTCCCAGATTGTGTCTACAGGCTCCTCTCCTTGCCACACGCCTGGGGACGTCCTCATGGGACTTGCTGAGAGGCCGTGGAGACCGTAGGTGGAGGTGGAGACCCAGTCGGGGAAGGCCTCATTACAGGTGCGGTGGGGCGCGCGGGACTGGTGGAGCAGTGCTACAGTGTTCCTGGTGCCCGCATGGACCCTGCACTCTGAGGCCACGGGGACATGGCAGACACCATGCCAGCCCCCACCGTGGCCCTCCAAAACTGTAATGTCACCACCATGTGGCGCGAAGGGGCTGCCTTGCTTCTCAATGCTCGGAAAGTGCCAGGCAGCGCCAGCCTTCCACGGGAGCCCGGGGGTGCTGCTCGCCCACGGGAGCCACAGCAAGGGCTAAGGTGCAGGACGCAGAGGTCATGTGGAAAAGGCAGGCGGCCCAGAGATACAGCCCCAGAAAGTGGCCAATCTCCAGTCCCCTCCTGGGCACCTGCTTCTCAGCCAGTTGGAGAGACTGGTGCCCAGGGAGCAGCGAGGCGCGTTCCCCCAGCCCCAGTCGTGGCGCCGCCCCGTGCTCCCTCCAGATGCGAGCCAGCTCTCAGAGTCTCTCAGCGGCTGTCTGGGTGCCTGGAATAGGCAGGAGGGACCTTGACCCAGAACCTGCGTTGGGCCCGGTCTCCCCACTGGGACCTGCTGACGGGCGGAGTGCGGACCTGAGCGGCCCCCAGCCCCCGGGAGGACCCGCCTCGGCTTAGAGGCAGGGCCTGCTGCAGGGCACACATGGGGTCTGCTGGAGTCAGGCTGGGTCGCTCCGGGGACCCCCCAGCCCCACCCCCGGGGAAGGAGGGCACGAGGCAACAAGAGTGGGCCGGGCCACACGCAGTGTGCAGCTGCAGTCAGCAACCAAGTGCTCCAGGGAGGGGGTCCCGGGAGACCTCACGACATAGAGGGGGCTCCCTGGCACCCGGAGCTGCCCACAGCCTGGGGCTCAAGGAGGGAGGGCATCTGCACACCTGAGCTTCTGCCAGAGGAAGCTGGGGGACGAGTCCAGGCCGAGGTCGGGGCTGGTGCCTGGAGCTCAGCCCCTCCGAGTGCGGGCCCCCCCTTCTGTCGGAGGGGCCCCGGAGCAAGGCCCGCCGCCCCGTACCCGCTGGACCCTCGGGACAGGGCGCCTGGACAGTCGGGAGGGCCAGCGTGGGGGCAGGAGGCGCATGTCCTCGACGCCGACTCCAGCTCCTGACCCCTCCCTTGGCCGGAGAGCAGCTGCAGGAGGCGCAGATTTCTGTTCAGCAGATGCCGACGCTTTAATTTCCTGGATTTATGGCCTCTTCTGTGGCTTCATTACTGAGATAAGGATGGAGCCCGTCACTGTCAGGCTCCGTGCGCTGGGACCTGCGCCGGCCCCGCAGACGGACGCCGATGCCGCTCATTCCGTGGAGCACAGCAAGGCCTCCGAGCAGCAAGGCCCCCGGGAGGGAGGCAGGGCCCCTCCTCAGCCCGGTCGAGGCGTCAGTCATCACTGTGATGGCCAAGGACCGAAGCTTCTCCCGGAAGATCAGGAACAAGACAAGGATGGTCACTTCCGTTCACCATCGTCCTGGGGGTTCTGCCAGGGCCGTCAGGCCACGAGAGATAAAAGGCTGAAAGTTCAGGGGCGTCCGGGGGGCTCAGTCCGTAAGCGTCCGACTTCGGCTCAGGTCATGGTCTCGCGGTTCGTGGGTTCGAGCCCCGCGTCGGGCTCTGTGCTGACAGCTCGGAGCCTGGAGCTGCTTCGGATTCTGTGTCTCCCTCTCTGCCCCTCCCCCACTCGCACTCTGTCTCTCAAAAAAAATGAAATAAATAAATACACCTTTTAAAAAATGCCAAGTTTGGGAAGGAACAAGAAAAACCGTTTTCACACACAGGCGTCATGATTGTGTGGGAAATCTTACACCTGCAAGTGCCGAATGGACGTTAGCAGAGGCGCAGCGCGTGCCTCCTCTCTCATAAGGACGCTGTCGCTGGGTTCAGGCCCGACGTGGACAACGCAGGGTGATCTCATCTCGAGATCCGTGACCCTGCTTCCAAACGAGGTCCCGCTCACGGGCGACAGGGCTCAGGATGTGGCCGTGTTCCTGGGGGGGCCAGCACCTGGCACACGTCACAGTCCCAGGGCCCCGGGGCCCCCGCCTGAAGGGTGGTCCATCGCCTGACCCACTCATCCCCGCAGGCCTGGCGTCTGCCTCCCTCACAGAGCCCGGCCTGTGGGCCTGGGGAAGGTGTCCCCGGGGAACGCCCTCCGCCTGCGTGCGGTCTTCTTCACTGCAACTTCCTGGCAGCTGGACTGAGTGGTCACCGCGGCCGCCAGGCCGGGCCCCTTCGCGCGCTGCCAGGGCTGGCTCCTTCTCTCTCTTATTTTTGCCGCGGCCACAACACAGGTGACGTTTCGTGTCCTGCCGGGTTGAAAACGCTTGCTCTGCGTCCCGGAGCCCGAGCGCAGGCTGCCAACGTGTGGACCTGCGGGTTCCTCATCCCTGCGGTCTTCGGGGGCATCTAGATCCGGCCAAGGGCCTCAGCCCAGGGCGGTGGGAACCCAAGGGAGCGCGCTGGGGCCCCAGGGCGGCGGCCGCGGGGAGAGAAGTTTCACCTGAAAATCCCGACCAACATTGCCCGGGGACGCTGGTGAAGGGAAGAAGGGGAGGAGCGGGCGGGGGCCTAGGGGTGATGAGGGTCCAGCACGGGCGGTGAGACCCCCTGCAGTGTGAGCGAGCAGGGCCACAGACCCTCTGCCCTCCCCCGCCAAGCCTGGAATATTCGATCCCTGCTCTGCAAGGGCGATCCGAAGGAGAGCGAGCGGCTGGAACCAGGGCAGGGAGGAGCGGAGACGCGGCCGGAGGGCCGTGGACACTCAGATTCCGAAACACAGCAAATCTCAAGCACGTTGGAGCCAACGCCGCCTCGGCTCGGCCTGGGGATGCCGCGCAAAGAGACGTCGAGGGGACAGGTAGAGAGAGTCCCCTGGTTTTGGGGTCTGGCAGGCAGAGCCCCCGCCGCTGGGAGAGGCCGGAGACGAGGGCAGCCCGCCGGGCGCGGGGCAGACAGGAAGCCTCCCAGACACGCCGAGGCCGGGAGGCGGGCGTGCGTCACCGAACAGAAGAATAAAAACCGTATTCAAAGAAGACACGAAAGAAGATCTGAGTAAACCAGGAGCTCTGATCCCCGCGGACGGGAAGCCTCCGCGGGGCAGACCCGGAGATTCTGCTGAAACTACTCTATAAATTCAGCGCCATCTCCGCAGAGCCTGGCAGCTGTTTAGTGAGTCCGGACAAGTTGACCCTACAACATATCCAGATGGATGAAGGCCAGGAGAAGCCAAGCCTGTTTCCAGAAAGGACCAGAGGGCGGACTCCTCGCCCGGATGTCAGGATTTCCTGTCAGAGCACCTGGGTGGTCAAGCCCGAGAAGGAGGCCGGACGGAGCGCGAGCAGGAGGCCCCCACGGCGCTGGCCCAGCGGCCTCCGCGGATTAGCACTCGGGCCAGCAGGTGTCTGGCCGGAGCCGCCTCGCGCTGGCCCGCGTGGGCCGAGGTTACATGTTCCAGCATTTGCTGAGCCGGTGGCGAAACAAATGGAGCCGTGCCCGCACCCAGCGCTCAAGGGCCAGCAGCTTCAGGTGAACGAGCATCGTTTGTGCCGGGTGAGACCAGCTGGACGGGGGGCCACGAGCCAGGTTTAATGACCACGCACCTGGGGGCCAGGGGCTGGGGTCGAGCTCCGAGAGCGCAGCTCGGCTCTGGGTACAGGAGTGGGACACGCGCGCGGTGGCGGCCCGGGAACCACTGGCCACGCGGGACCTGCAGTGAGGACGGCCGCGCGCCTTATTGTATTTGCAAATCGTGTGCTCCACGCTGTTGTCTCAGTAGCGTTTATAATAAGCTGCCGCGGCGTGGACACACATGCAGACCTTTGTGAGTTGCCGGGTGACCCTCACCCGTAGTGTGAAAACGGCCACAAGGCGTGCCGGCGTCCGCGTGCGGCGTGGTGCACGCGAGTTTCATCTCAGGACGGGCCAGGCCGAACGCGGATATTCTCTGCACTGTTTCTGCTCAAAATAGCTCATCGTCTGAAACTGGCTTCAAACAGAGGTGTCCTCCCTCGGTGGGGCCCGTCCCCCACCTGGCGGGAATGCTTCCCACCCACGCCTGGCCGCGGCCAGGAAAGGTCACGTGGGCTCACGTGATCCCACGCGCCGAGGTCAGGAGACGCGCTTGCCCCAGGTGTAGAGAATCGTTCTCTGCCTGCCCGGCTGTGCAGCCTCCCTGGGAGCTTCGGGAGCCCCGGGGAGGGGACCCGCCGGCTGCCTGCCGCCCAGCCTCCTGGCTCTGAGGCACCGCCGCCAGGTCTGCACCTTGGGGGTGAGGGCAGCCCCGCCTCCTGGCCCTCTCCCCCACACCCCCAGGCCCCTCTGATGTCGGGGAGACAGAGTGCAAGCTCGGACACAGCCTGGAATCGATCCGGTTGTAATTGGGACTTGGAAGACGTTTAATATTTAACTGGATTAAATATTTAAACAGGACGAGATGACAGCGAGCGTGGCAGCCCCAGGAGACGGCAGCAGACGGGGTCTGCAGATGGGGGGCAGGCCCCACCCTTCCGGGGAGGGAGAGCCTCAGACACCCAGACCCGCCTTCCAGATATCACGGCTGAGGGGGGTTTCCTGCTCTCCGCTGGCCTGCGCACCGAGAACGTCTCCAGCCCCTCCAGCTGGCCCTGTTTGAGTGACAACCAGATGCCAGGCAGGGCCGGGAGATAGGACTGCCTTGCAAGTGCCCCTTGGGAGGCTATGAGTGGCTGCCTCCTTCAGGAAGCCTGCCTGGACTGGGCCAGCTCCCCATTACACACACTATTACCCTCCCACGTGCCCCCCCTGCACCCTTGTCATTCGTGAGGATGTACATGAGGCTGAGTTTGGCTCCAGGGGATGGGATGCCCTAGGGACAGATGCATGGCTGTCTTTATGGGGCCAGTGCCCTGCATGCAGTCGGTGCTCAGCTCCTGTCCTTGATCGAGGGGCTCCTTGCCTCAGCTGGTGCTCCCAGCAGACAGCACAGGTGACCTGTCTGGGGGACAGGCCCTGTTCCCGATGCCTCCCTGCGCCCAGCTGTCTTTGGGGAGGGACAGAGTTGGGGCTGTCAGGCTCGAAGCCCATGACCCACCTGTGCCCGAGACGCTCCACAGGCCAGAGGGGCACAGTGGGTCCAGACTTGGCTCCATCCGTGTTGTCCCGGCTGGGCAGGCGGGGCTGAACCTGTGGTTGCCGGGTGTTGACTCTGAGTCCAAGGAGCCTTGGGGGGGGGGGGTAGCAGGCAGGACAGGGACACAGAGCTCAGGAGCAGACCCCTCCTCGGTGAGCAAAGACATCGGCCTGTGGCCCCTCACCTGCCCCCAGAGGCCTCCTTATTCCCCCTCAAGGTCCTTCCTTCCAAACTTTGGGACATTTGGTCTCCCCCCACCCCACCCCCCCACTGGAAAGCACTGGCAAGCCAGGAGAGAATTCCCAGGTGACACCATCTCCCCCCTTTCCCTGCGAGGGATCTGGGAGAGACAAGACAGCCAGGCTGGGGTGCAGCCCTGACCGCCATGGCCGGCAGGAGGTGGCTGTCCACCTGCAGGGCCCAGGTCCCCCCCAGGCCTCTCAGCAAAGCCTCCTGCCTCACAGGGACTGCATCAACTCCAAGTCGGTCAGCAAGGCCCCGACGCCCGGGACGCTGGGATCTCAGGGCCTCTTCTGTGGCTGGAGGGCGGTGGGCAGCGGGGCGGCCACCCCCTGCCAGGTGGGGGCAGCTGGGGTCCCACATCCCTCTCCCCCGACTGCCCAGCCGCAGGCCCCCCCCTCCCCGGGACCGGCAGGCGGGTTCCTCCCCCACCCAGCACCAAACGCGGACCGGCTGAGCCGGGTCTGCAGAATGTCAGCTCGGGGCAGGAGGAAGTGCGCGGGGCGGCCGGGCCCCTGTGATGTCTTGCAGACCCCAGGGGCCCAGACGGACAGAGCCCACACCCCAGCCCAGGCCCACGGCGGTGCTCCAGGCGGACCCCGGCTGGAGGAGGAGACAGGGCGGGCAGGGAGGGGCCGCCACAGAGCCTGCATCCTCGTCGGGGCGGGGGCTCTGGAGCAGGCACACCTCGCCCATCTGAGCCTCAATTTCCTCGCCTGCGAGACAAGCCCGGTGGCAGTTCGTGCTGCAGGGGTGCTCGTGGGCCCGTAAAACACAGGAGCAAAGTGCTGGGGCCCAAGCTCGCGTTAGCCTCTTTGGGACAGACACACTGACAGCAGGGGCCCGGCCGGCGCAGGAGGAGGGGAGCAGGGGGAGAGGAGGCAGGGCCGCTGGGGGTCTTCCGCAGCCCCCACCCCTGCCTTGGATGCTGGGGAGGCTGCAGAGCCCGGGAGAGCCGTGACCCAGATTCCGGGACGCTGCTGGCCTCCGCGCAGGAGACTGTTTGCTCAGATCCCGCCGCCCTGGCTCCTCCGAGCCCCGAGGTCCATGCCTTTTACGGAGCGTCTGTCCTCTGTCTACCCTGCAGGCCCCCAGCCCTGGGGGCTTGCCCTGGGCTCCTCGGAGGCTTTGGGGAGGCCTGCAGGGGGGGAGGCCAGGGTCAGATGGGCCACTCTTTCCCCCCAGGCTGGGCATGTGGGAGGGGGGAGGCCAGGAGGAGGCTATCCCAGCGGTGGCCTGGCGGGCTGGGCCCCCTCCCCTGCTGAGGCCCGCGCAGTGAGCACGATGGGCCGCAGTCTGGCCCGTCCCCAGGCCTCCCAGCTGTCTCTCTCAGGGGGACGACCTAGCGAGTCCCCCGTTCTGAGGACCCGCACGGCACACACCTTCTCACCCGGCTTCAACGCTGGGAGGGACGGAGCACTTATGCCTTGGTATTCTCCCCAAGCAGAGTGGGGGGTGGGAGCAAACAGCAGCTGCACGGAGGCCCACTGAGCTGGGGAGGAGCAGAGGGGGGAAACTGAGGCACGGGGAGGTTGAGGTTGGGGTCAGGCTGGTTTTCGGGAAGCAGACTCTGACAAGAAGGTTCTCGTGAAGGCTTCCCAGGGAAATGTGCCGGGGGTGGGCGGTCAGGGGCGCAGACAGGAAGGGAAGGAGGCCAGGACAAGGCCACAGGGTGCCATCCTGCCCAGGGGGTGTGGGTCCCCTCCCCACACGGGCTCTGAGCGTCTGCACACGTGGCATACGTGGCCCGATCCCAGAATAAAATATTTGGTTTCCGGGGCTGACAGCCTTGAAATGCAAATACTGCTTCCTCGTTTCCAAAAAGCAGTCACGTCTGGGCCTCCCGGAGCCCCGTGTCCCGAGACAGCTGGGGTCCGCGGCGCTTGAGGGGAGCCAGGCTGGGAGTGCTCCTTCCTGGGACAATACGGGAAGTAGGTGCGTGACCCCCCGAGCCCCCCGTTGTGCGGGTGAGGAACCGGAGGCTGGTTCTGGGCGGTACCCCGATGTCCATCCCAGGACCCCCAGGCTCTCAGGAGCCCCTGCTGGACGCACTGGCCCATCTCTGCAAGGCCCGTTGGCCAGAGGGTCCCACCCACAGAGGCCCCTCCCCCGCTGCGCCAGGTGTGGGATCGGCGCCTGTTCACAAGCGAGCAGGGTGTGGGGGCCTCGGGGCCTGGACACCGAGGGAGGGGTCAGGCCACAGGAACAGAGGGGCCGCTGGGGGTGGGGGTGCTCTCAGATCTGGGACAGCACCTGACCGGGCAGGTGGGTGGGGAGGGGAGGCAGGGACCCGAGAGCGCCCTCTTGAGCCTGCTGAGTCTGGGGCGGGGGGGTCTGTGTCGTCAGGTGGCCCACTCTGTGAAGTCCATACTGGGGTGTGTGCGTGCTCCGTCGTTCGGCCCCTCCCCGCCCTGGGGAGCAGTGGGGGGCAGCGTGTGGTCTCCGCTGGAGAGGAGGGACTCACGACCAAGGGGGGCCCTGGGAGGGGCCCCAGCCAGACCTGGGTGCAGCCTGAACGGCCCCTTGACTGCTGTGTCCAGGGCGTGGGCATCAGGAAAGGTCAGCTTCCGGCCCTAAAGCCTGCGGACACTTGGGGCACGTGTTCCCGACACGGTGGGGTTGGGGGTCTCAGGGCAGAGGAGCGCCAGGCCCTCCTGACCCCGCCCACCACCCTACAGGACGGCGCGAGGTCCCTGGACCATGAGGTCCCCGGAGGAGAGGCCGGCCAGGCGGCTCCTTGCTCAGGGGGATGCAGGACTGCATTCTGGGCCACGACGCTGGGATGTCCCCTCCACCCACCTTGGGACAGAGGGCAAAGGGGGATCTGTGGCCAGTCTGCTTCCGAGCAGGACCTCAGGAAAGAGCCCCCGGCCCCCAGTCAGGAGTGGGGGCTGCAGGGAGGGAGGGGCTAGGCCCGGGCTGGGGGGACGGCAGCAGGGATGAAACGGGCGGGCAAGGGCTCCTCTGCATCCCGGCTCAGCGTGGCGCTGGCAGAGGGCCACCCCAGCGGCCTCGTCTCCAGGCTCCACAGTGGAGCGGCCTTGCCCCCCGGCTCTGACGAGCTCTCTAACTGGGAGCATCACACCCGACCAGGTGAGCCTCAGATCACACGTCCCCCGTGGGGGGCACACCACCCGCTGGCCTAAAATCAGGTTTCCGCTTCCCAAAAAAGCTGTCTCGGCCTCCGATCGGGCCAGGCAGCTGGTGACCTTGACACGCCACAGACACTCTGCTCGGTTTCCTGGTCTGGGGACTGCCCAGAGGCCTGAGCACCAGAGACCTCTCGAGGCTAAGGCGGCCAGGGAGCCCCGGGTGGGGAGGGGTCCCGTTTTCTCCTCCTCTTTCTGGGGTCAGGCATCGGATGTTGAACATGGAGGTCAGCCAGCTGACGCCCCCCGCCCAGCCCAGGAGCCTCCCCGCCGGGGCTCACAGCCCCCAGCCCAGCCCAGGGGTGCAGGGGACAGGGGAGAGGCTGCCAGCTCATTGGAGACTCTGGTGCCCTCCACTCCGAGTCCCTCCCTCAGCCGGCCGAGCTGGAGGTGCTGAACGAGGCAGGACGGCCTGCGTGGGCGCGGGGGCTCGGCTGGCAGCGGGGTTGCCAGGCAACCGCCGGTGCATCAGGCACGTCCGGGCTCTTTGGGGCGAGGAGCCCCAGGTTCCAATAACTGCACTTTGCTGCTCGCTAAGGCACTGTCGCTCTGGACGGGACCCGGGGACAGTGTCCTTCGGGGCACGTCGGGAGCCCCCTCACCCTAGTGGCCGAGTCCCTGGAGGGGGAGAATGCTCGCCCGGGGTCCCCAGCACCTGGCCACGTGAACCCGGCAGCCCAGCCTGGCTCACTCGGGACCCTGTGGGGTGGCTGGGTTTTCCGGCACCTTCTGTGGTCTGTGGTCCTCTCTCCTCCCTAACCTGGGCCTCCCGCCAATCCAGAGCGGTGTTGGCTGGGAGTGACGGTGGGGGGGGTGGACTGGGAGGGGGAGGCTGCTCCCTGGGCGGGGCCACTGAGGGGCCATGCCCCCCATGCAGGCACTGTCCAGCCGTAGTCTCCCCACCCCACCCATGATGGGGGCCCAGCCCCTCTAAGCAGGTTGACCGTGCCTGATCTGCCCGCACTGTGAGGCCCCCCCAGGTTGTGGGTCGCCTGCACACCTGGGCCCCCCACCCCGGCCCCCCACCCGGCCCCCCACCTCCTCGTGCAGACTCCCGCTGGGGCTAAGGAGCAAGGCCATCAGGGCAGATGGGGCCCGTGCATACAGCACCCAGACCCACGGGGGGGAGGATGGGGGGTTGGGGTCGGGGCAGGAGCCAGGGGGCAGGGCCAGCCACTCAAGTCCCAGTCCCCCCACTTGAGAGCTTGCAGGATAGGCACCCGGAGGGAAGGGCCCAAGGCTGCGGACGTCTTCCGGGGACGAGCTGTCTCAGAGGACCAGGGAGAGGGTGACCCCCTAGGCCCGAGTCCTCTAGGTCAGGGTCCTAGGGGTCGGAGATCTCCATGCCCTCCATGGCAGGCCTGGTCTGCGGGGGGGTGGCTCCGGCAGGGGTCAGGGCACTAGCTCCCCAGAAGCACAGTACCCCCCCCACTGGCTTAGGGCACCTGGGGACCAGGGCACGCAGACACCCAGGCCTTGGTCCCCCTCAGCTGAGGCCTCTGCAGAGCCCTTGCAGGCTGCCTGACCGCCCCGGGGCTGTGAAGTCACAGCCCCAGAGGAGCAGATGGATGTGGCGCTCAGTGGCCCTTAGGAGGTAGAGCCACTCAAGTGTGCAGATTTACACACGTGAGTCAGATTCAGGATTTTCCCTTTATTGAGCATAAAATGCCTGCGTAAGTTTCCAAGTAGGACACGTTCGCTCCGTCTGGTCCCAGGTGCCGGGCGCTGACGGCTACCCTTCAGAACTGGGGGTGTCTGTGCAGAGAAGGCCCCAGCCAGCCTCCACCCCGCCCGGGGCCTGGACACCCATCCTGCAGCCAGGACCCCCCACACGCAGGGCACGCTGCAGGCCCGAGTCCAGGAGGGGGGTTGGCTTTGCTGCACATGGGCTGACAGGAAGCCCTCCCTCCTGCCTTGACTGACGAGGCTCACAGCCCCCAGCACCCGCCTTCTGGGTAAGCCTCAGGCTCAGTCACCGGACAGACATGTGGGGAGCATGTGCGGGGACTTTCTAGGGCCCCAGAGAATGGTCCGGGCACCAGAGACTGTGTGCTGTGGGGCCCTGGCCTCGTCGAAGCCCAGGAAAAGCTGGTAAGGGGGCCCAGGAGCTCCCTCCGCCAGCAGCATCCGGGTCTGTCTCCAAAGAGTGACCACAGGGCTCTGCCAACCCCTTCCCTGCTTGGGGCCTCTGCTCACATGGGCCTCTCTGGGAAGCCCCCGAAGAAACCCCCTCCGGGTGCACCTGGGAGCTGGGATGGGGGCCTTTGTCACTTGCGGCAGAGGATCTAGGATTTTCCCTTTGGGCTGATGCCTGGCCCTGCCCACCCTGGAGACTGTGGGCAAGCCAAATGGGAGAGAAGGAAGAGGTCACCCCTGCTCTTGGGATGAACCAGTCCCCATGGTGGGGCCCCAGGGAAGCCCAGGGGCCCGTTAGAAACGCTGTGCTTGGTCGCTGCGTGCACGTGAGCCTCTGAAGCTGTTCTTTGTCGTTTCGTTGACCCGGCAGTGAAGAATCTCGAAGTGGGGCCATGGGACCCCTCCTCTCCTCGGCTCCCACACAGCCTCCCCGCTTGCCACAGGCACCTTGGGGGGAAGGCAGCCTTTCGTGGGGGCTCTGAGGCCCTCGATGCCTCAGAGAATTAGAGCAGGCGTGGGGGCGGCAGGCCGATGGCATCCAGCTCCCCAGCCCTCATGGGGACCCCGAGGTGCACCCACGCTCCCCCTGCTCCTGACCCCCCCCCCCCCGTCCTTCCAGAAACGATTTCCAGGCCACCGAGTCTCCAGAAACTTCCGCAGTGTTCAGGTTGAGCTGGGGCACAGACAGTGGGGACGGAGGTGGGGGCAGGCCTGGCGGTGGCCCTGCTGAAGCCTGAGGCTCCCTATTGATCTGGGGACAATTACCTGACGGCAAACCCCATCAGGTCCCTTGCGCACCATTACACCGTTCAGAAACGGCACTTTATCCCTGACGCTGCCGGCGGGACAAAGTTCGGGGCAGGATGCTGTGTGGGGGCGCCTGCCGCCTCCGATGGGGGGCGGGGCTGTTGTAAACCTGGCCCCTCCCAGAGCTGCGGCCTGGGCCACGTAACCCCCCTGCTGCACGGGCTCCCGGAGCCCAGCACGGCCCGGAACACGGGGGCACCCCCAAGGGTAAGCCCCTGCCGCCCGCTCAGAGACAAGGGACCCTGCCTGGCCTCCCCCCCAACCCCCAGACCCCAGGACTGGTGAGCAACACCCTCCACCGGGATCGGGAGGCCGGTCGTCATAGAAACAGACCGCATTCCCAGATAAACCGTGGCCATCTGTGTCCCTCTCTGGCCGGGGCCGGGAGTGGGGAGGGACAGGCAGCCTCTCCTCCCCAGATCTGTTCACAGGACAAATGGGGACGGGTCCCCACCGGCACCCCCCCCGACCCCACAGACCACACCCCCACCGGACCACCCTGACTCCATCTCCCCGGTCCCCCCAACACACCACATGGGCCCCTCGGCCCAGCTGGCCAGCGGACACGCCCAGTCGGAGCCCATCCCGGCCTAAGGGACAGTATTAGCCACTAGCCGAGGGGCACTGGGAGCCACCAGAAGCTGGAAGGGGCAGGAAGTACCCCCTCCTTGAGCCTCCAGAGGGACCGCGGCCCCGTGACATCTTGATTTAGAGCTTGTGGCCTCCAGGCTGGGAAGAAATAAATTTCTGTGTGAAGCCACCCTGTTTGTGGTCCTTTGTTACGACAGCCCTCGCAAGCTGACACGCTTCCTTAAAGAATGGTTACCCGGTAACCTCCAACACGCAGTTCACGCGTACGGCGCGGGAAAATGTAGCTTTCGGTCTTTTGCTGCTTTTATTAACTTGTAACATGCAAAGGAAACGCGGCAACGCGGCACACTCAGGACGGCCCGCCCTCCGTCTGCACCTTTTCCAGCTGGTCGGGCCGTCCTCGCTGTCCCCCAGGCGTCCCCCGACCTGGGTGCCAGCCCTCGGGGTGGGCAATGCTCAAGTGCCTGTGGCCTCACTGTGACCGTGACCCGGACGGTCAGCCGGCCCTGAGGTGGCCCGGGCTCTGCCAGCCCTCGAGTGCCAGATGCCCGCTAGCCTCCCCTGGCTGCTCCCTGTCGGCCGGCGACCCCCCTTTGGGGCTCTGGCAAAGGTCACGATGTGGAGGAGGCAAGCTGCCTCAGCACGGCGGGGGCCGTGACCCCGCGCCCAAGTCTTGTATGCGTCTCTCCCGACCAGGCCCTCGTACTCATGGGGCCACTGGCAGTGGGAGGCAGAGCTGTGGGGGACCCTGGAGGCCCCGCTGGAGGGCACAGGGGGAGCTGAGGACGGCCCGAGAGCTTTCTGGAGGAGGGGTCCTGCGGACAGAGAGAAATAGGAGGGGGGTCCCGGGGGGAGAGGCTGGCTGGAGGGGCCGCGGGCGGTGCCCCACGAGGTCAGCGGGCAGAGGAGGACCCCGGGGCCGTGGCAGGTGTAAGCAGGCGCGGGGGGCGGGGCTGGCGGAGCCCACCGGGAAGAGCCAAGGGCATCTGTCAGCATGAGGCACCTGCTCCCTTCCCGGGGCGGG
The DNA here is from genome assembly GCA_028646485.1 of Cryptoprocta ferox. Lineage (NCBI taxonomy): Eukaryota > Metazoa > Chordata > Mammalia > Carnivora > Eupleridae > Cryptoprocta > Cryptoprocta ferox. The sequence goes on along the minus strand of CM053564.1, from coordinate 871,408 downwards.
GTCCCCAGAGTGCCTCTCTCTCCCCCCCGGAAAGTCAGGACTTGCGACGACACAGAGTGCATTAGCGGGGCTGGGGGGCTGAGCCCACCCCGCGGCCGGCCGGCCCTGACCGCCTTCGCTGCAGCAGCGGCGACCGGTCGATGCTGCTGAAGGCTGTTCAGAGCTGCCGGGAGCAGTGAGGGCCCCCCCGCCGCCCCCATAGCCGGGCTTGCCAGGCCCTGCCTGGACGGTGGGGAGACCGTCCCCCCCGGCGAGACCACAGCTGCGCCTTGCCCCCACCCACAAAGGCCCTAACTCCTGGGAGCCTGCCCTTCGGGGTCCCGGAGGGTGGATTTCGACCGGGTCGGCCTGTGGGGTCGGGGCCGGTCCAAATCCCACTACCGCTAACGCTTGGGCCCAGCCGAGTGCCGGGGACACACTAGGTGCTCCGTGTCCTTTTAGAAATCTGACCCGGGGCGCCTGGGTGGCTCAGTCGGATGAGCGTCCGGCTTCGGCTCAGGTCATGATCTCACGGTTCGTGGGTTCTGGCCCCGCGTCGGGCTCTGTGCTGACAGCTAGCTCAGAGCCTGGAGCTGCTTTGGATTCTGTCTCCCTCTCTCTCTGACCCTCCCCTGCTCGCGCTGACTCTGTCTCTCCAAAATAAATAAAAAACATTTAAAAAATTAAAAAAAAAGAAAGCTGGCCCGATGGCGGTCGCTGGCCTCTGTGGCGAGTGGCAGTCACCGAGCCCTGCCAGGAGACGCCCACCTTCCCTGCTTACTCCCGCCGGGGCATCTGCAGGCAGGGCGGAGGACGGGCCCTCCCCGCTGCCCAGTGACGGCCACCCTCCCTGCCCCTCCTTCCTGCCTCAGCGACCCTCGGCTCCCAGGCCTCCAATGGGCTCAGGGCCTGGCACCGGCGCCCCCGGGCCCTCAGGGTCCCCGCCTCACAGCCCTCCGGATGGTCCTGTGGAGCTTGGGAGTTCAGAGAACAGTGACTGAGCCCCTGCCTCTTGGTCCCTCTGGGGACCAAGCTTGTGGCTGCACTGACCTCTGGAGCTCACCTGCCCCCCACCCGGCCGGGCCAGGCAGAGGCAGGGGTGCATGCACAGACTCCGAGACCCCGCGGCCCAGCCTCGCCCTGGCCTGCCTGCGGGGGCGTCAACGCCCCGGAGCTACGTGCACATCCAAGGATGCCTCAAACAGCAACGTGCAATCAGAGGATTTGAGAAACTGGAATGGGGTGGCGCGCACGCCCTGGGGACGGTCTCCCACCTCTGACCTCCGCTCAGAACAGCCTGCAGGGGTGTGACTGGCCATGCACGATGCACCTGGACCAGGCCTGGCTTTGCAGGAAGGCCTGGAGCGGCGGGGCGGGGGGCTGCCCACTCGGTGAGCCTGCCCTTGCCCTAGCACTTGGCCGGCTGCGGCTGCTCCTGCTGGAGACGCCGGGGCTGCAGCGGCCTGGGTTCCAGCTGCCAAGTGGCTCCAGGCCGCGTCCACCGCTCCCACGAGGACCGTCTGGGCTCCGTGCTCCTGTCCAGCCAACGTCATCTGCATCTATTTTCAGGGCCTCTTTGGGCTAAGTGCTGGGCAGAGCCCGGCCCCCCTGCCGGGGCCCGGAGAAGGGCTTGAGCTCGGGTCAGTGTGCGCCCTCTCTGAGGCCACGGGCACGACGCCTGGGCTCCTGATGCCTCCACAGCCTGGCCGTCCCTTCGGATGCACTTGGGATGCCCTTGGGTTGGTGATTCTAGGGACCACGGTCGCTCTTTCCTGCTCGAAAAGTGTTACCTTAGAGGCAACATCTGTGAACAGAAACTTCCCGCTCAGGACCTCCAGCAGGAGAGCCGATGAGTCCCTTCCCGCCCCCCCGGCGTGCTCACACCGCCCTTCCAGGCCCTTCCAGGCTCTGGGCAGCACCCCTGCTCCTACCACCAGATGCCAGAGCGCCCTTTCCTCTGCTGTGACAACCAAACTGCTTCCAGATGTTGCTACACATCCCTCAGCGGCAAAGTCACCTCCAGAGGCAAGAGAACGTCTGGCTCCCAAGCCCGCCCCTGCCAGGAAGAGACCCCACCGCTGGCGACCCGCAGGCCCTGACCCTCGCAGGCTATGGGAGGGATATGGGACTTCTCTATGGGCCCCTGGAACTGAGGGGTGAGTGAAGAAAGGACAGGAGCCGTGGGGCTCACCACAGCCCTGCGGCCCCCAGGCCGAGGGCTAGACACCCATCTTGGACACTCCAGCCAGGGAAGGGGCCACAGCTCCCGGTTTGCAGATAAGGCACAGAGAGGCTAGGGGTTGGCCAGAGGTCACACAGCACACAGGCAGGATGCGGGGCCTACTGGGCGGCCTGACTGCAGGCCAGCTCCATGCCCTTGACCACCGGCTCCGCAGGGGCAGGACGAGAGGGAGGGGCAGATGGGAGTGGGGAGTGGGTGGAGAGAACACATTCTCCACTGTCCTCCGTGTCTGCCCTCCACATGACCCTCCGGGCTCTTATCTGGTGCCCACACACCCCTAATCGGCTCGATTACCACAGAGGCATTTGCAGATGTTTCTGGAGCCTCTTAGCATCAGAAGCAGCTCAGAGCAGCCGTGCTCCCGCCTGACAGCTCCGTGCGACAGCCCAAGGTCGCTGAGGCCACAACTCTCCCAGGGGTGTTGGGGAGCTGGGCGGGGGTGCAGACCGTCCCTGACGGATGTCTGAGGACACACGGGCCGTGTCAGCCGGGAAGGCCCCAAAGCCCGGGGGTCCAGGGTTTGCACCACTTTGGGGTCCACCTCCCTGGCTGCCCTCCCTCGTCCCTAGGGCTGGGTCCTAGGGTCCCTGCCGCACTCGAGGCCACACCGCAGCCCCCATTGCCGGCCTGACCTCGCCAGGCCTCGGTTTCCCTATCTGGGAAGTGGTTGGCTGCCTGGCTGTGGGTGGGTGCCCATGACAGGGTCTCGTGTGCGTCCGCCCCAGCCAGGGCACGGGGACCCAGGTGAGGGGTAGGGGACGAGGGGAACGCGGGTCCGTGCTCTGCCCGGGGTCACCCCCGCTCGGGCTGCGGAGCTCGCGGGCTGGAGCCGGTGCGGCGGGGCCGGGCGGGGGCTGGGCAGCCCTCCCCTCTGCCCACCCGCAGCCCGGCGTCCGCGGCCTCGCCCCGTCAGCCCGCGCCTGGCCCCGCGTGGGCAGATGCAAAATCTCCCCTAAATCCCGTATTTAATTTTGTTCTCCGGGAAATTGGAGGAGGTTTTGGAGATAGAGCTGAGCTGATAAGTCGGGGATTTGGCAGTTCCCGCAGAAGCTCTGGGGCGGGCGGCAGGCCCAGGGCGCCGGGGGCAGCTGGGCCCGTGGCCCCCCACTCGGCAGCCTCCCCAGGTGACCCGTGCGACACACGTGGGGGCCAGACCGCGAGGGACACCCCCAGGTGCTATTAAAAGGTGAGTCCGTGCGCTGCAAGAGCTCGGGGGCTGAATTACATGGGAGACGCTGCCGATGCTCAGCCACCCCTGAACGCTCGTCCCGAAGTCGTGCCTCTGCAGACCCTTCCCCAAGGGTGTGGTGTCAGTCCCTGCCCGTGCCGGCCGCTATGGCCCCGCGTAGCCAACACCCACCTTCTGGAACATTCTCCGCTAATCTCCCAAGCATGTCCACCTGTGGAGTGGAATAGGGTTATCACCTCCCGCGTCTGGGACACTATACCTCTTGTGATGCGACCCAGACGGCGTTTGGTTTGTTAGCCTTGAAACCCGGTGGCTGATGGGTAGGGAAGGTTTTGTCTGGGTTCCTCGTTTCTGTCGAGTCTGTCTTTTCGCTCCGAGGAGGTGTTCGGTCAGGCCCCCTGCCCCGACCACGGGCAAGAGATGGCTGGGACGGCAGCGCACGCTCCACCTCGAGCCCCGGACCTGCTCCGCCGGCACACACTCCTCGAGCGGGTTTCTTTCACTTCCTCGGCGGGTCTGCGTTCCTTTTCTTCGCGGCCGAGGCCTATATGTGCCAGGACGGGCCTGTGCGTCCTGGACCACTGAAGGCAGGCAGAGGAGCAGCCAGTTCAGACGCTATGAGAGGCAATCGGGGCAGCCTTCCTGGAGGAGACGTGAACTCGCAGGAGGTGGGGCTGAGCCTGAGTTAGGATGGACCAGGTTTTCTTGTGGTAACAGAGGTCGGGTCGCCTCGATGGCCGCCCACAGCAAAGGTTTATTTCTTGTCTTGCCCCAGGTCCCCCGTGGATTGTCCTGGGCCCTGTCCCATGACATCCTCATTCAGGGACAGGGAGTGTCCCCGGTCACCTGGCAGGGGCAGGGCAGAGGGAGAGGCAGCACTGGCTCTTGAATGCTCTGCCCCGTTTCGTCGACCAGACTGGGGACACGGCCTCACTCGCTTAGAGGGCCATTGGGGGCCTCCCCCGTGCCACGTCCAGCTCCCCAAGTGCCAGGCCGCTCCCTGGCCCGAGCGGAGGGGACAGGGGCCCCCCATCAAGTGCGTGGAGCCCTGGGTCCCCCTGGGACCTCAGGGCCTGGAGGTTCCCCCCACTGGGAGGTGGCATGTACTCTAGGGGACAGAGACCTGGACTGAGCTCTGGTCCTGGGCCGCTGGGGTCAGTGAGTATAAGAAGCCTCGTGGCCGCGTGAGACTCACTTTCTAGAAGGAAATGTGCTTTAAAAGTCTGCCTCGAACTTCCGGATGTGAACGCTGTACAGAACCCGCCTTTGGGGCGGGAATGAAGCGGCAAGCTGACCGTGGACAGCCCGGGGCGGCCCGCCGCGCCCCTCCGCTCCCCTCCCTCCTGCGCAGCTGCAGCCCCCGAGCCCCCAGAAGGCCGGGCAGTTAAAAACAGCACAGGCGTGGCCCCCGCAGCTGTGCTCAGAGAGGCCCCAGCCTCAGCCCGGGGAGAAGGTTCTGGAGTCTTCTGGTCCTCTGACTGGTCCCTGCTGTGTGACCTTGGGGTGACCTCGCAGCTCTGCGTCTGTGTCTTCGTCTGTACTTGGGGACCCACAGCACCCCCAGAGTGAGCAGCTGGCAGGTGCTGATAGGGGCCCACGGAGGCTCGGGGCGGCGCCCCCTGGGTGCAGGCACGCGGGCTCCGTGGTGAGTTCCACCGGACAACCTGCGGGGGGTCGCTCGCTGGAGCCCCAGGCCGGGAGCCCTGGCTCTCAGGCCCCGTGCGCCCCCAGGGCCAAGGGGCACCGGGCCGGGCACAGCGCTCCGCAGGAGCCAGAGACAGTGCGCACGGGGCCGGCTGCAAGCGGCCCAAGCCCTGCGGACGGCGCCCGGGAGACACCTGGCAGGGACGCGGCTGCTCTGCGACCGACTCAGCGTCCCTGCTCCCTCTGCCCCTCCCCCGGGGGGGACACGGAGTCCCGCTCTCAGGGACTCGCCTCCGACGGGGCCCGGAGAGAGCCCTCCCTCCACGCGGCCTCCTTGGGGTGCAGAGCTCGAGCTCACTCGGGCGTCACGGACGGTGCGTCCTGTTCCAGCATTCTCCACTGCATCTTGACGTGTGGCGGCTTGATCTCCTCCAAGGACGAGGAGTTCACTCCCTGCAGATGGCAGAGCCTGGTACTCACCACGCGCGATCAGAGCACCGGGCGGCTCTGAGCCGCGCGTCTCAGGGAGCACTGTTTCGTGGACACGCCTCAGCGCCGTTCCAGACCCCAGATGGCCCGAGTCCACGGAGCCGAACCTTCCCGGGGACTCCTCCCGCTCAACCACGGGTTGCTCGGTCCCTGTCCTTTTTGTTCGGATTATAAACCTCACAGCTGACGCTTTCCTTTCCTTGAAACGTGCCCCCGATTTGCATCACATCCCGGCGCTGGATTTAAAGCACCGGAGTCGAGGGCTGGGCGCAGGAATGGCTTATGTCCCTCAGTGCCACCCCAAAACTGCTCCTAGAAAACTCCCCTTTGGGCCAGAACACAGGCCACGCAGCGCGCCCCCGCCGGGCGCCCAACTTCCCGGCCTTCGGCTGGTGGATGGGGGCGTGGTGGTGGTGGGCGGTCGTCAGGGGCCGCTCGCTAGGGTCGTGGGCCTTTCAGAGTTTTCCGTGGCGTCTGGGTGATGAAAGCAGTAACATACCCAAAGAACGGAAAATAATCGTTCAAACGAAAGCTTGAACGCCCACGTTGACGACAGCCCGAAGGTTGTCCTTGGCCGGGCGCACGGATACGCACAATGCGGGCTACGCTCCCCGCGGCCCACGGCTGCCGACTTCAGATGCGGACGGCAGGAGGGGCGGGCAGCTCTCCCTGCTCACTGCCCGGCTTGGCGGCAGGCGGGCGCCCGTCTGGGCCTCCCTGTCTGTCTTTGCGCAGCCATGTCCACGGCCACTGGCCGGGCGCGCTGGGGGCGGGGCGGCCTGTGGGTGGGGCCCTCAGGGATGGGTAGCTCCAGGCATGCAGCCCCGGTCCACCAGCTGTCGCTTCACCCTCCAGCCTCACACCTTCTTCTAGAAACCCTTTAACGTGGATGCATCCAGAGATACTTCTGGAGGATGGAGGTTCCCCAGGGGTGAGGAAGGTCAAGGGCACGTTGTCCGGCTCCCAGCCCTCCAGGCCCTTCTCTGGGTGGGCGCCCAGGACAAGGAGCCAGTTTCAGGGCCCTCCTTGCAGACAGACCACATATTGTGCCCGGGAAAGGCCTCTTGGGAACTGATGCTGACGGAGAGCCGCCCGCTGGAAACGAGGTCGGGGTCAGGGGTCAGGCTGCCCAGGCACGGGCCGCCCACTCCAGGAGCTGCACACACACCATGTCACTCCATTCTCAAACATCCACAAGGGCGGGGTTTCCCTTGGGCCCAGCTCACAGATGGGGAAACTGAGGCATGGTCCCTGCAGCCTCTGGCGCCATGGTCTAGATCTGCCGCCACACCATAGACCTCCAAAGCCTTGAATGGCAAAGCAGGGCCATGCTGGTGGGGATGCCCTGGGTGAGCGGGCCATGAGGCTGCCAGGGGCTGGGCGAGCCCTGGAAGGGGCCACGGCTGCCCAGGAGGGGGTGCAAGGTGGACAGAGAAGCATCCCTGGTCCTGAGTCCCCACCGTCTGCTCAGGGCCTGGGAGCTGAGGGAGGGTGAGCCCCCAGCCCGTCGGCCGCCCTTCCACCAAGTGCAGGGAGGTGGCACGGAGCCCGTCTGCACAGGCAGCCGGGCCCCCTGCATGCCCGTCCACACTCATCGTCCTCCTCCTCGTCCCCGCCTGCTGCACCACAGGCCTGACACCTCCCAGGGAAGGCCACTTCCACGGCTGCCCAGGGGCCCCCCACTGGCCTTGGAGGTGCCCCAGTCTGGTGCGGACTGTGCCCTTCGAGCCCCGGCCAAGGGGACTCTTCCTCCCCTTCTGAGCCTCCCTTCCCTGGCTCACCTCTTGGGCCCCGTCCACACTCTGTGCTGCTGGACCAGGAGGGGGGAGCGTGCCCTTCCCCTCCCGCCTGCAGGGCGGCCCCCCACCCCACCTGCCCAGCGGCATCTGCTGCGACTGCGACCAGCCAGGCTCGGGGCTGTCTGAGATGCTCCAAGTCCTCCAGTTATTAAATGTCCCACTGGCCCCGGGAGGCGGGCGGGGAGCGTGTGGAGACTGAGGGGTTCCTTGACTTGTCACTGCAGGTTGGAGGGTGGAGAGCACGGCTGGGCTGGACCCCGGGGTGGGGGCTTCTCGCCATGCTCACCCTTAATGGTGCCTGTAGCGGGCATGGGGCATGGGTCACACTTGTGCCAGTGTGACTCCACTCTGTGCAAACCCTGTGTGGGGACGGGACCCCAGGCCCCAAGAGCTACGGGCCAGGCGGGGGTCACAGGCCCCTCCCCCGTGAAGGCGGACGGAGGACTTGGACTTGGTGTGCCTCGCCTGGGCTGCCCAGCACCCGGGGCACCCTTCTTGCACAGCTGGGCTCAGGGGCTCTGCGGCCACCCCAGGCTGGCCTGCAGGACCTGAGGGGAGGGGCCGGGGCTGTCTCCCCCTCCCTCCAGGCCCGGCCCAGCCCTCTCCCTGCGAGGGGCTTCCCGGAAGTGCCAGGAATCGTCCTTTCTGCTGGGGTGCCGGTGCTGAGGCTGAGCTGACAGCTGCTACCTCCCGCCACCTGCCTGTGTCCCTCTGAGGGAGAGTAGCTGCCTGGGGTCACGTGACAGCCAGGTCCCAGCCCCACGTGAGCGCTGGAAAGGGCATCGTTACTCAGCCTTCCCCACGCCCTCTCCTCCGTTCACTCTAGGGATCAGGGCCCGGAGCCGGGGTCCCAGGCCAGGCCCCCCACAGGGTTCATGAGGGGGACCAGTGCCAGAGGCAGGGGCACGTGACAGGTGTCCTCGAGCGCTGCCCTGGGAGGAAGGGAGCACCCCGTCCCTGGGGGCATGCAAGCAGAGTCTGCAGGGGAGTGCTGGGGGGCCCCAGCGCCTCCCGACCCCATTGCAGGCTCCAAGCCACTGTCGGAACACTGCTGAGGAGGGGGGCAGCCGGCACGTACTTGCCCTGGAACCTCGGTGTGTCCTGAGACTCCATTTTCTTGTCCCAAATGCAATTTGGACACAAATCCCAAAAGCCTGCATATCACTCAGCCGCTGCTTCGAGCCCCAGCACTGGAGATCGGCCTGCCTGAGGATTCAAGCCCAGAAAGCTTGCAAGGCTGGGGGGGCTGTGGAGGGCAGGAAGGGCCGGGGGGAGCTGTGGTCACTCGCAGCCCTGGGCACCGCGCCAGCCATTTACTGGCCTCTGCTCAGGTCGTGCCCACAGCAGCCCCATGTGTCGGACGGCATAACCCCACTCTGCAGAGGGAGAGGCAGGCACGGGGGCCACCTGCCCGGCCACGGGGGGCAGGGGCAGGGCCCAACTCGGAGCCAGTAGGCTTCCTGGGGTGTGTTCACCTCTGCCTCTGGACCAGCTGTCCCCTCCGCAGCAGTGTTCTGTCTGGGGTCCTGCTGGACCAGCCTTGCTGCACGGTCAGGTCGTCCCGGAGCACCTGCCTTGGGGACCACGTCCCATCAGGATGGCCCCGCACCCAGGGTCGCCTGAGCTTGGCTCTGGCCCTGTGTTCAGTGAGCGGTGCCCTGGGTCGGTAGGTTCTTAGGGGACACACCCCAGGCCGCTCTGCCGTGCTCTGCTCAGGGGAACGACGCTGTGTGAAAAGCGGGATCTAAATAAAAGGTGGGGCCGGGGGCCACCCTTCCTGAGTGGGCCCCGTGCGGACGTCTGCTGCCATCTGGGGACACAGCACAGAGAGGCTCCCCTCACCTGCTGCCCTCAAGGACAGGCTCAGGTTCAGTCTCTGTTGGGGGAGGTCTGGGGCAGCTGTCCCCAAGGCCCACATTTATGAGGCATCTACTGTGTGCCAGGTGGCGTAGATCCCAGACCCCGGGGCCCCTGCCATCAGGGCACAGAGGAGGCTGGTGCTCCCGGTCGGGGCCTCGGGAGGAGGACACAGGGACCCAAGGCTGGTGTATTTAAGGAGGTCTGGGGCTGGCGCGGCCCAAGCCGGCGTAAGAGAAGGGCAGGGCCGTGGGCTGTGCTGGGGAGTGGCGTGTGTCCTGCTAGGTGGGCTTTTGGAGGGGTCCTGCGGGACCGGCGGGGGCGGGGGCGGGGGCGAGGCGGAGGAGGGCCATCTGGGCCAGTGAGTCAGACCACCCAGGGACAATACCCTCTCCCCACACCCCCCCCCCCCCGCCCCAGCCGCTGCCCCGCCCCCTCTCCGACGCCCGGAAACATGCCGCGGCCAATGGCGCCCTCTGCTGGCCATGTTGAACATAGCCCCGACGCGTGGCTCCCTGCCCAGCATGGTGGGGGCGGGGGGGGGGGGGATTGATGTGCTCCGAGGACCAGGTGTACCGCCTGCTCTCGCGACCTCAGCCATGAGCCTGGCCCTGGGTGGCCTTGGAGACACTGTTGGGATCCACTTCCACCCGTGTGGAGGAGATTTGGGCTCCAAGGTATCCACTGGGGGCTGAATTCAACTCCTCATCAAAGTCCACCCCCTTCGTGTCCAGGGGAGAGCCCCACTGGGGCAAGTAAGACAAGGAGGGCAGAGGGGGCCTGGCCTCGGGCCACAGTCCCAGGTGCAAGTCTGGGCAGACGCCAGACGTGGGCCAGGATGACTGGGGTTGGGGCCTGCGTGGCCCTTTAAGGGGGGCGCTAGGAGAGGGGGCCTGTTGCCCAGCAACAGGAGGGCGTGTGTGTGTGTGTGTGTACTCGTCGCCGGGAGACCAGAGCGTCCTGCTGCTGGGGACAGAGCGGCCCCGAGCGGCCGTCTTCCTTCCCTCGCCGGGAGCAGGGCTGGCTGGCACCATGGCGCAGACGGACGTGCTCCTGACCAAGCAGCCCGCCCCGCAGACGGTGCCGGCGTGCGAGCAGCCCCGAAAGCTGTACGACGTGGCCCGGAACACGGGCGCCTACACGTCCTCGGGCCTGGCCACCGCCGGCTTCCGCTCGGCCAAGTACCTGGTGGACGAGTGGTTCCAGAACTGCTATGCCCGCTACCACCAAGCCTTCGCCGACCGCGACGAGTCGGAGCGGCAGCGCCACGAGAGCCGGCAGCTGGCGGCCGAGACGGAGGCGCTGGCGCGGCGCACGCAGGAGGACGCCACCAGGAAGGTGGGCGCGCGCCTGCAGGACATCCACTGCTGGAAGTCCGAGCTGCAGCTCGAGGTGGGCGAGCTGCACGCCGAGACCGACCTGCTGCTGGCCCAGAAGCAGCGGCTGGAGCGCGCCCTGGACGCCACCGCCGTGCCCTTCTCCATCGCCACCGACAACCTGCAGTGCCGCGAGCGCCGCCAGGCCGGGGACCTCGTACGCGACCACGTGGAGATGGAGCTGCTGAAGGTGCTGGCCCCGCCCCGGCACCGCAGAGCCCGCCCCTACCACCGCCCTCCGGAACCGCAGGCCCTGCCGCCCTCACCCTTCTCCCCGGAGCATGACCCGCGGGGGGCAGAGGGTGGTCGGGTTCCCACGGGTGCCCGCGACACGGGTCGACAGAGGCCTTGGCATCTGTGTACCAGGTGGGCTGCGCAGGCTCAGGGAGCACATGCGCCTCTGCGCCCACAGGAAAACCTAGAGCACCTAACGCTTTGCTCGCGCAGCCACGTGTGGAGCACACTCTCCGGTCCACTCCCAGGCACAGAGATGCTGGCTCTGCTTGTAGGTTGGGGATCAGAACGAACCAGGTGCTGGGGCAAGGTCAGGGCTCTGGACATCTAGCACAGAGGTGCCATCCCCGGCCCCAGGAGGGTGCCCGGTCTGACCTTCCCACAGTCTGGTCCTCATAGTGGACACTGAGTGAGGCTGGGCTCTTTGCAAGGTAAGCCCCAGCTTGGACATGCTCCTGGGGACAGGTCCCAGTGTAGGAGTTTGAGCATGTATGGGGGCTGGAGCAGGACCTCAGCACTCATCTGCTCACCCCAATCCCATGTCCAGGGCCCCTGCACTGCTCCCCACCTATTATGGATCAGACTGGGGTGAGGTGGGGCCCAGGCTGTGACAGAATTCACATCTGGACGTGTGTTGGGAGCATTTGTCTGAGGATGGGACACTCAGAGGCCACCAAGGCAGGAGGGGGTCTGGCCAGGTCCATGTCCAAGCCCTGAGGCCCCCCTCACACACCCCCTCCAAGGATGGGGAGGGGTTGAGCTGAACCCCGTCGGCAGCGGCCTGAGGTCTGGGATGCATGCAGGGCCAGTTAGGTCCTGACGGTGCCTGCACCCACTGGGCGGCCCCTTGGTCTCCCTTGGGTCCTGGCACCTGCTGGGTAGCTCCTTGGTCACGCTTGGGTCCTGGCACCCGCTGGGTGGCCCCTTGGTCACCCTTGGGTCCTGGCACCCGCTGGGTAGCTCCTTGGACACCGTAGATCATACCAATCAAGCCTGACCCTGAACTCCTAAAAGCCCAGCCCACCACATCTCCCCCTACCCTGATGCCCGTGGTGGACATCCAGGCACAGCCCGGGATGCAGGGTAGATGGGTGAGGAATGGAGCCACTTTCATCCCACGAGGAGCCTTCCCTGCTGCGAACTGAGCAGGACCTGTCCTTGGGGCAGCCGCATGGGAGCAGGGAACACCCAGGCCAGTCCCCTGATCCAGGCAGGGCAGGGCTCACACACCTCTCAGAGCCCGGAGGCCTGGCTTGTGAACAGGCTGTGGGCTGTGGGCAGGCAAACAGCCAGTCCAAGGGCTCAGGGCGCCCCTGTGCTCTCCCAGCTCAGGCCAGAACCTTGAGTCCCTCCCCTCCCCTTGCGGGCCTCTCCCTGGCCCCAACCCCTCTTGGTCCCCCACGACCTCAGCCCCACACTCAGCTGCCCAACAACCCCTCTGCCCAGAGCCAAGGAACATCCCCCCTCTCCCCCCCACCCCCGTCGCATCCCAGGCCTTGCCCCACCCCCACCCCACCCCAATGTGAAGAACCAACAATGGTCCAGAGACAGGGAGACCCAGGGACAGACCCTGACACGTGGGTTTAGTGCCAGAGGGAGGCGGAAATCCAAATGGAGGGGGGGTGCTGTTTGTGCACAGAAAAGAAAGCCATTGCAGTAGCAGAAAGAAACACAGGGCTTCCCCCTGGATTCTCAGTGGAAGAGACAGGGCCTCTCTGAGCCCAAGGCCCTGGCGGGCAGCCAGGGAGGGCACCTGCTTCTCAGAGGCCAGGGTCCCAGGAGCGCTGCTGGCCACCAGTGCCCTGGGCAGGCTGCAGGGATGGTCCCTGAGCCCAGGGGGTGCTACGTGCCAGGCAAGTGAGAGCTGCCTCTGGGTGACAGTCCCACCAGCCCATAGAAGCACCCGCCCCCCCGCAAAAACCACCACTCTGTGCTACACCAGATAGAATGTTCAAAAGCCCAGAATAAACCCAATGGGCTGCGCTCAGCCTTCATTTTCCAGGAAAGAGACTGGGGTCTGGCCCAAAGTTACCTAACCAAGGATCAGGTGTTGGCCTGGGCATTTAAGGGGCTGACTACAGACCCATACCAGCCTGGCCATCCTCAGATCCTCACCAGGGATGGGGGTCTTCTCCCCCAGGAGGCCGAGCTTATCCGGAACATTCAGGAGCTCCTAAAAAGGACCATAATGCAGGCCGTGAACCAGATCCGGTGGGTGTTGGTGGTCCCCAGGGCTGGCCTCAGGATGTTCCCTGTCTCCTCACCCCTTGGGCTGGCTCTGGGAAGAAAGTTGGGGTGACTAGGCCCTGAGTCTCAGAGAGTTGAGGGCTTGTCCCAGGTCACAGCCAGGAGAACAGGGCCATTTGGGGCCCTGGGAGGGGGGCAGTTTCCTGCATGCCCTGGGGGGTGGGCGTCCAGAGCCCGGGCCAACTTTCCAGGGCCGGGAGCAGCTGATCCTGGACACTGTTGGTCAGGTAGAGCCTGGGTGGCCCGAGGACCCCCGTACTGGGCAGATGAGGTGTCCTGGTTCTCAGCTGAGAATTGGAGGTGTGCTTGCTCCCGGGGGTGGCACCCAGTGTCCCCACCCACTAACCCCAACAAACGCAGACCCTGCCCACCCCAGGCTGAACCGGGAGCACAAGGAGACGTGTGAGATGGACTGGTCTGACAAGGTGGAGGCCTACAACATCGACCAGACGTGTGCCCACTCCCACAACCAGAGCACTGAGGTGCAGTTCTACCCACACTCGGCCAAGTTCGAGGAGAGGTGGGCCTCCCCCTAAACCCTTCTCCATGCACCCCCAACGAAGATGGGGCTTGAGCTCCTGGTGCCTCTGCCAGGGATCCTTCGGAGACCCACTGGCCCCTGAGGCCTAACACGAGGGCCCAGCTCTGTCTGCTCCCAGCGCGGGCAGGCGCGCAGGTCCCTGCGCAAGTGGCCCAGCACCACCCAGTTCACCAGAGGGCTGCGGACACGGAGGGAGGCAGGAGCTGGGCCGGAGGGCAGCTGGCAGAGGTCGTGGGCTCCGGGGCGCGATGGGAGGAGTGCAGGGTTTAGGGGCCTAGGAGGCAGGGGGACGCAGATTGCTGGGGGCGCAAGGGGACGGGTACAAGGACGCAGGGTCCAACGTGTGCGGAGGTCACAGGGCAGCGCGGGGGCTGAGAGTGGGGATTTGTGCTGGGGGTCACGCGGGGGGCGCGGGAGGGCTGGGTGGGCCGGGGCCGTTGACAGGTGCCTCCACTGACGGTGGACCACTCCCCGCCCGCAGCGCCTCCACGCCGGAGACGTGGGCCCGGTTCACCCAGGAAAACCTGTACCGCGCGGAGAGAGAACGTCTGGCTTCGGTCAACCTGCGGGTGCTCATCGATTGCATCCTGCGGGACACGGCCGAGGACCTGCGGCTGCAGTGCGACGCTGTGAACCTGGCCTTCGAGAGCCGCTGTGAGGAGCTGGAGGACGCGCGCCACAAACTGACGCACCACCTGCACAAGGTGAAGGCCCTCCCGCGTACAAGCCACGCCCCAGAACAGGCCACGCCCACAGTTTCAGATCACGCCCACCACGCCGCGGGGGGGGGCGCGCGGCCTAGGCCACGCCCAAGCCACGCCCCCGGAGCTGGGCATTGGTAACCACTGAGGGACCAAGCTCCTTGTGGGCCAGCCCTGCTCCTGGCTACTATGCCCTGGTCACAACCTGGCCTGGTCCCTGCCCCTCCTCTGCCCCATCCATCCTGAGGGACCCCAGAGGCAAGGCACCCACTCCTCCCTGAGCACCCTCTAAGCCAGTGAGAAACCAGGCGACATTGGGGGTGGCTGTCAGGCAGGAGCAGAAGGGAAGGTGGCAGGAGGTGGCCAGGCCTGGTAGGGCTCTGACCCCAGGCTCTCGGGGTGGCCTTTGCTGCTGCCAGGTCTCTCAGGTTCTTGACCAGGGTTGGGGGCCTGGTGACCACTAGGACGGGGGGCACGCGGGCCAGAGCTGCCGGACAACAGGCTTTGCCATCCCACCGCTGTCCTCTGGGTGCCCTCGGCGGGGTCGAGGTGGCCGTGCACATCTGGCCTCCGCGCCTGCGCCAGAGCCAGTGGGTAGGGCCGCGCGGTGGCCCCAGCCCCAGGGGTGGAGGGAGGCCGAGCGGGGCGGGGGTTACGCTGGCCCTCCCAGGGACCACCCTGCGTGCAGACGCTGCGGGAGATCACGGACCAGGAGCACAGCGTCGCGGCGCTGAAGCAGGCCGTCAAGGACAAGGAGGCGCCTCTGAAGGTGGCTCAGACCCGCTTGTACGAGCGCTCACACCGGCCCAACGTGGAGCTGTGCCGAGACACCGCCCAGTTCAGGTGCCTGCCGTGGCTGCGGCCGCCGGGGCGCCCGAGCGGGACGGGTCCCCACCCGCCATCGCCCGTGCGCCGCGACCTGCGGGCTTGCGGCGGAAACGCAGCGGGGCGCACACACGCGGCTGTCCCCACGTCCCACCGCACCCGGCACACTAGACACGGAGGTGCCCTGCGGGGCTCTGTCAAGGCTGCGAGTCCCGGGGACGCCACTGCGCGCTGCGCAGTCTCCGTGGCAAGGGACCGCGGGGCCGCGGGCTGCTCCCCGCCCGCCCTGCCTCGGGCCGCGGCCGCACCGCTGCGGGAACACGTGGCCCCGGGCCGAAGTCTCGCGGGGATTGTGTCTCAGAGGTTTTTCTCACTTCGCTCTCGCGAGCACTCGCACGTCCGTGCGCCCGGTGTCCCTGCGTCCCGTCCCGCAGCCCGCCCGGGGCCTGGGGCCTCCCGCGGGGCGCCGGCAGAGAAGCGAGCCGGGGGCCTCCGCGCACCCCTGCCATTGCCTGTAACTGCCGCGCGGTGTCGCTGAGCACCGCCCCGCACGGTCCTGCCCACAAAGGGGGTGGGGGCAGGGGCAGCCCACTCCCGCGCTGCTGGCAGGTGTCCCTTTCGGACTTTGGGTCCTTTTGTGGCCCAGCCTCTTGGCCTGAACCCCTCGCCAGGGTTCCTGGGTCTTGACCGTCCCAGCCCGCGGGCCCCAGCTCACCCCTCCGTCCCCCAACCTCACAGGCTGGTGAGCGAGGTGGAAGAGCTTAACATGTCCCTCGCGGCACTGAAGGAGAAGCTTCTAGAAGCGGAGCAGTCGCTGCGCAATCTGGAGGACACGCGCATGAGCCTGGAGAAGGACATTGCCATCAAGACCAACAGCCTCTTCATCGACCGCCAGAAGTGCATGACCCACCGTGCCCGATACCCCACCCCCCTCCAGCTGGCCGGCTACCAGTGAGCAGGGCACCACAGCACGTGCCTCTGCGGCCTGGCTGGACTTGGGGAAGGGGCCGACCCCCACCCCTCAAATAAAGAGCACGTTAGCTTTCTACTTGTGGTGTGCGGTTCACGGGGCAGTCTGGGCGCTGGCACCTGCCGGGGGTCCCGGCCTGCGGGAGGAGAGGGGCCAGTTCCTGCTGCCCGGAGCCGCCCCCAGTACCGCCCGGAGAGAGGGTTCAGCAGGGTCTGGAGGCCCCGCGTGGCGGCACTGACCGGTGGCCCTGGCCCCCCAGCAGCTCTGAGCCCCCTGAGGCTCAGATGCCACCACGGATGCCACAACACTCGTCCCCCAGCAACGACCAACGCCCCTTGCTTTTTCTTCCCTGTGTCCTGGACACTGTCACCGGGAGGCCGGCTCTGCCCTGCGGGACTGGGCCCCGGGTTGCGAGCATCCATGCAGGGCGCTAGGCAGGGCCTGGGACAGTGACCACACAGAACACCCATGGGACCTCTCCCTGCCCCCTCCACCTGGCAGGGGGTGGGCACCTGGGGGGACAGATGCGGGGGACCCTGAGCTGGGGGACCCTCCACTCCCAGCCGCCGTGGTCACCTCGGGTGGCCGGCTTCCCAGTCCGGCCTCTCCTCAGCCAGTGAGTGAGTCAGGCTGGGGTGTGGCGAGTGCAGGGGTACCGGGCACCCACCGCCCCCCTGGCCACGCACCATCCTCGCCCTGTGTCCGAGGCTCTAGGCACAGCTGCAGCGTCCCCCCTCCACCCTTGTCACAGCTCCTGGCAAGGAGACCCCTCCCGCTGTGCCCACCCCACCCGCCGCAGGCAGCTCCCGGTCACTGTCTGCCCATCCCGCCCCGCGTAGCTCAGCAGCAGAACTCTCCAGAAAGCGTCCGTCAGGGCCCTGGGAGATAATGACCCCCGCAGCGCACACACCGCCCGTTAAGCCCGTGCTAGGGGCCTTCTCATCCCAGACCCCACCCCGGGCCGCTGTCGGAAGCTAAGCGGGAGGGGAGTGCGGAGCAGGGCTCATTATCTCTAAAGAGGGCTGGTGGCCCCAGGCTGGGAGGGCACGGTCCCCCGGGGGGCCGCCCGCAGGGGATCGTCTGTGGTTGTCTCATAGCTGGAGATTCTGTCCCTTTGTAGAGATAAACGACCAGGCCCAGGAGCTGAGCGATGGCTTTCCTGAGTCCCGACCCCGCCACCGCCTGGCCGGGCTCATGGGCGCAGACTGGGCCTCTCCAGCGGCCCCCAGAGACCTTGACCCTGCCGGGCTCCAGGGCAGCGCAGTTGTAGAGCCTGGACTCGGGGTCCTGGGGGGAGGCGCAGGGTGGGTTGGGGCGCCCACTGCCCTTGGGCCCCTCTGCCCGCACTGGGCCTGCACTTGAGTCTGCATCTGGGGAGGAGGGGAGCGTACTGGGGGTGGGGGTAGGAGAATGTTCCAGAGGCTGCAGGGTCGCCCCCTCCTCGCTCCCCCTGCAAGCCCCCTGCTGCCCCAGAGGGGCCCTGGCACGGCTGGCCTACCCTTGGCTTCCTTCCAAACCCCTTGGGTTTCCTGTCTGTGGAGCCTTCCGGCCAGGCCACACGGCCGCTCTCATGGTGGGTGAGGGACCCCAGCATGCCCGGCCCCAGAGCCCACGTCCATTCCTCCCAGGACCACCTGCGTGGCCCCTTCTAGTGAAGTCTGTGGTCACGGGCACTGGGTCTACTCCCTGTACCCCCCCATGTGAGGGCCAACTGCTGAGTCGAGGGCCGTGGGGGCCATCGGGTCCCCACGCCCAGGCTGGAGTCACAGGACAGTGTGGCCCTTCTGGGCTGCAGAGGGCAGGAGGCAGTGAGGGAGCCCCCGCGGGTGACGCTGTGGCCGCCTGTGGGCCGCTGACCCTGCGGGGCCCTGACGCTCAGCCGCTCTCCGTCGTCACGGAGATGTCAGGCTGCGTGTCCAGGGAAGGCTATTTCTGTCCAGGTCCTCCTGCCACCTGCTGAGTCACCCCAGGCCTTGCTGACCACCTCCTCTCAGAGCCCAGGTGCTGCCCACCTGCGCCCAAGCAAACGCTTTGCAGCCGGGGTCCCGGGGGCCTGGGCTCAGCCCCAGCCCACCCAGACCCCAGGGACCCCAGGGACCCTTCCAGGCCCTTCGCCCCCGCTTGAGGACGTGCCCCCCTCAGTGCAGGGAAAATTTAACTCACTATCCCCTCCCCCGAGGGGAAGCGCAGTGTGACCACCCATCTCCGTGGGGGGCGGGCGGGTCTGCCTGCTGGTGTCCAGGGAGGCATGGGGGAGGGACATTGGGGCCCTGCAGTGTGGCCGGAGACTGCCAAGCCCCCCGGTGGCTGTGCTCTACCTGGTTCCGTCCACCACAGGGGACTCCAGCCATTTCTGAGCCCACTGGTGTCCATTTTACAGGTGGGGAAACTGAAGCTCGGACGCAGGGAGCAGCAGAGCTTGGGCATCTGCTCCTCTCGGTGTCCCAGACGCAATGGCCAGAGGGGGTGCCGCGACCTGCCCTGGGCCCGGGCCTGCGTGTCCCGCCGCCCGAGTGGCTTCTGGGGGGCTGCCTGGTCTCAGAGCCAAGCCCACCAGCTCCCAGCACGTGCTGACAAGGTGTGGGGACCTTCAGGGCCTTGGGCTTCCACCCCCTGTCTGTCTGTGTCACCTGCAGACTGGGGGGTGAAGACAGCTGTCCCCAGAGGGGGTGGCCGGGCCCTGACGGGGTATGAGCCGTCAGCCCCGGGAAACGGCTCCAGCTGGTGTGCCCCCTGCCCACAGCCTCCCGCCCGCACCCTCAGCCTGGCAGAACCCCCAGCCGTGGGCCCGCTTCTGCTTGCCCTGTCCCCCGTCCTTGCCCCCACCCTGGCCATCAGTCCTCCGGGCCAGGCTGGTGCCTCCCCCACAGGCAGCAGGCTTGGGTGGGGGATGCTTCTGAGGGGATCACACGTCCTCACAGCTGGAGGCCAGGGTGCCCGGCCCTGTCCCTGGGTCCTGTGTCCAGCTGTCCAGACCCAGAGTGGGACGAGGCCAGGCCCCAGTGTGGGCTCCGCCTCCAGCTCACAGTGGGCACAGCCCCTCCTGCACTGCCTGGGTGGCCCTGTGAGTCATTCACACTGGGGGGCATCATAGTGCCAGTGCCGCCCTTTATGTTCTGAGAGGCTGGGCTGAGGGCCCCACTGGGGGGTCACAGCATGTCTCCTGCTCTGCTGGGCACCACAACCCAGAGATGGCACCACGGGAGGTGGGGGCAGACACCAGGGGCCTGGCCAGAGACGGGAGGCTGTCCCCATCACCAGGTGGGCCGGGCACAGGCATGGTGGCCCTGGTCTGCACCCCCCCACCCCCCACTTTGGCCAACGGGCCCTCACCAGACTCCGCCCGGCCCCAGCTCTGGCCTCCCTGACTCCCTGCCAGGTCACGGCGCCCCAGATGGAGGCCGATGGGCAGCCCGCGGGGCCATCACCCGACCCACCGGTCCCAGGCACCGCAGACGCCCAGACCCATGCCACGTCACAGGGGCCGGCAGGAGGACCCTGGAAGGGCTGGGCAGCCCCTGCGGTAGATGGTGGGCAGAGGGCAGGCTGGGTGGCGGGCAGCGGGGCCCAGGGGCTCTGAAGCTGGCCCAGCGCTTGTTGGTCTTGGCTGGTCCAGCGGAGGCCGTGGTGCCTGGGGCAGCACGAAAGGCTCTTTCACGGGCCTCTGGGGCAGTGACGCCGGGGACAGGCAGGCAGCAGCGCCCGACCGCAGAATGGTAACCAGGAGCTCGGCATTGGGGGGAGGGGGGTCTTCACAGGCGCCCCGGGTGGGCTGTCTCCTGGGCAGGCCTGGGGGGCCCACGATGCTCAAGACCCCAGGCATCGAAGTGGCACCGGCCTGTCTATGGAGCAGGATCCCCTAGGGCACTCATTCCTGTCAGGTCCCTCTACGGGGGGGCTTGCAGGGTTCAGCGCAGTTAGAAGGGTGGGTCAGGGTCTGCTGGGCTCTGGGGTGGGGGGGTGGTAAACAAAAGGGGCCCCACTTCCCGGAAAGCTCATCCTGCGAGGGGGTTGCAGACACACCGTGCAAGAGGAAGAAACTTGTTCTGGGCTGCAGTCCCCAAGGGCTTCCTGGCGGAAGATCCTAGGTCTTTTCTCAGCAGGGTCGCGCCACAGGGAAGAGTGAGGACCCTGACCTCACGTGCCCGCCCTTCTAAGAGGTCTGCCCTGGGGTGCAGCCATGGGGAGACCGACCGGGGAGGTCCACCGGCCGGCGGCAGCACGGGTGGCCCAGGTGTCAGGCAGGTCTCTGGAGGGAGGGGACGCAGAGGCAGGAGGCCCAGGGCTGCTGGGGATTAAAGACAGCTTCTCCACCCTGGGGAGCTTCCCAAGTTGCCCGTCCCCCCCTGGCAGCTCAGGGTGTGGGTACCGCCCTCTGCCCAGCTCGGCAGCCGCCCCGGGGAAACTGCCTCGGGCGGGGCCCCACCCAACCTGGGCCCCGTCCCCGCCTCCCGGCACAGCCCTGTGCTGCCCCTCCCCAAGCAGCCCAGCTGCCCCTTCCCTGGTGGGTGGGAGCCCCTGAGAGCTGGACCCGAGTACCCCCCCCCGCGACGGCTCTCCTGCGTCTGCCAGGTGCGGGGTCCCCAGCTGTGGGGGTTTTGGGGCCCAGGACTCTGTGACTAGCAGTTAGGGCACCTGCTACAGGCCAGAGCCGGGGCCCCAGGGAGGGGCGAGGGTGACACAGAGAAGGAGCCGGAATGCCAGCTTGGACAGGGTGGGGCTGCCCCGACCACCCTTGGGGGGGGTCTGGAGGGACGGGTGTGAGCTGGCCCCTGCACCGGCCCCTCAGGTTGCTGGTGACCCCTGTGGCGTGTTGAGGAGGATTCTGAGGCCACATCCAGGTCCGGGTGAAAGCGCCGTGACGTCTGTCAGGGGTGTGGGCCCGTCTGGTGCCCACCGAGGCCCCTGGAGGCCCCGATCATCCATCCCCGCGAGGGCAAGTCCCTGGACTATCTTCCGTCTCCCCCAGACAAGGGGGCCCAGCCCGGGCCGCTGTGGGGTTTGGGGCTCAGTGGGGGCACCTCTTCTCAGGCGCCGTCGTCCCCCCCACCCCCCCACCAGGCTCTGGCACAGAGGGCGGCCCCTGGCCTCCTGCTCCTCCTGGGGCTGCCCCGACGGTCGTGTGTGCCGTGCTGCCGCCAGCCTGGGCCCCGCCTGGCCCCCCGCCTGGCCCCCCGGCCCCCATGCCCGCAGCCGCCTCGCCTGTGCCTACCATCCACATCTCGATTCTCAAAGGTGAGTGCGAGCAGAGGCCGCCCCACCCATCCCTGCGCCCAAAGGACACCGCACACCGGGGGCGGGAGAGCCACCTGGGGGCCTGCCTCTGGCTCCAGCTGCTGCGTAAAGCCGGGGGAGTGAGGTGGCCTGAGGCCCTGCAATCGGCTCACCCACCCTGCAGCGCCCCCCAGGCCCAGCATCCCAGGGGGGGTCCCTGAGCCACGACCCCTCTGGAGGGAGGTCAGCTCCAGCGGTCCTCACCCCGGGGCACTGGGCAGCAGGCGGTTGGACTGGGTTGCCAACTTCCCAGCCCCTCGCCCGTCAAAGCCCAGGTCAGACCCTCCCTGTGGCAGCTCCGGCCGCCCCGCCGCCCCCCCACGTGGCAATCTGCACAGGCGCCGGAACAGCCACAACCTTGGGGGGTGCCTTCCCCCTGCCCCGCGTGACTCTGGACCCCGAGCCTTGACCCGTGGCTTCCGCGTTCCCCCTGCAGGTGAGAAGGGCAAGGCGGGGGTCAGAGGCCCCTCCAGCAGGAGCGGGAAGGAGGGCCCGCCGGGCTCCTGGGGCCTTCGGGGCCGCAAGGGCCAGAAGGGGCAGGTGGGGCTGCCCGGTGCCACACATCAGCGCCCCTACGCGGCCTTCTCGGTGGGCCGGCGCGAGGGCCTGCGCGGCGCCGACGGGCTCCAGGCCGTGCCCTTCCATACGGAGCTGGTGAACCTGGACGGGGCCTTCGACCTGGCCGCGGGCCGCTTCCTGTGCGCCGTGCCCGGCGCCGACTTCCTGAGCCTCGCTGTGCACACCTGGAGCCACAAGACTTACCTGCACGTCAAGTGCAACCGAGAGGCCGCCGCCCTGCTGTACGCACAGCCCGGCGAGCGCAGCGCCATGCGGGCCCAGAGCCTGCTGCTGCCGCTGGCCGCGGGGGACGCCGTCTGGGTGCGCCTGGCCCACGCAGACCGCGACAACGCCATCTACGGCGAGCACGGCGACCTCTACGTCACCTTCAACGGCCACCTGGTCAAGCGGCCCCAGGGAGGGCCCCCCGCTAAGCCCAGCCCTGGGCCGCAGCCCTCCCCCAGACACCACGCGGCTCCACCTCACCCTCAAAGCTGAGAGGCCGTGCCAGCAATGTTTGAGCTCCAAATGTATGTAGTGATTGAGCACCAACTGTATGCAGTGTTTGAGCTCCGACTGTGTGCGGTGTTTGAGCACCGACTGTATGCGGCGTTTGAGCACTGACTGTGTGTGGCGTTTGAGCGTCAGCTGCACGCAGGCACTGAGCAGAGCACCAGAGACGTGGCTGCAGCCAGACAGACTCGGGGCCTAGCCTGGCGGGGATGGACACAGACCGTCCATCCAAGTGTTCACACCATCAAGTTCAGGATGAGACCAGTGGTCCGGGCGGCATGGGGTGGGCCTGGTGGGCTGTGGAGGGGTGGGCAGGGGTGGGTGGGGTGGGCCTGGTGGGCTGTGGGGGGGCAGGTGGGATAGGTGGAGCGATCCTTTCTGCGTATCAAGGGCTGAGGCAGGCAGCACTGCTGTGGAGACATTTACAAAGCATCCGGCGGCTGGATGCTGGGGGGGCGGAGGGGGGGTGGGCCGTGGAGGGGAGGCTGGGTGGGCAGGGCAGGGGCGGAGGGGGGTGGGCAAATACAGATCCTCCCCCCCTCAGAGCTGACTCCAGCGAGAAACATGCTGAATCCCAGGGTGTGCAAGGCCAAGGCCAAGACCAAGGCCCAGAGACAGGACAGCGTCAAGCAGAGTGGGGGTGTGGGCCTGGGCCGGGGATGAGAGTCACCCCGCGGTGAGCACGGGCCCAGCTCTGGAGGGCGGATGTTCGGGGACTCCCGGCAGCCCCTCGTCTGTTTGGAGGGTGGAGGAAGGTCATACCTGGTTGTGCACCAGGGCCCCGGGGGGCCCGAGACCCCCATCGTCACATGTAAGTACGAGGCCCTGCCGGCGGGGGTGTGGGTGGAGAGTGGCAGTGCTCACGCCATAGGAGGGCTCCGTGCACCCCAGGGCTGGACCCACCAGGCTGCCCGCCCCCCAGAGGCCACTCAGTCTCTTCCTTTCCTGGCGTGTCCTCCTCCCTGGGCCTCCGGCGGGCCCCTCCCGCCTCACTGCCGCCACCTCCTCCCTGGGCCTCCCCCGAATCTCCTCCCGCAGCTGCCCCTCCCAGGCCGGGATCCTGGGGCGCTGAGGCCACCAGCTGGCTCGGGTCCTGGCTGTGCTGAGGTCGCTGGAGCTCAGGCAGGCTGTACTGGCAGGACGTGGCAGAGCCTTGTAGAAGGAAGGTCTGCAGGCCACTGGCCAGGACACAGGACGTGGCAGAGGTGCTACCGAAGCCCCAGCCCCTCTCCCCTCTGGGTGCACCAGGAGCAGGCGGGGTTCCGCAGTCCACTTTCACCCTGGGCCCCCACAGAGCTCCGAGATGAAGCCCCCAGACCCGCCTGCCCTGGCGGACCTCTGGGAAGGTTGGGGAGGGGGCAG
Organism: Cryptoprocta ferox; assembly: GCA_028646485.1. NCBI lineage: Eukaryota > Metazoa > Chordata > Mammalia > Carnivora > Eupleridae > Cryptoprocta > Cryptoprocta ferox. The sequence goes on along the minus strand of CM053564.1, from coordinate 847,608 downwards.
GGGTCAGCGGGGACCACTGTCCCGGGCACACAGGGACGGGTTCTTGTCCCAGGACAGAGGGCCACGCCCTTGACAGGTGGAGAAACTGAGGCCGGGCAAGGGTGTGTATGGTGCAGGGAGCCGGCCCTCCACCAGCTGGGCTGCCCTCCAAGTGTGGCCCCGGAGGAAGAGGCCTCACTGGGGAGGGGTGCTGGGACCCCTTTGCTGTCCACACAGGGCCCGTCTCCAGGGGGAGGGTCTCTGCCAGCATCCCGCCTTGTGGCCGGGTCCTGAAGCCCCTGAGCAGTGGGACACCCCACTGGCACACATCCTGCCCGGCGTGTGTCCAGGAGCCCCAGGTACGAGACCCTCACAGCCCACGTGCGGGCCCTAGATCTGGTCCGGGGTGGCGGTGCCCGAGAAGGAAGCTGAGCCCCATGAGTGTGGGTTCCTGTGCCCCCAGTGTGCCCGCCCAGCCCCTCACACGCGGCCACGGCTTCGCGGCAAACAGAACCCTGCCCTGAGCAAGTCCTGGACGAGTAGGGCAGCACGGGCAGAGGGCTCTGAACCCAGAGACACGGGGCATCAGGGGGCTCAGAGGGCACCCCCAGGAATGCACGACCCCCCCCCCCGGCCCTCCTGGAGTACATGGCAGGCGCAGCAAGACTCAGGGGCTCGTTAGAGTCAAGGACACAGCGTGGGGGGCCAGCACAGGAGCTGCAGGCTGGTGACGCCACGGCCCTGCCGGAGACGGGAGGGATGGAGGGGCCCCTGACCCGGCATGCAGGCTGGGGGACCCTCAGCATGCATGTTGGCCTTTGGCCTGGGCCCTTTTATGGCTGCAGTAGCTGGCCCCACGCAGGGCAGCGGCCACAGGCAGGCACACCAGGAACGGCCTCCGGGCACGGGGGGTGGGGGGGCGGCTGCAGGGGCAGGGAGGGCTCTGCTGTAGGGACGGGGCACCCACACAAGAAAGGGGCGTCTGTGAGGGGATTGGGAAGACCTGGCTTCCGCCCACCCTCACCCCCAGGTCCTGACTGGGACGGGACCCCTGACCCCAGCACGCGGCAACGCAGCCGGGCCAGAGGGGAGCCCAGGTCTTCCCAGCCGGCTGCGTGGCCTCGGCTCCCACTTCCGGCAGTGGGCGAGGAGGGCCTCGGTCAGGCCCCCAGAGCAGCCGTGGCCGAGAGCGGCTGTTGCCCGGCGTGCCCGGGTCTGGGGAAGTGTGCGCACCCGGCCGCGGCTCCTTCTAACCTCAAGGCGTGAATCCGGCTGCTCACGGAGCCTGGACGAGGGGCGCTCTGGGACAGCTCTGCCGAGGCTCGGGGGACAGGCCCTGCTCCCAGCTGCTGGCCCAGGAGGGCATCTGATAACCCCCGGCAGCCAAGGCCACCACGTCCCCTGGGACCAGAAGTGGTGTGGGGCGCACGCCTCAGGGCCCTCGGTGGGTCTGGAACAGAATGGCAGTGCCGGCATCACCCCCCACCCCCCACTTATTTACAGAAATGAACAAGCGGGACCCAGGGTCCGGTCACCGTCTCCACGTGACAAAGCTGGGACAGGTACCTGAGCACCTGGCAGAGCCATGGGGTGGCGGGAGGGAGGCTTGGGGCGACCCCGACCGGAACAGCCCGCGTGCGGACTCGGGGTGGCCAGGCGTGTGCACTTGTCACGAGAAGACACTCCACGTGTCCCAAGAGGGGACTCCTGCCGCTTTATCCACGTTAGTCTGTCCGCTTAGCGGATTCCCACAAAACATCCGTTGAAAACATTTAGGTGAAATTCATATAACACGAAATTTAACAGTTTGAAGCAAACAATTCAGTAGCATTTAGCACGTTCACAGTGCGGCTCAACCACCACCTCCATCTAGTTCCGGAACTTTCTCATCACCCCGAAGGAGGCCCTGTCCCCTCCCCCAGCCCCTGGCCACCATTGGTCTGTTCCTGGTGTTTTAGAGAAACGGAATCAACGCGTGGCCCTTTGCACGTTGTTCTGTCTGTGAGCTCACGTCCTCCAGGTGGGTCCACACTGTGGCATCTGTCAGGGCTTCCTTCCCTTCGGTGGCTGAACCCTGTCCTGTTGTGTGGACGGACCACGGTGTGTCCGTGCGAGTGCTGGGGGCACCGGGGCTGCCTCTGCCCGTGGCTGTCACCGATAGCGTGGATAGCGCTATCGTGAACATTTGTGCAACATCCACTTTCTCAGTTTTGTGGAACAACGCTGAACACAACCTAGAAGAGCGAGTAGACAGGATTCTAGAACATTCTGAGACCCAGCTCTGCTCTGTGCGGAAACTCGGCCTGAGCTGGGAGATGCGGCAAGTGCCGTGGCCACCAGACAGAGGCCAAGGGAGCCAGGAGGACCAGAGTGACCGACGTGCCAGCAAGGGAGGAGGCCGCCACATCGGGTGCCACGCAGTAAAGCACATTTCTGTTAAGGAAAAGAGCCGCCAGCAACGCAGCCATTAAAAACATGTGGGACACCCCCCACAGTGGCGTTGTTCCCCCCTAAAAGGGAGGGCCACTCAAGCCATCCATGGATGACGAACGGGTGAGCTAGACGTGCTCCATCCACAGGATGCAATATTATTCGAGACATTCCGACAGGCTCTCGGACAAGGATGACCTTGAGGACGTTGTGTTCAGTGAGATACGCCTGTCACGGACGACAGATCGTGCAGGTGCCCCTGGAGACAGGTCCCTGGGGACAGAAGGAGACGGTGGTCCCTGGGGGCGGGGGAGGGGTGGGGACAGAGCTTCCGTTTGGGGAGATGGGAAAGCTGTGCGGATGGACGGTGGTCGTGGTCCCAAACAGCGGGGACTCCTGCCACTGACCTGCGCTCCTACAAACGGTCAAGTGGTAAACTTTCGATCACGTGCACTTGACCAC